>JARHVA010003729.1:72500-127500 GCA_037957365.1 Torreya grandis
TACAAATACATTTAAATTTGGAACAAACAAGGTCAAAATTCTCATTTTTTAAGGTTAGGTAATAGGTGTCTTAAATTTAAGATGTTTTTCTTTACATTTGGTTCAAAATAAGAAAGGAAAATTGTAAAAAAATGCTCAATATGTACATAATAAGAATTACCAAACTGACTAGTTTGAGGTTTAAATATTTACTCTAGAATTTCTATTTTTATAGATTTTGCTAAGAGTCTTTAGAAGTGTCTTGAGTTTATTTTTTAAGGGATAGTATTTACCATTTTATCATATCGATATTTCTTAGCCTAGAAACAATTATGATGATGGTGTAAGCTTAAACAAGATATTAAACCTATAGTTCTGATGCAATCCATTATATGTTTTAAACCTATTATAAAGTTAAAGGGTGAGTTTTTCTTGTTATCTTGAGCATGCCACAAATAATTTAATATGATTGATAAAGTGTAAAATATGATATATGTCTTGCATATTAGAGAAATTATTGCATTTAGTATAAAATAAGAAATGAAAAATGAATAGAATGGTCATATATACATAAAAATAATTACCATACTACTTGATTTTAAGTTTTGGTTTTACTTCTATAGTTTCTATTTTTATAGCCTAAATGATAATAGTCCTTGGCTATTGCTTAACCCTTTTTATATGTTTTGTTTAGGGTTAAATGGGTATACTGACGTATACACAAAGATGAATTAAACTATTCTAAATTAGGCTATAATCACCTAAAACTAGTATTTGGGTGATAAGAGTATTACTTGAGACAACCTATTCCTAGCTTAGCCCTACACCTATATTAGATCATTTTATCACACTTTTCCAGCCTTTATGCAGACCATAAGCATCCCTATTTAGATAAAACATAGTCTCAGACCTTTGTTCCCAGATCATGTCCCTTCATGCCTAGCAACCTACTAGTTAGACATTAGTGCCACATTAAGGACACTATAGCCATATGGCTCTAGTTTCCCCAACATAGTGCTAATGTCCTTTACCCTAACTTTTTTGAATATATATATTTTCAAAAGTTAAACCCTCATAAGGTCAGCCTAAGCATATGTTATTATCCACACAAGCTAAAGAACAATGTAAATACATGACTTTTAGACCTTTATCCACTAGATGGAAAATGGATGAAAAAATACCTATTCAAAAACAAAACAAGTTGAGAAAAATCAAGGTTATTAATCACTATTATGCCCTACTTATACATACTACCATCTATAGCTTCCCTAAGCCCATATTTTTTAGATTTCCAATATCAAACACACTCAAGGCATTCAAGACAATTATCATTCTAGCATCACTTGCAATTGAAATAAAAATTAGGTGGGGAGAACTACATCAAATTTGATGCCTCATTAGAGTATTGGTATGTAGGCAACTCTCTTCATAGTAGGGTGTTGAGGATGTCCAACCTATCCTAATAATGAACACACATTTTTACCTCATGCCTTACTTACAAGGAAGATTATGCTTTACATCATAAATCAACTATTGCATGCATACTATAGAGTTTCATAATTCATGTGCATAGGAACATAACATAGAAACACAAACACAGGTACACTTAGAATTTAGGAATAGTCCTACATAAAAGACACTAGTGCCATTTATAGGGCCTTGGAGCCACATGACACTATTGTCTAAGTGTGGTGATATTATTTAAGAGAGGATATAACATACAGATCTAATTGATAACATCAGACCTATTCTTAGCTAAATTTTTAGCACTCATATCTTCCATGTTCGGTGTTTTCCAAATAAGTCTTTATTTGCATATATTTATTACTATTTTTAGAAAGTCAAAATAAGTCAAATTATATAACAAATTAATGGTTATTTATTTCATATTATTTCACTAATTTTGAATATTTATCCATTTAATAAAACATAGTATTTACATATCCAAACCCTAAAAGTTTAAAACATTGGGTGAACCCAACTTAATTTAAATATTACTTAAAACCCTATTTTACATTTTCCAAATTTTTGTACACTAAATTAGGTTTACAAATTTATATTTTTTAAATTTTTTACTCATTATATCAATATCACATTAGGTTTTCATTTATTTAAAAATAATTCATTTTTTTCTAAAATAACCCTAATTCAAAAAAACCATGGCCCTAGATACTCTTAGGGTTTATATCATTTTTATATTTATGCTTAGATTTTAGTTCCAAAATATCATATTTAATTACATTTTTTTTTCAATATTTCTTAAAATAATATTCGTAAAAGGTTAAAAATATACCAAAACTTGTTTTCTTACCTTACAAACTAAAATGGCATAATTCACAAATAGATTTTATGAGACTGATAAGCAATAATTACAAGATTTTGTGTCTAAATATGCAGATATACTAGATGACTTCATCATTATTCTCTAGGAAGAACTCTCAAAAATAAACAATGGTCAATCTTTAACACCCCAACATTGTTACACCTATAGTGGGGCAAACTCAGCTATCACAACCTAAGATTATAATTGAATAACCTTAAATGATAACTACACCTCATTTGTCTAGTTCCTCTACTATAGATGTGCAGTCCCTTATGCATGAGATTCATACTTTGTAGGTTAAGGTGTTACATCGTAAGAAGGGATACAATAGGCCATCACATGTCTTGGATTCTATTATTCTCTTAATACACCTTTGACACATCACATAGTGGAAACACCCTTTCCATACAATTTTATGACACTTAAGCTTACATTATATGATGGCAAGGATGACCTAGAGCACCATCTCAAAGCTTTTCACATACCATGTTTGACCTACGTGTCCAACTATTAGATTCTTATGAATTTATTTCCATTTAGTTTAAAATATTATTCCCTGAAATTATTTTATGATTTACCAAATCAATCTATCACAACATTAAATCCTTTGGCCAATATGTTTTTATCACACTTTTCCATCAACATTAGTGACAAGATATCATACACTCAAGTGACATAGTTGAAACAAAATTAAAATGAGCCTATCATAGATTATGTATTATGATAAAAGACTATATTAGCCAAATTAACTAGCCCCATGGAAGATAAAGAGATTCAGGACAAATTTAAACAAAGGCTTTTACTAGAATTACACAAATCTATCTTGTTCAATAAGTTTCTTACATTAACAGATTTGTGCCACATAATAAAAGAAAGAGAGGTTAAGCTTCTATATATGGGGAAAATCAAGTATACCGTGGACCATAATCAATTGTTAAGATTTAAAATAAGCCTCCATGAAAGGTAAGGGACACTAAGAATAAGATTGATCAAAAGGCCACACTCAATGCATCTTCCAAACCATCTCCTAGATTGGTTTTATCTACTCCTCAATGTCAAATCTTCACCAACTTTCTAGAGTCACCATCATAGATTTAAAAACATATCTTGGAATGTAATGTCATATCTCTCCTTCCCATTAAATAGGTTGATATGACATGGCCTCTTCCAAATAACTATGATTTTAATGCATTTTGAGAGTATCACAAAGCACCAAGTCATACACAAAATAGATGGATAAGCCTAAAGCATAAGATACAAGATAGGATTGAGGGTAATATTAATGATGTGGGAACACCCATAAAGGGACCAAAATCACAACAAATAAAAGATAAGGAATTAAATATATTCTTAGATTCATTTCCAAAACACAAAATAAATGAGGTAGGGAACACATCAGGTGTTCACTACACATATATAACACATCCATCACCAGCTTCATATCATACCATTATAGAGGATTCACACACATTACACAACATTATTTTCATGTGCTCTACTACAATTCCACCTAGACTAGTCATCACATTCTCAAAGCAAGAGATTGTCAATGATGATATAGATTTACATGCACTCTTTATACGAGCATATATAGATCATCATCATATCTAAAGTGTTATGGTTGATAATGGGTGAAGCATCAACATGTGCACTATGACACTTTTGTATCATTTGGGGTACGTAGATTAGGATATATTCCCCATAGATATAGTCATTAGTGGTTCTAATGGTCATGTTCAGAGTTCCATCAAAATATTATACTTCCATTATAGGTTGTACTAACACATATAATGACTCATTTCTTAATATTACCTAGTGTAGGCTTGTTTGATATGTTATTATGTAGGTCATGGTTACATCAGATTTGAGCCATCCCATCTATAGTGCACATATGCCTAAAATATGTACAGACAAATTAGGTGGTCAAATTTGATGATCTCCTATATCAGTATCCTCTACCTATCCCACATGTAGTTATATCATAGTCACCAATTAAAGTTCTAATATCATTACCAGATATAGCATAAGTACCAATTATAGCTCAAAGTAAAATTACTCTACATACATCATAGATTTAAATAGAGCCACTAGTTTAGGTGAAGTCTACTCCTATGGTATCGACATATATGCATACTCTCCCATAGATACCATTATTAGAGAAACCCCTATGTTAGAGATATGTCACAAATTGTAGAGGACCTTCATCCACTCAGTCTATGCCAAGATAAGTATTCTTAGGTTATCAAGGTTCTTAGCATAGGTAACCTATGTCACCTATAGCTTCTTTAATTATATGGGTTCTGAACACCCCTATAATTCACAAGACACCACAATAATTTCCATATATTCTTAGCACCACTACAATAGGTAAATATAGATATAATTTTAGATTACTTAGTAGATAATGGGATAATAGTTTCCCTCTCATATAGAAAACACAATCACAATCCCCTTATTTCATATAGGTTATAGTGATAGTCAGTCTCTCATGACACTCATAGATTATTATGGTTCCTGCCATATTGTACATACTTTCTTTTCTCTTGCTCCTTATACATAGTTTATTTTAATTTTCTTGTACATAAATTATATCCAAAAAATAAAAAAATAATATAACATTCCAAAAAATATATATATATTGAAATATTACTCAAAAAATATAAAATTTATAGATTGTATTCATTGTTATGTTTACATTTCTTATATTAGTATAGTCAATTTTATCGAGTGCTTGCAGATTGCTTATAAGACTCAAGTACACTAAATTGGTCCATACTTAATATAATATACCAAATAGGGGCATATATACTTATTTAAGGTTATTAATTTGACACATCTACCTACTTGGGGGCATATTATACATATTTTATATCACTAAGTTCTATCCTTACATCCCTTATATTCTAATTTATGCATTATTATATCTTGATATTGATCATTGCTACTCATACTCAATTTTTTAGCTGAGTAGCACTAATTTAGACTCATCATATGTACACTCTTAATATTAAAAATATTTATAATACATTCATACATGTTTTCATTTCTATATTTCCAAGTTTTGACTTGATTTTATTTTCTACACTTCTTCTATTTGAGGGCATTTGAATATGCCATTGTTGTTTGGCTCTACGCAACTTCGATTCATGTATGCCTTGGACAAGTTTCCATGTCCCTTGTGTGTTCCTTCCTAATTATCTATGTATACATTTGAACATTTCATTATATGTGTTTCTAATCTAGCTTTATTATTGCTTGTGTATGTTGATGTGAACATGTCTTTGTATGTCTTCTCCTCTCAGATTTAGTGATATGTGCCCATGTCCCTTATATTGTGTCCCCTTGGCCCATTTTGAGTGAATCATGTGTTTTGTATGTATTATTTATTATATTTATCATGGATTTGAATATTATATTTTCTTGTTACACACACTAGTTCTTTTTGCCATGAGGGACCTCATGCATCTACCCTTCCTACTTGGGTGTCATGATGGACATCATACCCCATCCTAATAGGTATCTACTTATATTTTTTGTTATAAACATTTATTACATATATCTTTAAACCCTTATGTAATTTTGGACATGACATACACCTTACATCACATACTTATGCTTAGAGTTTTTTACATTCTGATGTTATATTTGCACACTGTATTGGATTATTATGTAGTTATCATATATGATTTGGCTAACACATTTTGTAGAGTTATTTATTTTGAGGATAGTTATTGCATAGGTTAATAAATACCCTCAAAATATGGGTTTTCATATATATTAGGATCTTACATTACATTCATAGAACATTTTTATCACATAGGCTCAGTTTTCAAAAAATTAGACACATGAAAAACATAGGAAAAAATAAGGAATCAAATATTAGTACAATGAATTAGATTTTAGACCAAATAGAAATTAGTGCCTAGATAACATGGAATTATTGTCCAAGACATGGCACTAATATTTAATATACTTAGTTTCAGGGTAGTTTAGATTAAATAAAATATTACACTAGGTACAAGATATGTTTACATAGATATAGCTATAAGCTTGATAGTTATGCTCAGATTTTGCTCATATTTACACTAGTTCATCTCCGATTCATATCAATTCTTATATCAGAGGAATCATGTGTGTCATGATCATCCACATATTTAGTCTAGATACATTTATTACAACTTAGTCCATAATTAGTATACTCATATATCAGATTGGGGGCATGTGTGCATCACATTATTTTCACATGCTCAGTTACACAAAGGTTGATCATAAGGAATGAAAAATTCCATGCCATTCTCTACACCATATACACTTGACATCATATTCTATGTTTTCACTAGTTTCATGCCTTACACCATATATGGTGATTGTCATTCTTGAGTGGCTTAAATCTTCCTAATGTACCAAAGTGGCCATAGAGATAACATACATAGTTAGATATACCTAGCTAAATATTTCTAGCACTTTTCATAGTTCCATTTTAGATGCATTTTACTACACACAAGAGGGTAATGATGGATTCATAGCCTACTTGAATTCTTGAGCCACCCATATGAGAGGGTTCGACACACTTTCAGTCTAATATAAGCTATTTATAGATCATGATCTACCAAGCAAAGGTGGGTAATGATGGAATCCAAACTAGATTGAGGTATTGATCCACCCACACATGAGGATTAAGTAAGCTATCAACTCAATCCAAGCTATTCAATGATTTTATCACTATGTACATGGACAAACATATGTTTTCACCATGTTCATGCATTCATTTACATATCCAATGAGGTGTATTAATTTCTTCCCTCTTTCTTGTCTCTTTACTTAGCTTTATTAACATAGTCTCTTGATTTTGACATATCTTAAGTAAGGACTAATTTATGCACTTTTCATTATACATCATGCTTTAGATCATTCTTCACATACATAGACCTAGTTTCACATATTCAAAATCAATTACATGGGCTTCACTTCCTAAGTAAGTCTATCTATGCTTATTTTTCCTTTATACTAGTCATTTTTATCATAAGGGGGACAAATGTAATCACCTAAAAGTGGTATTTGAGTTCTAAGAGTGATACTTGAGAAAACCTATTCCTATATTCACCCTAGTCCTATCCTAGATCCTTTTATCACTCTTTTATAGCCTTTATGTGAACTATAGGCATCCCTAGTCAGTTAAAACATAGTCACAGACCTTCATTCCTAGATCCTAACCATTTGTGCCCAATAAATAGCTAGTTGGACATTAGTGCCACATTAAGGACATTGAAAGCCACATGATGGTAGTGTCCCCAACATAGTGCTAATTTCCTTTACCTTAAATTTCTTGAATAAAATATATTTTCAAAATTTAAACCCTCTTAATGTCAACCTAAGAATATTTTATTATCCACACAAGCTATAAAACACTATAAATACATGAATTTTAGACCTCTATCCAGTAGATGGAAAATAGATGTAAAAATAACTATTCAAAGATGAAACAAGTTAAGCAAAATCAATGTTATTAATCTTTGTTTAACCCTACTTCTCTATACTACCATCTATAGTTGCCTTAAGCCCATATTTTCCAAATTTCCAATATTAAGCATACTCAAGGCATTCATGACCACTATCGTTATAGCATAACTTGAAATTTCACCAACACTTAGGTGGGGAGAAATACATCAAGATTGATCCTTCTTTAGAGTATTGGTATGTAGGCAACTCTCTTCATAGTAGGGTGTTCAAGATGTCCAACTTATCCTACTAACGAACATACATTTTTATCTCATGCCTTATTTTTAAGGAGGATTAGGGTTTGCATCATAAATTAGTTATTACATACATAATATAAAGTTTCATACTTCATGCATGCAAGAACAAAACCTAGAAACTTGAGTGCAGGTGCACCCAAAATTTAGGAATAGTCTTGTACAAAGGACACTAGCACCATTTTCAAGACACTAAAACCACATGGCATTACTCTCCAAGTGTGTTTCTACTGTCTAGGAGAGGATATGACATATGTATCTAGTTGATAACACTCATATATAATTGTATCCCAATTTTCATCACTCAGATCTTCTGTGTCAAGTGTTTTCTAGATAAGTCTTTGTTTGCACATATTTATTATTATTTGTAGAAAGTCAAAGCAAGTCAAATTTTGTAACAAATTAGTGGTTATTTATTTCATATTATTTCACTAATTTAGTCTAATCATCCCTTTAATAAAATATAGGATTTATATATCTAAACCTTAAAAGGTTAAAACACATGCCAATTAATTAAAAACTCAGATAAATGAATATTCTAAATTAAAATGTTGAGTTATGCTAAATATATAAAGTACGTTCAAAACATTAATTTGATAACATCAACACTAAGAAGATATAATACTTATATAAAAATACATAGGTAGATATGATATACATAAAGGTATAAATAGGTAAGAACAAGATTAGGATCCAATTATTTGATTCTATAAATATTATATCTATAGGCCTAGACACGTGTATCAGCCTTGGGATGCTTGCGTTGATGCAGGTGTCCTAATGTTAATGGATATGTATAGAATGAAATAATCATTATATTATGGAGTGAGCATCTAGATACACCTGTGTTTTATTTCACCTTCTTATTCATGTGTATAGGCTATAGATTAATGTTTGTGGATGAAACCCTAGTTCTTAACCTTGTCTTTATACCTTGCCAAAAATGGGTTAGTGGGCTCATGATGTCAAGCTAACCTTAAGGACTTATCTATCAATGAGTGTTTTTTACCTATCCAATACTCTAAGGATGGCCTCAAACATATGAAATTCTCCCTTAGGTGTTGATTTATGTGTGCACAAGGGTGAAATATAATATATTCAAGGGCATGCAATGATCTAACTTGTAATTTGATAAATACTAATCATGGGTTATTATTTGAGTGATTCAAACTTTTAATTGTATTATTTCTATGATAGATATGAAAATAGGGAATAATAGGAAGTATAATTTAGTTCTATAATAGATTGAATGAGATTGAATAGTGTTTGCCTTGTATTTTCTAGATGAATAATAAGTAGGCTTATATTTGTATTTATACCACACCTTCATAAATATATCATGGTAGGTTTAAATAAGGAAAATAGGATGACCCATATGTTTCAAAATAATTTAAATTTGGATGACCTTTTGGGACTATACACTTGATAATAATATCAACATTTGCATTGATACAAGTATCCCTATGTGGGATGTAAGTGTCTAGCAAGAGAGGAAGTGTTTGAGGATATAAAACTAATATAGAATGATATATATTAGGTTTCAGGATTTATGTATATTTTATAAGATCTGAGTCATAACAAACCATAATATAAATAGTTAAGCACCATGAGATAGGTCTTTCAGTCACAATGAGGTCTAGAACTAAAGGGTAGAGTCCCGATAGGTATTTTTCAAGTATACAAGACTGATATGCTATAAAAATTATATTTTAGTATCTACATTACCCCCTCTTTAATTTAATAATGCATAAGGATTAAATTAATAGGTTAAAAAAAGGTGTACCTATGTGTGTAAAACACATCATGCCTTTGATTAAGCCCACTTTAAGTATTTTTTTGGTGTATGACCTATAACCAATAACATGTTATAATATAAGTCATTACATATAATTTAAAATTTAAAATAATTGAAATGCTTGAAAATAAAAAGAGAAAGGAAGGAATACACATGATGTGATCATGTTTCCTCTTAGTACATTAACTTGGTAATGATATTTCCTTATGTAACATTAGAGCTGAGAAAGATTTAAAAATAAACCTTGGATATTTTAATAGGGATAATATAAGGTAAGTATGCCCCCAATATAATGTAAAGTTGAGTTTTTACATGGCCATTTAGATATTTTTAATATCAATTACAAAACTCAAGTGATAATACAATAAAATCCAAGTTATGTGGTATAACTAACTCAACCTAAAAAAGAGAATTAGTGTTAATCCATTTATGGTATTTAATCTCATCCACACTACTAAATGGAGATAACCTCTATAGATACTAATTAATAAGGTGTGACCTAAGTGTATGAACACTTATGTGGTATTCCCATAAGGCATACACCATATACTAATTACAATTTGTTCTATATCATTCATTTATTTTTCCAAGTATTTTGACAATGGTTTTGTTTTTCACTTATGCTTGACCATTACCCTATGGGTAATAAGGTGTATAAAAGGTATGTTTGATTTTGATTTTTTTGAAAAAGTGTTTAACTATTGTAATTTTAAATGATGACCCATTATAATTAATTAAAGCTAAATGTATGCCAAAATGAGAGATAATATTGGTCATTAAGAACCTACATATGGAATTCCTTATGGTAAACTCAATTGGAGTTGATTCCACCCATTTGGTAAAATATTTTATAGCTATGATTATGAATTTGTGGCCACCTGTGGATACCAAATTCATTTTTTCAACTAAATCAAATTTTTGCAAGGAAATAATCCATTGAGATACAATTGTTTGTAACTCATGAGATGGAACATGATTTAAATTGTTATATTTTTGGCATTATAAACATAAACACTCTTGATCCATTACAAGCCAATAATAACCTTGACATAATATTTTTTAAGACATGACCTTGCCATTGAACTTTCACCACACTCACTATCATGTATTTCTGTAAGTGTAGTTTGTTCTTTATCTTTGTTTAGGCATCAAAGTAATTATCCATTAAAATTTTCTTTGAATAAGTCATTCCCAATAATAACATAGTTATGCACCTAGATTATGACATGGTTTTAGATCTATTTTTTAATAGATCAAATATAGTGCCTTTGTATCTTAGATTTTTTATTCTTTATGGATTGATATGTTATGTAGGCCCAGTATAGTAGATATAAATGTCATTATACCATTCTATATTTTAATAGTGATAATTTCTAAATAATCCATTTTGTTTAATGTAATGGTAGGTTATTGTAACTATTTTATTGTAAAATTTATAGAATCATCTTTGATATCAAAAGGCATTAGGGATGTTACATTGGCCATTTCATATGCATGATGATTATCTTTACGTGGGATAATGTTGATATAAAATGTGTTAGATTTTTATTTAACTCTATCCACCATTTATTTATATGTAAGTAAATATTCTTATTTTATTTGGTAATGACTGATGGTTTGATTAACAACTAATTGAGATCCATTAAAGACTTGAATATCCTTGATATGGAGTTTATATGTTATTTATAATCCAATTATTAAGGTCTCATATTCTACTATATTATTGGTGAAAGAGAAGGATAATCTATAATAAAATGGAATGTATTCACCCTTGGGGGTGAAAAATATGATACTTACACCTATGCTTATCATACATTTACATACATCAAAGAACATTGATCATAGATTATGGGATATACTATATTTTTCTAACTCATCATTGATAGACTTGTTAATTGGGAAAGGATATAGTAATGGAGTTGTAGCTAGTTGATCAGTTATAATTTTGCCCTTTACTAATTTTTTATATTTAAATTTGAGATCAAATTTTGTATATTACATCACCTATTTATCTATTTGATCCTATTAGGTGGGTTTTTTTCATGATAAAGTTTAAGTAATATTCTTTAAGCATAACATGAATCTCATTATTAAGTAGCTAATGCCATAATTTTTGTTTAGAAAATACTAATGCTAGATTTTTTTTTCCATTGGAGTATATTTGCATTCTAAGCAACCAATTTATGGATTATATAGTAAATTAAATGCTCACAATGATCATCATCATATTGTTTTACTAGGGTCCCTAAGTCCTCATTGGTTAATAATATATAAAGGAGTAATGGTCTATCTAGTATTGGAGGCATGAATACTAGTGGATTTACTAAAAATTCCTTGATTTTATCAAAAATTTGTTTACAAATGTCATCTCATATAAATTTAGTGTCCTTTTTTAAAAAATTCATGAAAGGTATTATTCTATCAACCAATTGATCAATAGAACACTGAATCACCTAAATTATACCTTGTAATAATCATAAATATTTTAAGTTAGTTGTTGGTGTCATATCAACAATATATTTTGCATTTTCAGTAACCTTGATGCCTCGATAAGAGATTATGTATCCTTGAATTTTATTATAAGATACCCTGAAAACATATTTTTATGGATTTAGTCACACATTAATTTTTTTAAGCATTCAAATAATTTTCATAAATTTATAGCATGATTTTTTTGGTGTTTGGATTTTGATAATAAATTATAGACATAATCCTTGATGTTTTTTTTAATGAAATTATGGAATATATGTGTCATTACTATTTGATATTTTTATCCTATATTTTTGAGTTTGAAAGGCATGATAGTATAGTAAATTTTTATTTTATTAATATTTAAGGTTAATTTTTATTTGGTTGTATCCAAAAATTCATCCATGAATGAAATTTTATCATACCCCATTGTATAATCGATAATCATGTCAATGTTAGGTAATGGAAAATCATCTTTTGACCAAACTTTATTTAAGTCACAATAATTAGTGCAAAATTGAATGTAACATTAAGGTTAGTGATAGGTATAATGTTAGAAACCCAATCAGAATGTGTAATGGATCCTATGAACCTTTCATCTAAGAGTCTTTTAATTTCATATTTTACTATTAATATCACCTTGGGATACATTTTATGAATCTTTTACATAACCGGTTTTACATATGAATATAGTAATATATTGTGAATTACCACATATAAGTATATTATAGGCATATTAGAATAATACAAAGAAAATAATTATGGGTAATCATGTATGACTTGATGATATGTCTTACATCCATCTTCCTACACCATTATAGTGGGTAATATTGGTCGAGGATCTTTATCTATTCCATAATTATATTTTATTGCTTCTTCATTTAGTAAAGTGGGTTATTTTGTGATATAAAATGCATTAGAAATAATTTTAGGTGATTTCTATTGTATATATACATCATTGATATCACTAAAGTATGCATGATCATTGGTGTTATGAGTAAACCTTCTCTTATGATAGAAGGAAGGGAGATCCTCATATCAACCCAAGTATTCTAGTAATGAATCATCATTTGAGAACTCATCCAATGCCCAATTTTTTTTAGAATAATTATCATCAATTAAATTAGAGTTTACCAATTGTTTATCTAAAATATAAGTAGGTATATGCATGCATTATGATTTGGATCTTATGAAACAAGGTTTTTTACATTTTTTACTACTTGATTTTTTTTTGAAAATACTTAAACCTTGTTGATTTATATTGTTGTAATAGGAAATAGGTTGGGTTATACCTAGTTCATTTTGCCTATTCATTTTCATTTATATCCATTATTTATCAAATATTTATATCCAACATCAAAATAATATGATTGTGGTGTATAAGTACTCATTAGTTGGACCATCATATAATTTTTGAAGGGATTAGTATCCAAAAGACATGTTTAACTAAATACCTAGTAACTAAATTTTAGGAATGTGTGTAAGTATATGGAATCACATGTATTTCATGTATCCAAGTACATTCTAAAATAATGTTATAATTCATATCATTTGGCATAACTTGGAATAAATTTATTAATGTATGGGGTCCCATAGTAATATGCAATTTTATTTTCCTCAATACTTTGCATGAAATAGTATTGAATCCCTTGATGCCCGTAGTTGATGACTCAAATTTTTTAGCCCAAATTCCAAGTAAGGAAAGGAATGATTTGTTGTAAATTTTGAGTCATGAAACATTATCCACAAGTAATCTTTTCAAAATTTTATTTCAAACACACAGTTTGATGTATAATGGTAAATAATGATTTATAATATGTTGAGGAGGTAAGTCCTCTTTTTTTAGAGAAAATATTATGTTCAGTCCATTTAATGGAGTTCATCATAAAGTCCATATATGGTGGTTCCATATTTATTTGTAGCATGTACATGTGTAATGCATCCAAAAGAACATATTTTTATTGAGAATATTTATTTAATAATCCAAGAGTGATGTTTTTACAAAGATGTCATTGGATTGGTTGCTAGTATTACATGGAGAAAGTAGTTTTTTCATGCATTCCCTTTGAAAATTAGTAGTGAAAGGTAGGATATCATTATAAATATTATAAAAAAATGGGGTATACATGAATACATATGTGTTAAAGATATTGATATTTTGAATAGATTTTATTATAGTTTTATTTTATTTAACCATGTATGAAATATAACTAGTGACTACTGTTATGTACTAGATAATGAAATAACTAGTAGATTCATCCATATTTAGTATGATTAATTTTTTTTAATACATATAAATTTTATTTTAAAGATTTTTTATAGTTATTATATTATAAAAAAACCTAATGTAAACTATGGTTTACACAAGGAGACAAAGAGGTCAGGCTCACCAAATGTTTAACCCATTTTTAGATGTTTAGTTTTGGGTTAAAGGGATAGAATAGCCCATACATAAGGATGAATATAATTATTATAAATTGGTCCAATTAATTTAAAACTTATATATATGGATTTTTTGAAATAAAATGTTTAATTATGATACATATAAAAATTGCATTCAAAATAGTAATTTGATTGCATATACACTAGGAAGATGTAATACTTAGATTACTTGTAAATGCATTGGTAGATATGAGATATTCAAAGGTGTAAATATGTGGGAATAATATCATGATATAATTTTCACATTCTATAAATATTATTTATAGAGGCCTAGACACTTGCATTGGCCTTGGGAAACTTACATAAACATAAGTGTCCTGATGTCAATGGATTTGTCTAATATGGAATAATCACTTTATTGAGTGACAACCTTGAGCCTTATAAATTTTATATCACTTTTTTATAATTTATTTTATTAATTCACAAAGGTTATATATGAATATATGTGGAACAAACCCTAGCTCTTCACCTTAGGTATTTTCACCTTACCAAAAATGGGTTAGTGGTCTCATGATATTTAGATGACCTCAAGGACTATTTTATCAATGAGTGTTGCCTACATATTCAATACTCTAATAAGGGAATCAAAAATATGTATTTATACCCTATGTGTTAGTTTGTGTGTGCATAAATTATAAATATACTATATTTAATGGCATGCAATTATACAACTTGTAAATTGACAAATATTACTCATTGGTTATTCTTTGACAGATTCAAAACTTTAATATGATTTATCCTATGAATAATATGAAAATAGGTAATAATAAGTATTATAACTCAATTATGAATTCAATTTAATGAGATCTAATAGGTTCTTGCTTGATATTTTCTAGATGAATAATGAGTAGGATTACATTTGTATTTATACCATTACTTTCAGAAATATCTCATGGTAGGGTTTGATAAGACAAATAAGATGACCCATATGTTTTGAAACATTTTTAATTTGAATGAATTTTTATAACTATACACTTGATAATAATATTTATGCTTGTGTTGATGCAAGTGTCCCTACATGGGACATAAGTGTCTGGTAAGCTAGGAAGTTATTGAGGATTTGAAACCAATGGTAAAGGATATATATTAAGTTTTAGGATTTTTGTACATTGTAGGAGATCTATACACTTACAATTCATAGGTTCAGACCATAAGATAAATAATTAGGCATAGTGATATGGATAATGTGATATTTTTGGTAGAAATAAGGTCTATAACTAAAGGATAAAGACTTGATATGCATTTTAAGTATACAAGACTAAGATGTTGTATCAATCAAGATTTGGTATCTAAAGTTGTGTCTAAGATAAGTTTTTTGATGGGTATCATTTATCATATTGACATATGAATATTTATTAGCCCAAAAATAATTAAAACCATATTGGGAGCTCAACAAATGATATTGAACCTATAATTATGATGTTGGCCACTATAGATTTAAAATATATTTGGAAGTTAAAGGTGAACTTGTTCTTATTCCCCTAAGCATGATAAAAATAATTGAATATGATTGATAATGTGTAAAATATGATAGATTTATTACATTTTAGATAAAAAATTTAGCATTTAAAAAAATAAAAATAAAAAATAAAACTAAGTAAATTGTTACATATTTAGGCTGAGTAGATTACCAAGTGAATATATAGTTCTAATGCAGGAAACCATAGGATCATAACCTATTGATTTGAATATGATGAAATAAACTGACTTATTATTCCTATTACCATGTAATAAATACTTGAATATAATTTAGAATGTACAAAATATAATAGATGTCTTACATTTTAGATAAATCGGTTGCATTTTATTCAAAATAAGAAAGGAAAACCAAAAAAATTGATTAATTTTCAAGAAGAGTAGATTACCAGGTTAATATAAAGTTATGATGTAGGCTACTATAGTTTTAAAACCTATTGGCCATTTGAAATATAATGACTTATGCTTCTCATGAGAATTATTCACCACTACTTCTAGATTAAAAAAATCAAAATACTTAATGTCATATAGTCTCCATCTCTACAAACTCAAAGACTAATTTCAATATTATATCCATTGATTTTATATTAATATATTTCATAAACTCCTAAAATTCCATCGAGATGCTAAAATTTATGTTGACAACATTGAATAATACAACATGAACCAACAAGGAAACACTCTGAAAGGGTAGATACTAATAAACATGCACTCTACAAGCATACACTAATATAATTAAAGTAGAGAGTAAATAAATATGTATAATAGATTTAGGAGTGTACACATGACACATAAATTGTTTGAAAAAATACTTCAACTATACTTGATCTAATAGAATGTAATTATTAGAAGATATGCACAAAAAGGATTTTGAAATTAAAAAATTTTCTATTTTTTTGACCCAAAATAAAAAATCTTGGAATATAAAAAATTTAGCTTATGGAAGATAGTTACAAATTCCATTGCAGGTCTATAAGCAAAATGTGATAGTATTCATAAGGCATGTGAACTATTTAAGTAGTAATTATGAATTGGTACTATGAATTACAGTACAAAATTTTTATGTTGGTTCTATGAATAAAGTTTCAAATGTGAATCATGATTTGTGATATATAATATATTGATTTCATAGGTTAAATCCTCAATAAAATAAAACAAAGCTTTACACAAGGGATACAATGATAGTACCTATATTATATTTTATATAATTTTTTTTCATAGATTATGATTCATGATATAAAATGATTTAAGGGTTTCAAATAAAACCTTAGATTTATCTTTATGTTATTTACCCTTTTTTATAGAGGGTTTGGGGTTTGAATACTACAAATGGATCTAGACAATGAAAATTGTTTAATGGTAGGATATCGATGGAGATGACAAAATAAATGTTGGGAGAGGGAAAATTTTGTTTGAAACCCTCAAAATTCATCCCTAAACCCCCTATGAAAAGGAGGTAAATAATATTAATATAAAGATAGTTTTTTAATCTAAAACCCCTAATAAACCTATGATTTTCACCTATAACCTTTGAAATTATTCAAAAAAATTTATTAAATATTTAATATGGGACATCCACCACAAAAAATATATGGTTGGGACTTGAGCCAATCTAAGTCATTTATCATTAGGCTTGGACTGTGGGTAGGTCTACATTAATTATTTAATATTTATTTTTGGTAATTCCCAATACTAATGTATCATTTTATATTTTGAATCATCTTTGAAAAAATTGGTATAGAATATAATATAAGTATTATTTTTGCCCAAATATGAAGAGGGAAAATTTTGACTACCCCCAATAATGGTTAGCTTTTTTTCACACCATGATTGGGATCCCTCTTTTCAATGGAGAGGAAAATAATCTCCTCTATGGTTGGGAGGGCTCCTAAACATCGAGAGAATTTTTTTCCTTGCCATGGTTGGGAGGGCTCCCAACCATGATGAGAAACAAAAATAATTCTTTCCATGGTTACGATCCCTCCAAGACATGGAGAAGGATCTCCCAACCATGGTGATATTTTTTTATCTCCATGGTTATGAGGGATCCTAACCATGGAGAGTGAAAAAAATTCCCTATCCATGTTTGGGATGGTTCTCAATCATGGTGATATTTGTCCCCCCTTTCCATGGTAGGGAGGGATCTCAACCATGATGATAATTTTTTATCACAATGGTTGGATTCCTCCCAACTATGTGAAAGATAAATCATAACCATAGAGAGGTACATTTTCCATATCCATGGTTTGGATGGATCCAAACCATGGTAAGGAAAAAAACTTCTTTCCATGGTTAGAATCCCTCCCAACCATGGATAGGATAAAATTTGCCCTATCTGTTTTGGGGAGGTCTCCCAACCATAGTGAGAAGTTATTTTTTCTCACCATGGTTGGAATACATCCCACCCATGGACAGGGAAAATGTTTTAATTCTCCATGGTTAGGAGGGATACTGACCATGGTGAAAAAAACTTCTTTCCATGGTTAGGACCCTCCCAACAATGGAGAGGGAAAATTTTGTCCTCTCCATGGTTGGGAGGCCTCCTAACCATGTTTTGGATACTTAAAATCCATAGAGAGGACAAATTTTATCCTTTCCATGGTTGGGATGGATCCAAATCATGGTGAAAAATTATTTCTTCTTGCCATTATTAGGATCCCTCCCAACCATGGAGAGGAAAATTTTTCCCTCTCCATGTTTGGGGTCTTCCAAACCATAGTGAGAAAATAAACATTCTCACCATGGTTGGCATCCATTATAACCATGGAGTGGTAAATTTGTTTTTGAAAAATTATTTCTTCTTGCCATTATTAGGATCCCTCCCAACCATGGAGAGGAAAATTTTTCCCTCTCCATGTTTGGGGTCTTCCAAACCATAGCGAGAAAATAAACATTCTCACCATGGTTGGCATCCATTCTAACCATGGAGTGGTAAATTTTTTTTCCTATCCATGATTTAGATGTATCCAAACCATGGGGATAAAAACAAATTACCACCATAGTTGGATCCATCCTAAATATAGAGAGTATAAAATAAATTTTTCCCTCTCCATGGATGGGAGGGATCCCAACCATGCTAATAATTTTTTTCATCACCATGGTTGGGAGCCCTTCCAACCATGGAGAGGGAAACTTTTTCCCTCTTAATGGTTGAGAATGCTCCCATACATTATGATAACTTAATTTTTCCTCACCACATGGTTCAGATCCCTCCCTACCATGGAGATTAATAAATTATACCTATTCATGTTTAGGAGGGCCCAATTATGGTGATAATTTTTTTTCCTCACCATGGTTGGGAAGGCTTCCAACCATAATTATTATTTTATTTTCCTCTTCAAGGTTTGTATCCCTCCCAACCATGGATAGGAAAAAATTATTCCTCTCTATGGTTTGGAGGGATCCCAACCATGGTGATAAGAACTTAATTCTCACCATGGTTGTGAACTCTACCAATAATGGAGAGGACACCATGGTTGGAATCCCTCTAAACCATAGAGAGGACAAAGTAAATATTATCTTTTCTACCCTCTCCATGGTTATATGAAATCAAAACCATGGTGGGAATTTTATTTTTTCTCATCATGGATGAGATCCCTCCCAACCAAGAAGAGTAAAAAACTATCCCTCTCCATGGTTAGGAGGGCTCCCAACCATGGAGAGAATAAAAAATATCACCATGGTTAGGAGGGATCCAAACCATGGAGATGACAAAAATTATTTGGTCATCTCCATGGTTTTGATGGCTCCAAATCATGGTGAAAAAAAAATATCACTATGGTTGGGAAAGATCCCAATCATGGACTCACTATGGTTGGGATGGTTCCCAATCATGGAGATGATGCCATGGTTAGGATGCTTCAAAATCATGGTGAAATTTTGTTTTTATCATGATTTTTTAGAGCCATTCCAACCATGGTGAGGTAAAATTTAATTATATTATGCCTCTCTCAATTATTTTATAAAATACTTTTTGAGAATGCACCACACATTTTCACTTGTTATACATGTGAATTAATGGTATTTTTGGTAAAATTTTGCATAGAAAACTAAAATTTGATTGTATGGTTAAAATTTGAATGCTAAGATATGATAAAAATGGATTTATTTATATTTTTTTGAATATTAAATGTGCCTTCACTATGATTACAAATTTTAATACATGTTTATTATTGTATTCACAACTATAATATCTTGAAAATATTTGCTTTGACATACACAATTAAAACTTTAATGTATTCGTAATTTTTCAATATCTAGTTATAGATTGTGTCAAATGTACTCAACCTTTTGAAATGATATAGTTATATTTATAAAGTGTAATCATACTGAAGGCACATGAACTATTTGATATAATGTTCCTTTAATATGCTTTTGCATTATATTAAACAATTCATGTGCCTTTATTAGGATTCCAAATTTTCCATACGTTTCAAGCAAGGAAATCACTCCTATCATGAAGTTTTAGTGTATGGTGGTTGTAATTACTTCAATTACATGTGTAAATTCTATTTAAAATTTCCTAAAACCAATAATAATGTATACTTGGTTAACCATTTTGGTTATTATTTATGTCATAAGGAATCCCTACACTTAAACATGAGGGAATCATATTTTAATATTCATATGAAAATTCATAATGTATACATGATTAATAAAATAAACAACCTTTGAATAAATTTAAACATATTTTAAAACCATATATATATATATATATATATATATATATATATATATATATATATATATATATATATATATATATATATATATAAAATGGTTATTATAGAAATTTATAGTCATTTATAACATACATAAATACATACATACATACATACATATATATACATACATATATATATATATATATATATATATATATATATATAATGGTTATTATAGAAATTTATAGTCATTTATAACATACATAAATACATACATACATACATACATACATGTGTGTGTGTGTGTGTGTGTGTGTGTGTGTGTGTGTGTGTGTGTGTGTGTGTGTGTGTGTGTGTGTGTGTGTGTGTGTGTGTGTGTGTGTGTGTGTGTGTGTGTGTGTGTGTGTGTGTGTGTGTGTATGTAAGTATGTATTTATGTATGTTATAAATGACTATAAATTTCTATAATAACCATTAATGAAATGATAACATATGGTATTTAATGACATGAAAGAAGTAGATAATGTCTCCTATAATGAGAACATTGTTTCACCAAGTGGAATGAACTTATGTGAAACCTAATCAGTATAATATTTATATAATACTTCCAACATGTTCCAAAATATAATATTTGTAAATTGATATAGACACCCATTAAATCATGATGGAAATATAATTATTTTTGGATGTTGCAGTTTCAAGTGCCCTAGACACTTTTCTAAACTTTAGTTATAATTATATAATGCAATTACTAATGTCATAAATTTATAATAAAAATATAAATCTCATGAGATTATGTAGATAAGGACAATTGAAGGATGCACTAGATATTATTATTATGAAACTAGTTCCATATCCATAGGATGGGGATTTTCAGATCAAGGTATGGACATCTATCAAAGTTTAGATGTATAGATTCAAAAGCCTCATATGATATTTTAAAAAAGGGTTTTCTTCATGAGGTTTTTTTTAATAAATAAAATCATCAAAAAAATGTGGTCTCATGAATTTATATCAATGTTAAATATGCACATGAGTGGCATGTTGAAAAAACATTGGAAATTTTTAATAAAATTCAATTTTTTTTTTTTAAATGCACACCTAATTTACTTTATCAACATTCACACAACATGTAAAAAAATAATAATTTGGAAGAGGGTATAGATATCCATCAAATATTAATTAAAATTAGTTTTTTTAGATGTTATAATCATGACTACACTAATAAACAACATGAAATTTTTGACACTATCCCTCTAAAGTAACATGGTCTCATGGAATGTGATGATTGTTTTATATGCATGAAATGGGATGTCATTTGATATTATAATTTTTAGATGAAATCAATAGTATCAATCCTATAATTAAGAGTCAGATCACATCAAATTTAATGTTTTTATTTTAAATAGAAAATATTTCTTATATTCAATATAATGTTATGTTAGATTTTATACATGTATGCTTCCACATTTTGTGTTCAAGTCTATAATTTAATTCAATATAATGACATATTAAAACACCATTTATATTTTAGTCTTCACATTTTAGGCTATAATTCATGTGCCTCATGTATGCTTTCACATTTTGTGTACATGTATACCTTAGAACTCAACTATGATAATTTTAATTCTTATTTTTTTATCTAAATTTTGGTTATTCCATGATAATAGGTCTATTTCATTCACATGTTCAAACATTTTTTGAGCACCCATTAAAAGTTTGTAAAAATTAAAAAAATGTGCAGAACCTAAATTCCCTCTTATTGGTGTCAAATTTGATTTTATTACCTTATATAAGGGATTTTTTAGAAATAAAGGTTTGAAATAGTTGAATATATATAAGAGTTTATGTGGTGGTTGTGTGTAATAATAAAAATTTGTAGAACCTCCTTCAAATAACTCTCTCTACATATTTTTATGAGAATAAGCTTGAGATTTTTTTGGGATGGAATCAGCATTGGCATTGTATTTTAATAATTAAAGAATTGTAAATGTGAATTTTTAAATTTATTTATACAATAATTTAATTGAAATATTTCCATCATGATTTGTCTCGTATTTTAACATGCACAATTATTAATTTATTTAGAATTTTGACATGAAAGGTTAAATGTTTTTTTAAAATATTTTTGACATGTATGATTAAATACTAAATATTAATAGATTATAATAATATATTTATTTACATTATGTTAAAAATTTGGTGTTCCTTGAATATGATTCCTAATTTTATGTGCATTTATAGAAAAAAATTCACAACTAAAAGATCTTAAAAATTATCAAGGTATTCCCAAGTAAATCTTAAAATTTATCAAGGCATAGATAAACAAATTTAAAGATGGATCCTATCTATATTTATAAAAATTATTGAGATCCCTCTAAATAATGGAGAGGAAATATAAAATGTTGTCCTCTCCATGATTGGGATCCCTCAAACCATGGAGAGGGAAAATAAAATTTTGTCCTCTCCATGCTTTGGAGGGCTCCCAACCATGGTGAGAATATTTTCTTCTCACCCTGGTTTGGAGACCTTCCAACCATGGAGAGGGAAAGTTGTGTTTTATCCATGGTTAGGAGGGATCCAAACATGGTGATATTTTGTTTCTCATCGTGGCTGAGATCCCTCCCCATCATGGTGAGAAAAATAAAAAATTTGTCATGGTTGGGAGCCTTCCTAAATATGGAGAGGAAAAAATTTAAATACTAATATATGATAACAATATATTTATTATATCAAACAATCCTTGTGCCTTGATTATGCTTCCTAATATTACTTTTTTTTAGAGAAAGGAATTCACAACTATAAAATCTTAAAAATTAACAAGGAATTCATAATAAAAACATCTTTAAAATGTCCTCTTTGACATGCATTATTTTTCTATTAAGGGTGAAGGGGGTGTTTAAAACTAGGGACCCTAAACCCTAATATATAGACAATAAAATGGGTCCTAAAAAACCCAAATATAACCATAAGTCTAACAAAGATAGCAAAAATAATATAAATGACTACAAGTAGCCCAAAAATAGACAAAATACATCCTAGTGAGGGGTTTAAGTCCTAAACCCTAAAAAATGTAAATGAAACTAGCTCCTCAAAATATAAACATAAGATTCAAGATATATAACTAATGCGCCCAAACCTTTTAAGCCTTGCCTCTACCATCCACATGGTATCTACAAGGTCCTCCAACTCAAAGCATGCTCGATGGCTAGGCCTCCACTTTTTTATGATTTTACTAAGATTTAATCTAACCTCTATTATCTTTTAAACTTTTTGGAGAAAAAAATATTTCCAAAATCCTCTTTGGGGTTATGTAAAATAAAATTAGAATCCTCTCCATCCAAGATGTTTCATTTTTCACTTGAGGGTATAATATTTGGCACATTAGCTTCTTGATAAGCATCTAAAATTTTACTTGATTGAATAAATTCATCTTTATCTATTCCCATTTTAATAGGTTACTCCAACATAATCTCTATATCATTATTTTCTTCTACATCTAAAATATCTCTTCCATCATACTCCAAATCACAAACTGTTATAAGATCTAGAGAAGAATGTTTCCATGAAGTTGGTTCAAATTTTATTTTTTCAAAAGAAGGTCAATTTAAAGATAGATGACCAGTATTAAAACACCTATGACACCTAATTGGAAATATTTCATAATCTATTATTTGTATCCATGTTTGATATTCAATTATCAAATCAATAAAGGCTAAGAGATCAAACATTGTATATATAAAAATAAAATTTTGGTAAATATGGTGTGAGAAAATAAATAAATTACTAAATCAATCGATAAGAATTTATGGATGGAATTACCAATGGTATTGAAATAATGTTTACTCCAAAAATGAAGGGCAAGATGTGGAAGGTGGATCCAAATAGGTTTGGAAGAAAAAGTATTAGAAAGGGGTTTGAAATTGGGATCCCATAATTTCATATAGAATCAGTGTTGATTCCAGCTCCATTGATTCCCAAGAATAAGTTCTTTATCTAAAGAAAAGAGAAAAAAATAGTAAAATAACCCTTTGTATAAGGATGAAGTTCCACTTTACATTTTAAATTAGGTTTCCATTGTAAAGAGATCCATTCATTTATATCTTGAAGATTGGGCTAGAATTTTTCAAATTGACATTTGATTCCTCTACTTAAATAATAATCCTTGTTTGTTAGTACCAAGATGAGGGCATCATTTTCTAGTTTGAGAGATGTAATATCAACAACTTGTTTCAAAGGTAGGCATTTGAAGGTTTTTAGTAGATTTTTAACATGTCTAAAAATGTCTTAGTCTCCTCCCTACCACCCACAACCTTAGATATCTTAGGAGGAGAAAAAACCCTATTGTTTCCTTAGGGGAAGATGAAGCACCTTCATAAGAAACAAACTTAGACACCAATGGAAATGAGATACCATTATTAGCAAGGTCACCATTTGAACCAAATCTAATAATAATGCTAGGGGAAGGTGATTTTGATATTTGGCCAAATGGAAATGGAATGGGCTATCCATTAAAACCCCTTATATTTTCTACCATTTCCCCTAAACTCAATACAGAATTCATGCAAGCATCTTAAAAGGTATGGGCACTACCAGATATGAACATAGCAGAGGAGGTCAATTTAGGGTTTCCACCATTTGATTTGGGTAGAAACAAGAGTAGACTAAAAGATATGATCATTCATTAAAAAATAATTACAATTTGAATGTATTTAATATTTTGACATGCATAATTATAGAGTATGGGCATTCATTAAAAATAATTTAAATTGGACATTTTTTAGTTTCAAATGCCAAGGTAGATGTCTAAAAAATTGTGGAAGCATTTTGAATTCACATGAACTATTTGATAGAATGTACACATATTGAAGGTATAATAATTGTATATCATATTGTACATATATTTATAACACATGAAATATGTAACCCAATTTTTTATTGTTTGAAAAAATGCCTCAAATAATTATTTCTTTAGGGAATGTGATATCTATAAGACAAATGGTGTTCTTAGAAGTCATAATATTGAATTTCATGTTATAAATTTATGGAAATTTTGGAATTATATTTAAGACGTGTGAATTTTTTAATATAATGTGCCTTTAGTATATTTACAAATTTGATAAAATATCTCATGTGCCTTCATTATGATTCCACATTTTGTATATGTCTAGTATGGTATTCACAACTACCATGTAATACTAGAGTATGATGGTTGTAAAAAATTTAATCCACCCATTATGAGGGAAAATTTATCTTATCCATGGCTATGAGGGATACCAAATTTTGAAAAGAAAAAAATTTTCCTCCCATTTTCATGTGAATAATTGCTTTGGACTTTAATAAACTTCATAAGAAATAATAATAATTACTTGAAAACTTGGTTAAGTATTAAATTACCTCTTGAATTATAATTTATTCTAGTGATAACAAATTAAAATATGTGCTCTTTGACTTTATTTCCATAAATATCATGATTTGAAAGGTTGTTAACTATAAAAAAAAGTTTATGTACTATTATATTTACTATATCTAAACACAAATATTATAATAAAAAATCACATTTTATTAAATCATGATAATACATTATATAAATTGAATAACTCATTTATTCAATGATACAGTCATGATCCTTAATCTCCCAAGTCACTAAAAATCCTCCTATTAATTCTCACTAAAAATTATCAACATGAGTGACTACTCACATTTTACACACACTCTCATTAACTTACATAAATAATATTAGTGTGAGTACTAATTTTCCTATCATTCTACCACTTATCATGAGCAAGGGAACATGTGTTTTATAGGACTATATGAAGGTAGAAAGGGAACAAACAATTATCTCCCTCTCATCAAACATTCATTGATGGTAACACATAAACCTAACTAGTGTGGGAAATAAAAACATAAATCATTTATCTATAATCAACCATTAATTTATGGGAACACAACAAGTTAATTTTCAAAACTATGAATAGGTATTCTACATATATTCAACCTTCTCTCTTATATCTACAAAATACAATTATTCTCAATGAAGTACATAATTCAAGATTTTAGAATTTTACCACTTTTTTTTCACACAATCACATTCCATTATAACAAAATCATCCCCATCATTGGTGGCTATTAAGAGGATGTTGAATGTCCTCCAACATCCATTTACCTCCAACCTCTTGTTCTTATTCATTTAATATATGTAGTCTTCATCACTGAAATTATTTGTATGGGCAATATCATCATTATTAATTTTTATTCATTAAAATCCATGGAATTCTCTTATATGTTTCCATCAAGTAGGTCTTGAGATCTTTATTTTCATTTTACAATCATATGACCAGGTTATTTACAGTAATAGTACATAAATAGTTTCTTTCAATCCTTGGAAGTTGACCCTTTCTTGAAAAAATATTTGGATCTTCTTTTAACATATGATTTATCCTAATTATTTTTACTATAAATTACACTTTCTTATGGATCAATATTATTTTTTTATTAATCTATCAAGGAATAAATTAGATCTTATAGGCTAGGATTTATTTTTATTAGTGTGAAAACCATGTTGGAATAGGTAATGGGCATATTATTCAATAATACAAATTTTACATCATCATCATGCACATCAATTTTTATTCCTACCAATTTATTTAAAAATAAATGAAACTTACTGATATGATACACCATATATTTTTCTTCCTCCATATTGAATCCAAAAAAAATTACTTCAAGGCAACTATTGCACTTCCTACTCATGATATAAACAACTTATCTAATGTCATCCAAATGACATTTGAAGTCTTTGATAGGTTTATATGATGAAATTGGGAATCATATATCCCTATTACAATAATGATTTCTACTTTTCAATCCATATATTCTCATTTTACTTCTTCATCTATATATTTTGGTTTTGGTGATTTCCCATTAACAATCTCCCATAGATCTTTGTTGATTAACAATAATTGGGTTTTGTATACACATAATATTTTTAAAACATTATCATTTACTAATTATTTATATCATGAAACACCATGTCAAGTTTTAATTTCTCTAAGTGTATGTCATAAATGCTACACTAAGAAAGGGGTGGGCATACTAAACATTCGTTGTAGGAGACATTGTTATTTATCTATCATTCTCATATTCCTAGATTTGATCCCCTAAGACATCTCCTTCCATCAAATATCCTATAAATATATCAAGACCTATATTTTCATAATATTTTAGATATATGTAATTATAACCATTAATTATCCCATCCCAACTACATTGATTAGATTGATGCATATTTGTATTTTCTAGAACATGTTTTGTAATTAGGTTAGCCTAGCTGACCTAGTTTGATGTTAGACAACTTATCCAGGACTAGATCAATATAGCTGATATTTTTAGATTGATACTATATAAGTATTAGGTTCATCCATAACTATAAATATAAGTCAAAAATTCAATCTAATAGAGAGTAGAATTCATTTTCAATTTCTATTACTCGTACTTCTACCCTATTTCTACATTTAGAGAAGTTATATCATAGATTTTATCTTGGAGGTAAAATCTTGTCTTATGAAATATTGGATGAAATAGGAGGATTAATTTTATCCTATATATTTATTAATCCATTGATATCCTAAAAATGATAATAATATCTTGAAAATTACCATTGGCCAAAGGATAAATTGAGGTTCGATAGGTCTTGTTCAAGATAAGTGTATTCTAACCCTAGATATTTCCTTTTGATAGATAGAAGTTGCATAATTTATTGATTGATGAATTTATAACTCCTTATTTTTAATATATCTATACTTAAACCTAATGTGGCTATAGGATTGATCAAATTTTCCATTTATAAACCTTAGGTAGCCTAGGCCCACATTTGCCTACCATGGCTCCTTACCCATTATAATATGTTTCTAACCCATCCCTTTGATTACATTACTTAATTGGGATATTTTATTACTTTATAATTAGATACCTAGTTAGGTTTACTAAATTTTTATGATTTCTTAGAGGCTTTGGATCCCTTTTTCTCGGCATTGTGTTGTAGGTGATCCCCTTACTAGGTTTAGCAAATCCATTGGTTATATCCTTATGCCATTAAGTATCAATGGGATATAGCTGATTTAATTTATCTAAGATTGAATATTTAGATAATATAATTACAAGTCAATAAATAGGATAGTTTCAAGTCAATCCTAACTCATTACATACATTTTGGTGAACTTGATGTCAACTAACCATTAATTTCACCTCTGTAGAAAACTCTATCAAATAGTTTAATCTATTTCTATTTCATTTCTCTACTAGATAACTATATCAAATAGGTTGATATAGATTAATCTTTATTTTCACCTACAAGAAACTATATCAAACATCATGATATAGTTTTATGTATGTGGTTTTCCCAATGAATTATTTTAGCCAACACGATAATCTTATTTTTAGATCTATTTGTTTTTTCCTCTAGCCAACTATATTAACCTAGTTGACTTAGTTTTGGGTAACCACATTTTTAGTCAACTAGATAGATCTACTAAACTTAATTATATAATTACATTTTTCACTTATGTTTACAAATTATTTTTAGAAAAAAATATTGATCTAGTTGATTTAGTTTTACAATTCTTTTATTTATGATAAAATATATCAAACTATTTGACTTAGTTTTGCATTTCATTTATTTCTAATAGATTGTATTGACATGCTTGATTTATTTATATAATCATAATCACTATTAACAAACTAAATTTACTTGTTTAATTTAGTCTTATTTCTCTTTCCATAACCTTGTTTTACAAATTATATCGATATACTCAATATAATTTTGTATTGTTTGTACAACTACATCATCCATTGTTGATATAGTTTCATTTATTTTATTTCTAAAGTATAATCAAGGTAAATTAATATTTCATTTAGAAATATAATCAAACATTTTATTTCAATTTAAATACCTATTTATTTCAATTCATTAAATGCTAAAAATTGGTTTTTGATATTTATTTTCAAAATTTATTTTCCATTTATTTGGTTTTCTCTAAAAACTATGTTCTGGTAGTTTTCAAACTACTTATATACTATCATGAAGGTCTACGTGGTGTTCTATTTATAATCCTTGTTTATTTTTTATTAACATCATGGAGTGAGGGGATTGAATCAATACTCATAGCCATAGTACAAAGATAAACATAGAGTTTAGTTTCCACATATTTTATGATATATCAAAAATTCCTAGGATTCCATTTTTATTAAACTTTAGGAATCCATCCATCTATTTGATTATACAGTGCATTGGCTAGTAGATAACATCAAGAAGTTACTCTTAGCTGACCCTCAATACTATGTTTAGTGGGATATGTGCATGGTACTTCCTTCATATTTAGTGTTCTAAAAAATTAGATTGACACTATCCAATGGATGAGCTAATATTTGAGAGCCTAGAAATTAGTCAATTATTTTAGTACATCTATATAATATTATTTTTATAAAAATAGTTAGAAAAAATAATTAGATTTTATTTTTTTAATTTTTATTATATTTTTTATTATAGGCTTCATTAGCTAACATCAATATAGTTAGTTGTGTTTGTATACCATATTGACCATCTCACTAAATATCTTGTGTTTGTATCCTTAAATGTATCAAATAAATTAACATAATCTATTACCTTATATATTTTTTTCTTCATGTGTAAATGCATAAAATAGCTTAAAATATTTCACATCCTACCTATTTTTATCATACTTTTATTCTATAAACTTCATCAAAGAGATCAACTCAATTTGTTCCCTAAAATTTTAAATATCCTCCAAACAAACCATATCAACCATCTCAATCATGTTTTTTATCATCTCCCACCTATGTAACTACATTTAATAATTTTATATACTTCACTTATAGATTATACCTTAAATGTTATACTTGACTAAATCAAACTATTTGATATAATTTGTATCTAAAAATGCACTGATTAGTAAAGTACATCAAATTATTTGATATAGTTTCAATTCCCTACTTTACTAAGTTAGGGGGCACAATTTTTATGAAATCATAAATACATCATGTCTATAAATCAATCCTTTCTTAGATAAGATAAATCATACCTACACTTCTAATTAGTAATATATTTGTTAAGTAAGAGCATGACAAATATGCAGATCTGCTAGACCCAATTAGGGGATCACTTGTCATAATACACCATAATAGGAAGGGTTTCAAATCCTATATTATAACATAATCATGTAATAACCCTAAAATATTCCTAGGTTTAATGTTCACTCTATTATAATAAACAAGAAAGTAAATTTAATCTAGTGTACACCAAAGCTTGTGTCACAAAGTCAGGGCTAGAAACAAAACAAACTAAACTAAACATGCATAGAAGATATATAATCAAATCAATGTTTATGAAATACTAATGCATGTGAGAGAAGAAAAATTAAATTATCTATCTACTCTTACAAAGGATAGATAAAGTTAGGAATACTTACCTTTGAAGATGAACTCATCGAGCCTCAATCTCTCCCTTGGCCAAGGTGCTTTGCAAGAGATTATTATGGTATGTAAGGATAACAAAGACAAATCATATCCAAGCTACACAACCTATCTATGCATCAAAAATACTTCTCCACAAGACAATATTTGTATCTCCAAATAAAGTATGGAATCTTAAGCTTTATTCCTCAAGTAGAATGGTCAATAAGCAGATGTTTGTTCATACTTTTTCTTCTTAGCTTCTCTCTTCTCAAGGTTGGAAATTAACTTGTATATATGGGTGGATCTTTCCCTAAATCCTTTTGAATATTTTGGCTATACAGGGTCAGCCTAGTAGACCTTGTATGTTTTTACGAGGTAAATCATTAGGTCCTAAGCTAGGTTAGCTAAAGGGCTAATGAAACTCTAAGTGAAAAATATCCCTAAATAGTATATTTTCAACCTTGTCAACCTTGTATAGTAATAAAAGACTAAAAACTATATAGGTTTGACCTAATCAACCTAGTACAATCAATTGGTAAAAGGGGGTCAAGGAAAGAACAAGGAAGATAAAGCATGATAATGACTAGATTGGGTATAATAGATAATAATAAGCTTAGGGTAAATGGTTTTAGGAGACAAGTGTGTAGATGGAAAGTGTCGAAAGGTTGAACAATATTATGAAGCACTAATGGTCTACTCACCACTTTCTCATTGCACACCTTAAGGCATGCACTTAGATAGATTAAGACTCGATGGGTTCCTGTAAGATACAAAGTGTCATTAATCAATAAAAGTTAAAAATAGTATGTGTATGCATATGCCCCACTTGAATCTCATCATGTGTCATGTAAGTGCAACATGGGATGGTGTTTTAGGATAGAACATGATAACACATAACATTGATGCTAATGAAAGTGCAGTAAGGAAAAAATAAGATAAAGGAAAGGACATAATTGAAAAACACATACCTTAACTTACCCTAGTGATATAGATAAAGAAGTAGACTATAAGATAAAGTGAAGGCATCCAATGTGAATAAAACCAAGTGAACCTATAGAATTTGGTGCAAAAAATAATTAAAAATAAAAAAAATAGAAAATAATAATATGATAGTGGAAAAGATTCTCTACGTCATCATGAATCCAAAATATTTTATGATTTTAAGAATAGATGAATAAAAACAAAGATATAGGCAAAAGAAGGAATCTACATAAAAAATAATTGAAATTTTTGAATTATTAAAAAGTGTTTTTAAATAGGGGAAAGAGAAGTCATTCAATTATTTTGACTTGTAAAGGAGAGAAAAAGAGCTCTGGAGACCAAATGAGCTAGGATGGTGAGGAGATGATGGGCTAGATGAGGAGGAGCTCCAAGAGTGGTAGTGGGTGCACTATAGGTATTAAAATATGAATATTAAGCCAATTTTTAATTATTTTAATGAATTAAGTAAATTTTTAGAAAAATCTAATTTTTAACATTTCTAGATGTCAAAATGAAGCAAAATTAGATTCTATAGGTTAGAAAACCCAACTAGGCAAATGGGTTTGAATTAATTAGGAATAAAATTGAAAAAAAATATTTTTTTAGGAAAATGCAAGGGGTCAGTAGTGAATAAATAATTGGGTTGACCAAGTAGGCTGAAAATGAGTAAAATCCACACTGTCGACCTAGTAGGTATGTGTCAACCCTATGCATTTTATAGACTATCGACTGAGTATAATTTTACCAATTGATCTAAAAAGTCCATAAAAATAATGTATAACTAGGGAGGGGAAAAGAAGAGGGTTGACATAGATTTTAAGGTCAACCAAGTCAAAAATAGGGAAGTTCTAGTTAAACTTGGTTGACCAAAGAACTAGAATGGTACAAAAATGCATGCAAAAGATTGAAAGAAAGTTAGAATGGCCATAAATGACCAAGTAAGGGTAAAAATGACTAAGTAGGCTAAAAATAGATAAAAATGAATGAATTAAACTAGTTTAGGCTTGTTTTTATTGAAATTGTAAAAATAATATATTGTGATTATACATGACATGGAGGATCTAATACATTTTTTATTGTTTCTTAGTTGTAGGAATGACCTAGATTTTGGAGATTAGTAGATGCATCTTGGATACTATATTTACTATAGAGTCTAACCATAGGAGATAGACATAAGCTAGTAATTGTAGGCCTAGGAGGGATAGCTGACATGTGTAGGATTCCCTTTTGCATGGATCTATTAGTGGAGAGAACTACATGCACTCAAAAAATAAGAAAATAAAAGTGAAAAAGAAATGAATTAATCATAAAACACACTAAATCAAGATGGGAAGCATGTATATGATGTGTAACTTCATAATAAATCACATCTTATCTCATATTTGACATATGTAATTTTGTTTGTGACTTGTATTATTTGAAAATTTTGTGAGGAATGTCGGGTATTATCCATGGTCTTACACTACAACTCACAAAGAGAACACCACTAGGGTGGAATAAATAGTACAAATGGGTAAAAAAAGATGTGGGTAATAGGAAGGAAAAAGGTGGTAGTTTTTGAAGAATATTGGGTCCTATCTACATTCTTATACTAAAACTCACAAATGAAATCCTAAGGGGAGTGATCAGTAGATAAAACAATGTTTCACAATAGGAAATATGAGGGAAATAGGGAATGAAAAGGTGAATGTAAAAATCAAGACTTAGGAATCTTATGAAAATGCCTTAGGATATAAGAGGCATACTAAGGACATGAGAAGACACTAAGTGACTAGTGACCATTAATGTACATAGGAAGCATGTTCGCTATAGACATAAATATTTGTAGGAAAATAAACATGCTACTAAGATCAACTCATGAATGTAAATTGGTACAAGAAAAGGTAAAATGGACCTACCTTCCCATGATGTGTTCCCCATTCTTCAAGACCCCTTATAGATTCATCAACCTACTGCAAAGATTATGTACTTTCATGAAAAAGTCAGTATCACTAAAAGATTTTTTTCTCCTCTTATAATCTACTAGCCTACTGTACCCCAAAGGACCTCAAATCTATTATGAGGCCAACTATAGAGTTTAAGCTTTGACTAAAAGAAGGAAATGTGTTTTGAATCATGTTTTTTTGTGTGATTATACTTTTAAGAATATTTTTGCCTTTTATATCATTGACTTTTGTAAAATGATTTGGCTTTTAACTTTTTATGGATTTTTAAGATTCCTCATCCATATAGATTTGGAATGACCAATCATGAGAGATTTAGTGAGACACATGAATGAGATTTAGGCTAAGGCTAAATGAAGCTAAGTAACTGAAGACAAAGACTGACTAACACACTTAGGATTGACAATGAACTAGCATGTGATCTCAAGTCTCAACCATGTATATGCTTAATTTTCCAAAATTTAAGAAGGGAATAAGGAGATCCAAAGAAGGGTCAGTGAAAGGAAATTTATAATGAAATACATTGTTTTCTAATTGATCACATGGTAAAAGAAGATAAAGACCAAAGGGAATAGGGTTTGCATAACCAAGTCACAATGATAATTATCTATGAAAAATAGAGATAAGAAATCAAATAATCATGAAGGCACAAGAAGAGAGTTTTTATAAAAACTTAAGAAAGAAAGAGAAGACAATGATAAAGAAAGATAATCATATGCAAAGATAAATGATAATATAAGCAAGTTATAGTATCAATGGGGTAAAGAATAACCATATTTAATAAAAATATGAATTTGACACAATGTCAAATGATATAATAGATAGATAAAATTAAAATTAGAGAACACATCCAATCAAAATGTAAATGTAAAGGCACCATGCATGTGCTCATAAGTACTAATAAGTATGCCCACATGCATTATCCAATACATTAAATAAATCTCTATGAATATGGATATGAACTTATATTAATGTCTCATCAATATTTAATGAAAATTAGGAAAATAATTCTTTTCTAATATCCTCAACTAAAAAATTGTGAATGCTTGATGGATCATGAAGAGGAGGGAAATGAGGCAAGGGATGCTTGGGATAATACATGGGAGGAGGCTCTATGGGAGTTGCAAGAATCACCAGTGGAGAATGATCCATAAGTGAGGGACTCATAGGTGGAGAAGGATCCATAGGTAAGGTAAGGTCCATAGGTGAATGAATCATGGGTGGAGGCACAAAAGGTGATGAAGGGACCATAAGAGGGGATTGAACCATTGGAGGTGGAGCCATGGGAGAAGGAAAAGCCTTCTTATAGTAAAAACCTATGGGAGGAATCGAAGAAGGTATATGAATAGTTATAAGGTGATTTTAAAGGTTTTATTGAAGGATACGATAATGACCAGTGTGATGAGTGCCACATTGGTGCCATAGACAATACACCTCACCATAATCTGGTATATATTTAGGTATAACCTTTGGGGGAGGCATGGCTTTGTCTCAAGAAGGAGAGGAAGGATACAAAGTATCAATATACTATTTCAACTTGTGATAATGGGTATAAGAATGATTATATATCTGGTGGAAGCAAAATATACACTTGGGAGTGGTCTTAGGAGAAACACTCATAGAAGGAGGTATAATAGGAGTGAAATAAGCTAAAGAACACTCATCAGCCCATTTGGTGGGAAAAAAAGACATCTTAGGCAAGGGTATCAAACCATAACTAAGGGAAGGTGGTGATGGAAGAGTAATATAACTAGGCTCAATGGAAGGAGTAATGGGATGAAAAGCAGGGGTAGGCTCAGCAAGAGCAAGAGAAGGAACATGCTCAATTATAGCAAGACAAGGAAGAGGCTCAAATATAAAGGGAGTAATAATGAGCTTTTTTAAAGGCTCTACTAAGGGAGGATAAGGATATAAATAAGGTCTAATAAGGGTCTTACTAATCTCAAGATTAAACCAACAATAGTGATCAGGATACCTAGCAAAGCAGTAAGGCCCGATCATAGAGAGATATATGAGTATACTCCTATGAGGATTATAAAAAAATGGAAGTGTTAGCGCCATATCTACCCTATGATAAAGAGTAAAAATACTAAAAATATGAACTATAAATGAAATAATATATGAATATATTTGAAAAGACTCAAATAAAGAAGAATGATAATGGATAATCTTAGTGTCATGGGCCTCGACAAGATCACCTAAGAATGGATCATTTAAGGAATAACCATCAACATAATCTAGGGTATAAATATTAATGACACAAGTATGGATGACCTTTTCATCTAAATAAATGTGGTGAATAAAATTTTGAGTCTTGGTCAAGACTACGGGAATATCATCTCAAGGAGGTTTACGAGAATGAGGCTACAAAGAAGCAAGAAGTTATGAGATGAGATGAGGTGAGAGATTGGAATTTTTAATATTTAGGTTAATATCATTGGGCTCATCATCATCATCATAATCTAAGAGGTTAGGATTAATGTTCCTAATGAGTTTAATATGTGCATTATAACCTTAAGTTGAATTAACAAGAAAATTAAGACATTGAGACTCATAAGATGGAATGTTGGGAAAAGGTTCAAGAGTAGGAATCTTGAAGACACCATGATCTTGGAATTGTTTGAAATTATAAGGGTTATTGTCATTATAAATCCTATAAATGGATCCATTATTAAGGAATTTAATACATTGGTAGGTGGAAGAAGTAAAAACTCTCATATGGTAAGTCCATGGCCTACCAAGCAAGATGTTATAAGAAAGGGGAAAGTTAAATATCATCACCTTCACATGAATGGTGATAGGTGGTATAGTAATGGGAAGCCACACATAACCTAGAGGAGGCATTTGAATTCTATCATATCCTTGGCAGGTGTTGTGTGTAGACTTGATATTACATTATAAATATCCAAGGGTCTTAATAAAGTCAAGAGAGGTAATGCAAGTACCAGAACCCTCATCAATCAATGCACACTTAACTTAGATATCACCTATTTGAACACTAATAAATAAGGTAGGATCATCTACACAAAGCATAATCTCATTGGGAATCATAGAATTTATGGTAAATTTTAAGGAAAGAGAAGTGTCCATAGTTTCATCAACATTGATAGACATCTCTTCACATTATTTTAATATACTATCCTCAGATCTAGATAAGGTTGACTCCCATCCTACTAGGGGAGATGAGGAATATTCATCTTGAATAATACTTTCATAAGATGGTTTCTATGATGTGGATAATTCCTCATAATCTTAAAGAATGGAATTTGGGATAGGAGATTAGTGAGTTCTGCAATGGGATTCCACTCATCATAAACCATAAGAAGGTTGTTAGATATAGGTCTGTAATGATTAGAGAGGTCCTTAGAAGGAGGAGCTAAAGTGCATTATAACTTTTTTAATAAGAAGAAGAATGTTTGGAACAAATTTGTAAATCATGTTGTGATGATGAAGTATCTAGTTCTATTTTATTTTGAGAATTGATAAAAGAAGTGTTAGTATAAATTTGATTATCATTAGTGTTAGAAGATGATAGAAATAGAAAAGGAAGTGTTATCCAAGTTAAAATCATAAATTTAATCATCAAAGGTAATAAGGTCATCTTTCCCCAACTCATTTAAATGATTTAGAGAAGAATCTTAGATAACATGATATGTTCTAGATGAAAGATTGTGGATAGGTTAGGAATTGATAAAAGCAACCACCCTTTGCATATTATTCATGTTAACCACATTCTCTTTGGAAGTGGGTTCAACAAGACTTTAAACATTATTATTGTAAGTGGTGACTTTGTATTTATTATCTTGAATAGTTTGATGATTAGAAAGAGGGTATTTATATATAGCTAAATAAGCATTAGCTTGGTTCAAGGATTGAGATTTATCATGTGATTTATAATCCTTAAAAGAAATTTCACAATCTTGTTGATGATTTTGAATGATATAATCATGATCAAAATTAGGACCAATAATAAATATCATAAATAAATTACAAATTCATCAATAGGTCTCATGAGAATGACCCCAACTAGCATGAAACCAACAAAACTTGTTAGGATCATACCAAGATTTCATAGGATGGGTAGGGTCAAGATCTCATGGAAGAGGCCTAGGTAGACACTTAAGAAATTCAAATGAGGATATATGTTTGTGAACATTTTTATTATTTTATTAAGATAAGTGAAGATTGGTATATTTTTGAGAAGGGGGAGTTGGTTCCAATGAAGGGGTAGGAATGATAGGTTAAACATTGTGATTGGTGTCATAAAATTTTATAACACCATCATTGGTAACATTTTGATTTTTTTTTAAAGTAAGATATGAGGACCTATAGAATGTTGGGGTGGCTTGAATTAATGCATAATTAAATCTTTTCATTTAGCTTAGTCAATAGCCTCCTCCAAATTTCATGGAGAGAGTGTGTGAACCTAATATTGAAGTTTCAAGAATAGGGAATTGGTAAAGAGATGGAAAAGATTATCATCAGTAATGTTCTATTCACATTTATTTGACAAAGTTTTCCACCTTTTAACAAATGCTTGAGCATTTTAGTTTTCATGTTGTTTGTAATTTATGAAGTGGGCCAAAGTGTTTTCAAGAAGATCACTGGTTTGGATTTCTTTAACTAAAGCATTCACTAAATCCTCTAAACTAGTAATGGAATGAGTTGTAAGTTTGTTAAACCAATCCAAAGAATCACCTATGAGAGTTTTGGATAAGAGTTTTTAGTGGCAAAGGTATTCAATTTGACCCAATCCTTATAAAAATTTCCATATGTTTTAAGATGAAGGGTGAGCTCAGTTAATCCAATATAATAAATTGTAGGTGTGATAGCTCATATATCAATTTTAGTATTTTGAGTAGTGAGAGGATCATTTTGAAGATGATTAATGGTTTTTTTTACTAAAGGAGGTTGAGGAATGAGATTGCCTTGAGAATATTTAAGAGGAGGAGGGGAAACATTTTGGTTATGTGTGCCCCAAGCAATTGGTTAAGGATGAGATTGAAGATGAAAAAGGTGGTTTTACATTGTCATCATTTGATTTGTGTTATGAGATTAAAAGCTATTCATTTGATTAAGTGTTTGTAACAAGTTTTGATGTGTTTGATTAGAATTATTAGAATAATTAGAGGTGGTATTAGTGGATTGGTACCATTATTCGTATTGATAGGGGTTTGAGATGAATTATGAGAATGGGAGGCACTAGTGGCAAAATTTGCTTGTGTAGTAAAAGATGGACTAGTAAATGGTTGAGAAGAAACACTAGTATCATGATTACCTTGGGTATCAAATTAAGAACTAGTGGAAGGATTAAGGATAATGGATCTTATGAGAGGACCACTAGATGTTGAACCTACCACGTTAGTGGATATACTAGGCATGGAGGTGGAAGAAGTTAGAGAATAAGAGGTCATGGCATGAGAAGGGGTCATAATTAAAGGAAAAGGTTGAGAATAAAACAAAGTGGTACCCCTAAATCCATTTTAGAATGTAGGATTAGGTGAATGAGGTTCTTCAACTTGACCACTAATCATAATATTGTAAATGGTAGAAGGATCATTTACTCAATGTTGAATAAATTTAGAGATAAACAAGAGTATTTTGGGGGTATACTCTAAATTGGGTTGGTTTTCTAATGATTAAAAAGGATTATGTTGTGATGAGGTATTATGATGGGTCCCATAATTCATTATACAAGTGGAAATATGAACATTACTATCATCTAAGAGAGGATCCCTACTTTGTCTATGGGAGACCCTATGAGGGTTGGTAAAATTCATCATGTCTATTGATTGCAACTCAGTATTTTTATCAATCATAAAGTCCATGAAGAAGGGAAGGAAAGAGAGATGAGAAAGTAAGAAAATAAGTAATGATAAAAATTATACAGGGTCGATTGGGTCTACCTAGCACAAAAATAGGGGCTACAAATAGTACATGGGTGGGTGGGTTGATCTAGTATAGTGAACAGAGGCTAGAAAAAGGTGCATGGTCAATTGGGTTGACCTACTATAGTAGAGAGGGAAATTTAAGAATCCTATAACAAATTTGTGGACTAAAAAAATATAACTTTTTCAAGAAATTTGAAAAGAAATAAATAGTCAATTGGCTTAAAATTGGTCATTCCAATTAAAGTACACAACACAAAACCTTGTACCAACACTTGCTAATGTAATATTTTACAATAAAAACACAATTGAGCAAAGATTATCATCAAAAATGTTATGTTCACATTTATTTGACAAAGTTTTCCACCTTTCAACAAAGGCTTGAGAAGTTTAGTTTTCATGTTGTTTGTAATTTATGAAGTGGGCCAAAGTGTTTTCAGGAAGATCACTGGTTTGGATTTCATTAACTAAAGCATTCACTAAATCCTCTAAACTAGTAATGGAATGAGTTTTAAGTTTGTTATACCAATCAAAGGAATCACTTATGAGAGTTTTGGATAAGATTTTGTTAGTGGCAAACTTATTCAATTTGACCCAATCCTTATAAATATTTCCAAATGTTTTGAGATGAAGGGTGAGATTAGTTGATCCAATATAATAAATTGTAGGTGTGATAGCTCCTATATCAATTTTAGTAATTTCAGTAGTGAGAGGATTATTTTGAAGATGATTAATAGTTTTGTTGACTAAAGGAGGTTGAGGAATGAGATTGCCTTGATAATCTCAAAGAGGAAGAGGGGGAAAATTTTGGTTATGTGTGCCCCAAGAAATTGGTTGAGGATGAGATTGTAGATGAAAAAGGTGGTTTTACATTGTCATCATTTGATTTGTGTTATGAGTTTGAAAGGTATTAATTTGATTAAGTGTTTGTAACAATTGTTGATGTGTTTTATTATCATTATTAGAAGAATTAGACGTGGTATTAGTGGCTTGGGTACAATTATTGGTATTGATCAGGATTTGAGAGAAATTATGAGAATGCGAGGCACTAGTGGAAAAATTTGCTTTTGTAGCAAATGATGGACTAGTGAATGGTTGAGAAGAAACACTAGTAGCATGATTACCTTTAGTAGAAAATTAAGCACTAGTGGAAGGATTAAGGATAATGGATCTTATGAGAGGCCCACTAGATGTTGAACGTACCACGTTAGTGGATATACTAGGCATGGAGGTGGAAGAAGTTAGAGAAGAAGAGGTCATGGTATGAGAAGGGGTCATAATTGAAGGAAGAAATTGAGAATAAAAGAAAGTGGTACCCATAAATCCCTTTGATAATGTAGGATTAGGTGAATGAGGTTATTCAACTTGACCACTGATCATAAGATTGTAAATGGTAGAAGGATCTTTTACTTGATGTTGAATAAATTTAGAGATAAACAAGAGTATTTTAGGGGTATACTCTAATTTAGGTTAGTTTTCTAATGATAAAAAAGGATAATGTTGTGAAGAGGTATTATGATGGGTCCCATAGTTCATTATATGAGTGGAAATATGAACATTACTAGCACCAAGAGAGGATCCCTACTTTGTCTATGGGAGACCCTATGAGGGTTTGTATAATTCATCATGTTTGTTAATTGTAACTCAGTATTTTCATCAATCATAAATTCAATGATGAAGGGAAGGAAAGAAAGATGATAAATCAAGAAAATAGGGAATGATAGAAACTATACGGGTCAATTGGGTCAACCTAGCACAAAAATAGGGGCTAAAAATAGTACAGTGTCAGTTGGGTTAATCCAGTACAAAGAACAGAGGCTAGAAAAAGGTACATGGTCAACTAGATTGACCTAGTATAGTAGAGAGGGAAATTTAAGAATCCTATAAAATATTTGTGTACTGAAACAAGATAAATTTTGTAAGTAATTTGAAAAAAAATAGTTGAAAAGAAATAAATAGTCAATTGGATTAATGTTGGCCATTCAAATTGAAGCACACAACACAAAACCTTGCACCAACACTTGCTAATGCAAATTTTTATAATAAAAAACACAATTGAGCAAAGATAAATAAATCAACTTGGAAAGTAAAGAGCTAACTAATTTTTCAACCTAAATTTTTATTAGATTATTAAGATATATTTTTAAATGTGATGCAAAGTTAATTGTAAGTAAAGAGCTAGATTGGTAATCTAAGGATGGTTTTAGGTAGTTTGGGTTGAAAGGGGCTATAGTGGCAATGATATAGGATTGGTATTAGGGCCTAACCCCTCATTTCACACACCATAGTGATAAAGGATTTGGGTGATTAGCTATAATATACCATTAACCATGCTTTATACTTGACCAAAGTATCAATTTAGCTTCCCCCCTTGGTGATGAAATCCAAGTAGGTTGACCTTGGGTAGACAAATGTTAAAATGATTGTTTAGATTTTGTGATTTGGTCATGTGTGCATAAAATAGAAAATAGTGAAACTAAATTATTTATTTAAAACCACCTAATTAATCTATGTGATCTATTACAAGCATGCAAGTAACAATAAAAAAGTGTGAATTAATTACTAACATATAAGGTTAATTCCAAATTTGAAACAAGGTATAGTGTTGATATAGTCAATAGTGTATGGAAAATATAAAAAAAAAGGTTGAAAGGATCAAACTTGTACTATGAAAGTAAGGTTTAAAAATGAATAGGGTCGATAGAGTCGACCGAGTTATCTAAATAGCACACAGAACATAAAACTAGGTCAACAAGGTCGATCTAGTTGATTATGTAGGGGCAATTTTAGAGACTACAAACTATAAAAGGAAATACTATAAAGAAAGAGATAGAGAGATAAATACTAGCCTTGGTGGATCAAAGATGTAGCGAATGAAGATTGATGTTCAAGAACCTTTATATATGCTTATAAATTTTGCTAACTAGGTTTATTGGGTTGATCAAGCTTTACAAAAACTTGTTACTAAGTGCTTAAAAATGCATAGGGTCAACTAAGTCAACTTAGTAGTCTAGACTAGATGTCTAAAAATCTAAAAAGTTATATTGGGTTGATAAGGTTGATCTAGTAGCCTATGCCTAAGATTTTGGCATAGAATTTAGATATTGGGTCGACAGATTTGATATAGTATGGCAAATATATGATAAAAATAATGATGAAAGAATGAAAGAATGAAATAACTAAATATAAGGTAAGAAAACTATGCAAGGTTTAATTAATTTTGGGTTCACTAGAATGTATGCAATCATAAATGTATCATGTCTATAAATCAATCTTGGCTCAGAGAAGATAGAGCATACTTACACTTTTGATTGGGAATATATTTTTTAAGAGGGAGCATGACCAATATGGGGATCTATTATACCCAATTAGGGGATCACTTTTCATAGTACACCATGCTAGAAAGGGTTATAAATCCTAGAGTCTAACACAATCATGAAACAACTCTAAAAGAGTCATAGTTTTAATGTTCACTTTAATCTAATAAATAAAAAAGTAAATCTAGTCTAGTGCACACCAAAACTTTTGACACAAAGTGGGGGTTAGAAATAGAACAAACTAAAATAAACATGCATAGCAGACATATAATCATTTCAATGTATATGAAATCCTAATGCATGGGAGAGAAGAATAATTGCATTATCTATCTACTCTTACAAAGGATAAATAATGTTAGGAAGACTTACCTTTGAAGATGAACCTATTTAGCCTCAATCTCTCCCTTGGCCAAGGTGATTTATAAGAGATTGTTGTGGTATGCAAGGATAATAAATACAAATTAGCTCTAGGATACACAACATATCTATGCATCTAATATACTTCTCCATAAGACAAGATCCATATCTCCAAAGAAATTATGGAACCCTAAGATTTATTCCTCAATTAGAATGGTCAATAAGCAAGTGGTCATTCATACTTATTATTTTTCACTTATCTCTTCTTAAATGGTTAGAAATGAACTTATATATATATATATATAAGTGGATCTTTCCCTAAATCCTTCTGAATATGTTAGCTATATAGGGTTGACCCTGTATATTTTTGGGAGGTAAATCACTAGGTCTTGATCTAGGTCGATCGAAGGGATAAAAAAACTCCAAATGAAAAATATCCCTAAATAGTATAGGGTTGACCCTATACAATAATCAAAGGCTAAAAACTATATAGGGTCAATCGAGACAACCTAGTATAATTAACTAATGAGAGGGGGTCAAGGAAAGAACAAGGAGTATAAATAATGACAAATGACTAGACTGGGTATAACATAGAAGAATAAGCTTAGGGTAAATGGTTTTAGAATACAAGTTTGTAGATGGAAAGTGGAAAAAGGGACAATAATCTTATGAATCACCAATGGTTTTCCCACCCCTTTCCTAGTACACCCCTTAAGGTGTACACTCAGAGAGATTAAGACTCGATGGGTTCTTATAAGATAAAAAGTGTCAATAATCAATAAAAGTTAAAAATATTATGTGTATACATAGTTAATTTTTATGTATTTTATCCAACCTAATTAAATTTAAACTTAAAAATCTCCATCATGTAATATATCTTTAAATATTATGAAAAAATAACACAACCAAATATTATGGATTTTACTAGCTCCCATAAATCTCCCAAATCTCCTTTTAATATTATCAATAATCATGATAAAATCAATATTCATGTAACTATTTTAACAACTGATTATAATTCAGTCTATAATTCCCAACCTCTATATCCTTCTAATTATCCTCCCCACATGCCAATGTTTGAGGATGATAGTGATTTTGAATTCATTTCCAAAATGATCCTTTTCATCAATGAAAATATTCAACATAGGGGAAAGTATCCTACAATCATTTATAATCTCATGATAGGACCCCACATAGGATGTCCTCTTCACATACACATACAATTTTGATAGGATTTGGGGCAAGTAAATGCATGACTTTTTCTCTTCCTTCATCTTCTATTATTCCTAGTATAGCCACTACTATGACAGGCCTTTCTTATAGTAGGTCTAGTAAAATGTATCATATTAATACACATGTTATTACTACCAATAGTACATATTAAGCCACTTATACTATTCAACAATCTCTAAAAACTAATAAAATATTGTTTTAATCCATGAATAAAATGGATACCTTTCAAACTAATAATGCTAATCAAATGATGAAAATGTAAAATATTTTTTTTAAATTTCAAATCTATCTTCAAAAAAATCAATGGGGAGTGAAAAATCTAAATTCCCCATGCCCCCCCCACCCCAAAGATGCATAGGGTAATATTATTACTGAACCCCCACTTATTAATAAATTCATCAAGATTATTCAAAATGAACCATTAATCCCTCAAAATACAAACATAGACATATGAGGTATCACTCCTGCTATTACTTCTAATTGATCTATTGATCTTTCTTTGTATTTTAAAAATTTTGGTAACCTTTACAATATTGGATTAAGTTAAATACCTTTGTTGCTACTAAAATTCTATCCAAAACCTTTTTATGTGATGCCCTAGATTGGTATCATAAACTTAAGTCTTGTAATATCTCTAGTTGATAAGACTTAGTTAATGACTTATTTCATGAATTCTAAACCAATGATCTTCCTAAAAATATTTTATCTCATTTCATTAATTGTAAACATGTAGAATCTAAAACTACCAAAATTTTAATTAAGCATTGGAAGGCCTTGTCTAGAAAAGTTAAACACAACATGTTAGAAGACAACCTACTCCATTTTCATACTAATACTCTCCATCCTAAATTCTAATATAGAGTTATAACTCTCTCAAAAATATTTGGAAGAAGACTGATAAAGCTAAACATCAATATTTCTTCATACAATAGCTTGAGCCTTCCCAACCTACCTCATGAACCTATATGCTTATGAAATATAAAAATAAACATGTTACCAATGACATTATTATAGACACTTGTGATTATACCCATTCCATTCATGTTATTCTTCCCGATGGACCTAATAAATAAATGTTTTCCCAAACTTTATAAAAATTCCCTCCTAGCCTATTCCCTCATCATCACCATATGTAAATAATGTTGATATTTATAAACTTATGTCCTAGTATAAATTTATAATTTTTTTCCTAAACATTTAGTAAGATTTCTAGACCCTACTCACCCTACAAAACATTGGTATGATCCACACAAGTTTTGTTTGTATCATTCAAGTTGGGTACTTTCTCATGAAACATTTAGGCAACTTAGTAACTTTTCCCTTGAATTTATCCTTGGCCCTAATTTTGATCATGAAACCATGATCTATGAATGTCAACAATCCTATGGCAAGGTAGCTAAATCCCATGATTCTAAATATGATAGTAAAGTTAATCATGATGCTCTCAATCAAGGTAATGCTCAGCTTGCCATCTATAAGGATCCACTTCCAAATCATCAATCTACTCAACCTCCTTCCTCCAATGTTTTTGAAGCATCAGTTGATCTTTATTCTTTAGCTAATTATGAAAGTATGGTCAACATAAAAAACATGATTTGTGTATTATCTTACATAAACCCTTATCCACATTCTTCTTATGACATTTACCCACTTATAAATTTTTTTAGGACACATATCCATCTAATTTTATGGATATTGAGTATATTGAAGTCAATACTAGATCATATATTATAATTTTACCAATCAACTTGATATAATTAATGATAAATATCATAGTTCAAACTCTATCAACCATTTCATTCCAATCTAAAAATATTTCCTCAATTGTATTAGCCAACCTAATATAGTCTATTATATTTCATCATTTTATTATTGTTGCATTAGTTATCCTAATACTATCACTTAAATATTAACAAACTAAATTGAATAGTTTGATTCAATCTATAGTTATGAGATCTAAACAAACTATATCAACTAGCTCAATGCATTATATTTCTATTACTTAAGTCACTACTACATCTACCAACATGATATAGGTAGTTTATAATCATATTGTTCAACAAACTAAACCAAATAGATTGATGTCATTTGATCCACCCAATTAAACTACATTTTTCAAACTAAAATAACATAGTTCATCCCCATTTAAATGTACTTAATCTCCTCCATCACCTGAATTAATTTAGTATTATGTAATTTTATCGTAGTCTAATTCAATAACCTCAAGATATGATGAGTGGGATCCCATTGTATAAATTTTTTGCCTTCCCTCCTAAAATAATTTTCTTAAACCCACGAGGACTTATCCTTATCATTTTAACTTTTTAATAAAACATTTTTTTAAATTAATATCCCTCAACCTCTACCTCTAGGACAAGAAGCCACCTTGTCTAGGTTTGAGGATAGTATTCTTGAACAGTGTGAATAAATGTCCATACAAGTTGACAAAACCTTAGATGATTCTATTTCACTCAAATTTCATATATCTTATATAATTCTTGATGAAATATTAATTCATGTGGATGATCCTCATTTATCCATTAATATCCAAATGGTTGATATTAGATTCAAATGTGCCTTGATTGATGAAGGTCAAGAACTTATGTTACTTTCCTTGACTTCATTAAGATTGTTGGATACTCTAAATACAATCTTAAATCTACCCAAAGTACATGCCAAGACTATAATCAAATAAAAATGCCTTCCATTGGATGTGTTTGGATTTAAATCATGTTCCCTCCCATCACATTTAGAGTTAATGTCATGATTTTTAATTTTCCTCTATCCTATAGTATTTTACATGGATGACCTTAGACACATTGCTTGATAGATATTACTTATTATTCATGCCAATGTGACAAATTTTACCATAATGGTGATATATATAAGATTTAAGGAGATAATAATCCTTATAATTTTAAACATTTCAAATATTGTGATGTTTTTAAAATACCTACCCTTAAAAAATTTCTTAGCATCCTTTTTTATGAATATCAACAACTTAATTAACCCATCAATTCTAATCATGATTACAATGGACACCTTGAACTTGCGTGAAACATACCTCCTAACCTATTATATTTTGATGATTATGAGCCCAATGAGATTAATGTTAAGATTTAAACCTTAGATCTCCTTCTTATAAGTATGGCTCAATTACCCCCTTCTTTGTGACCTTGTTCTCCCCAAAAAATGATTGACAAAATTCTCACCTTAATAGTCAAGTCTAAACAATAATTTACTCATTATTATTTTACTAATATAATAATTTATTTATTTTATATCAATATTCATACACCTGATTATGATGATGGTTGTTACATAGATGACCCATTATTTTATAGATATATGCAATCCAAAGATGCCTAAATTCTTCATTATCAATCTTCATTATATTATTCTTATGAGTCTACTTTACATGTACATAGAATTAAATTGGTATGTATAGTCCTATCTCCTTCTACTACACATAACATTATTTATTCTTCCATTTATGTTCATATGTTTGAGATGGACTAGGCACTAGATTTTATCCATTCTATTCTATTCACCTTTTCACCTCTTATAAGTATGCTCCTTGATCATGCCATTATGAGACCTTACCAATTTGCCAATTTTTTAAATCCTTCAAAAAACTTCCTTTACATATTTTAGCTAGATTAATTTTACCTAAATTGAGGCTATCTATTATATCTATCGAGCTTACTTAGGATCCTAATCATAGATGCATGGATCATAATGATTTACTTGATGTGGTCTCACCTATCACATAAATTGATTCTCCACTTAGACAATGGGAAAATGAGCCATATTATGAGTTTCATAAGATGGTAATTGGGACAAATATTATTTAGTATAACATATATTATTATATAAAAAATATACATAAATATTTATTCATACCATATATAATATACCTCCTCACTTAGTTACTCTCAGATGCACTTATTATTTTCATGGCATGACTATGCATAGTTTGACACATTTTTAATAACTTGAATAATATATTAATGTAATTCATCCTAAAACAACACATCCCTCTAATGATATTATATTACCACTTCCTAATATATATTTATAATATATTACCATGTATAAGTAAATATATTACCTTTGGCATTAGTTTATTACACATCATACAAATAGATGTAAATTATTCTAGCAATATTTCTATGATTTTCCATGGCATGCACCTTCACCTTCATAGTGACATCATCAAGATAATTATTAAATTAAGGCTCATCCTTATTCTAGGCCCACACATTTTTATATATCATATGATATTAATCATACCCTAGTGCATGTTCTTCATAGTAATTATCTCTCATAATAGGCACCACATCTACCTCATTCTTCTCATTGTCTTACTTTATCCATAGAGCTCATGAATTAGGAAGTCCTCACATAAATCTCTTAAAATATATATGATACCATTATCAATTCTAGATGTTAGTTACTATATGACTTATCATATGTTATTAATGATGTATGTCAAGATATATATTAGCATTTATGAGCACATTTTTGTGTGATATATTGTATTATTCCACATAGTATCATATGATTAGATTTTATATTTAAATTTCATTATTATAATTTGTGATGCCTTATGGTATATATCTAAATTATATCATGATTTTTTTTCATTTTCAACACTTTAATTTTTTGCATTTACTTTACATCTATGACATATTTTTTATATTATGGTTTCTTTCATTATACTTATTATCTTTATTTTAAACAACATAACTTGGATAACACCTTCAGGTATTTTTTCTCATGTTTCATTTTAATTTCTTTATTTTCCCTCTTTTTTATGTGATCACTACTTTCATAGGTACTTGTGCTAGCTCTTTTGTAAGATAGTATAACCTCCTAGTGACTTGGATATATTCTATATAGTCCATGATTTTTTCCATTACACTACCTTAAATATTTATGATCAACTACAAGTATACCCATAATTTTACCCCTAATCACATGAATGAATCTTTTACAATCCTCATCTTTACTTTTCTCTTCCTTTCATGAGAAGCATGCATAGATCAGTTTTGAGATTGCACACTTACTTGTGAGAAAGTATAGGAATTTTTGGATACCATGGTATTCAATACTCTTATGTAAAAACTAAGTATAACATCTCTTTTTTTTGTCACTTCACTCTTGATTGGTTCTCAAAATTTGTATGGGGGAGAACATAAAAAATCCATAAAAAATTAAAATCTATATCATAAAAAAAGGCAATTATCAAAATGTAATTACAATATTAAAAGTCATATTACACTAAAATACATGATATATTCACACATTTTATTATAGTTTAATATCAAATTATATCATTGGACTCATAATATATTCAAGGTCCATTGGGGTGTGGTAATCCAATAGACTAGGCCATGATGTCTCATTTTATCATATAGTTCCACCTAATTTCTTACACAAGTACCCAATATTCATAGTAGACAAATGTATTTTTAATGTGTCTTGAGGAATGGTAACACATTATGGGAAGGTAGATCCATTTAAATTTTCCTATATATATCCTTCATGGGATGATCTATGTACTTCACTAGTTGGCCTAGCTTTGTGTTCACTAGTTGGAGTGTCTTGGGTCTTGGATGTTGATAATTATTAGCATTGACATAATTTTTTAGTGTGTCTCATCATTGTTAAAGATTTAGATATCACCTATGTATAACGTAAATCTCATTATTCACTTCTTATTATCCTTTATACTCCCCTTGATAGATATCATTTCTATTTGATAACATTCTTGATCACATTTTCTACTTACACCTTTTGGTTTTTCTTTTTATGAGTTACAGTATAAGCCCTTATATAGGACCAGAATTTCCTCAAAAAACACCTTTTCATACCATATTATCACTAGTACTCACATTTAATTCTATGTACATACTTTTTTCCATCACACACTAGCACAAGCATTAAATCAAAATTATTTATTTAGAGCTTCTCCTAGTTTTCATTACTTATTTATTATTATTTTTGGTTTGTGTTATTCATCATTTAATTATTTTCTAAATTGCATATTTCATTTCCATTTATAATTTTGATTTCATTTAATTATAATTTTTGACATATTTAATCATTTTTTATGTCTTTTACATTCATTTTTACCATTCATCGATTGTTTTTAAAAATTTCTATCTAATTATTTTTTTTTTTTCATTTTTCATTTTGTTTAACCATGTATTTTCTCACATTTTATATATAATAATAAAACACATATTATAAATTTTATCATAGAATTATAAATCACAATGAGATGTGATATAAATAAAATACATCAATAAATCACATCCATGATTCATACTAAAATACACACACATACATATGACTCAAAAATTTTATATACATCATTATACACAATGATACATAGTACAAAAATATATCTAAGGTTTATATCCATCACGAGGATGTGCTACACTACCCATAAAATCCTAATACTTCCCTCTATATATAATTCACTATAGAAACTACATCTTGTTGTGATCAACATACCTCACCTTCAAACTTATTAGATGGGGACCCAAGTTGCATTCATAATTTTCATGATTATATCTTATATATTTATTATTCAAGTTTGTATCAAATTAAAAGTATTTTAATATTTTAATATATATTCAATTCCATTTAAAATAACTGAGTAAGACTTGTTATAATTTTAATATTCTCCAAAGTTGATGTGCATCTTTTATATAATGTTCAATTTGGGTTAGAAGATTTTTTGGTATGGAAATCATGGACTTTATATTTTAAATTTTTTAAATGTGATATTTTAAAGGTTTAAATGGTTTTCATTTGAAATATTTTATGCCTCTTAGTATCAGTAGTTGGGTGGAATGAACTTATATCATGATTTATTTGACTAACTAGCTAATATAATATTTTTCAGTCCTTGTATTTAAATACATAGGATGGCCCCAAAATTTATATATATTAACACACATATTCATATAACTCACTCATGATCTCCAAAATTTTTAGTCTAATTTTTTCTCGAGTAAGTTATATTTCTCCATGCATCATAATCTCAACTATTCATGATCAATAGTTCCAAAATACAATCTAAAGAGTCTTTCAAAAATCTAGAATAGTGATATTGTGCCACATGTCTTCAAATGGGTGACCCAAAAATCCTTTAACAATTATACATATTTCAAGTTTTTATATTCACTTGAGTTGGTGAGATCATGTCACGTGTTATCATACATGTGATTTGTAACTGACAAGTCCTCACATAGTTTTCAAAGCTTCTCTAGAATCAAAAATGGAAATATCCATCCATGTGGCATAATCTCAATGAATCATATTATAGTATCATATTACATATTAAAAATACAAATATTATCTAGAGCATTGATATCCCTTCACATGGCACCATCCCAAGAACCCATGACCAAGGGGACAAGGATACAAGGGACAATGCCTAACACCTAGTAGATGAACAATATGTTTCCACTCACCTTCGAATAAATTAATTAATTATAAAATAGCATATATCTCATCAAATAAATCTATATATACTTATAAATAGGTCATATTTTATGTCAAGATGATGAGTCACCCAAAAGCAGTGAAAGGATGCCACCTAGAAATAATAAATCCACTGAAGGTTGGAAATACGTAATTGAAATTAAAATAAGAAATGAATAAGTAGGTAGTGAATTAAAATATATTGTATGCAATTAGTACACATTAATTGGCAATCCAGTGTATTCAATTATTAAAATCAAAAAACTTAATTGACATATTGAGTTTGTAAAACATAGCTCGATTACAGTTCCCTCTTGCTATCTTGAGAAATCTATGAATTTGATCTAGATAATGGTTAAAATAAATTTATGATTTATATATAACTTAAAAATTAACTACATGTTACTATCAGATTCATCATATCACACCTTTCCTTCTTCTATATATTACATTTGTAGTACTTCTAAGTTTATGGATACAATATTTGATATTGTAGAACTAGAATACCGATTCAAACATTATTCAACCATATGGGTGAAGCACATGCTATAAAACCATATGGAAAAAATGACAAATTTTTTATATTTACATAGAGATACAAAGAATATAATTCTTTCATCAAGGTGGTAGGTTTACACAACACAATAATAAATATAGAGGTAATTCCTTACATTGAATTATTTTTTGATTTATTTACAAATGGTCAAATTTTAGGAAAAATATTATACTACCAGCTCAATAAAACCACCATATCATAAATTAGTGAGAACACATTCAAAAAATATTATAGGCTCCCTATTCCTAAATAACATACAACAAAGCTATGGTATATTAATGTTTTCTTTCAAATTCACTCAAGGATAAATTAAAGTAATGGGATACAAACCCAAGATATTTTATAACCAAAGACCAAATTTCCTCCATTCCCATAGTCATTTTTAGACCATGTGTAATAATTTTTATGGATATGTTAAATTTATAATAAAGCTTTCTAATTATTTATTATGTCCATGAGATATGAATCCCATTATTGGACATCAGTTTGAGTTTAGATAAAATAGATTCCCTTGGATAAATAATCAAATCCAACTTGATACACCAAATTATAAACCCATCAAATTTACCATATGGAAACTTTTACATGATGTCATACATGGTAGATTCCATAATTGCTATATTGTACCCATATTATGAATATTCCTGACAACCATCCATAGAATACCTAAAGAATAGGGTGATGAGTTAAATATTATTCAAATATACAAGTTTAGGAGGGAAATCCAAAGGATTACAGAGACCTTTTATCATATGATCTATAGGGATATATATGGGCAAAACATGCCTAGGTTATAAGAAAATATCAGGAGAAGCATTAGGAAAATGGGTGATTACTAATATTACCCTGACTACACTATAATAAGAATTAAGGGTACTAGAGCATAACCCATATATCTACCACATGATGTTCTATATAAGGTATCCAAACAATAAATTATTATATAATTATCTGATAGTGTGGATGTTTAACTAAGGGGTGATAAACAAGGAAGCCTACATCTAACCCCTCTCAGTATTGGATGCATACAATAAACTAAATGGGATCACCTCAACTCTATGGTAAAAATTATAACACATTATGAATTGAAGAGGGAAACATTTAGATATTAGGATCTAATAAAAAAGGTCAGGGAGCACCTCAAAAAGTACGATAGGAAAGTTAAAATATCATATGGGCATCAATGATATGATCATGATTTCATATTCATGAATGTTGTAGATGGAAATGAGGTTTATATCAAAAGTGTAAGATTTTCATGTCTATTATAGTGGCCCAAAGGATATAGTATGATCTTATTATCACATAAGAAGTTGCAAAACTAATAGATAGTGAAGAATGGACTTCAACACCAATTCATGGGCCTCTTCCTCAACTAGAAGTAGAACTAGGGATGAAAAAAATTGAATAAGTAAGAGAATATGGTGATATGAACCCAAAATTCATATCCAAAACCTCTAATTAATACCACTTCTTAACTTGTAGTTTATGTAGAAGAATCCATAGTTCCCAATAGGCTATAGGGACAACTTTATTTTTCACCCATTCCTCCTTTAACATCAGTTCCACATGTGAGTCCTCCCTCTTTCCTTTCATAGTTTCATGTTGCTCTACTGTCAAAATTTCATACCAAAAATCTTCCCATATTCACTACCATTCCCTATCCAACTCCTCCACCTTACACCATTATCGTCCATTCATCTTCCACTCCACCCACTTTAAGACCAACTCTTATTCCTTTTATTCCATCTTTAGTGACATACCAAAGGAAACTTAAGACCCATCCTATGTCTCTAAAGTTTGTACAAGAAGAATAAATTATTTTTGAAGGTTTGTTTGTTATAGTACTCCCTC
>JARHVA010003729.1:132500-500000 GCA_037957365.1 Torreya grandis
AGGATATCTTTGGCACAATTTTGGAGAATTATGAGATTTGAGAGGAGAAGGGAAGAGGAGGATCTAGAAGAAGATCTTGAGAAGGGGGTTTTAACCATTAGTATAAATTATTGAATGTTTATTAAGAGGTCTCCAAATTACTAGGTAGGGTTCCATGTAAATTTTTAGTCTTGTTTTGCTTATGAAATAAAATTTCTTCTCTTTCCCTTTGGATGATCCTTTGTTTTCTTATATTTTCACCCCTCATGGTAGTAGATGATTGATTACTTTCATATTTAGCATGGTTGTATATTATTAAGTCCTCTCATGAGTGACATTTTCATATCCTTCTATTTTGTATATTTTTTTATCCATTTTATTATCTTAAAATGGTAAAGACATGTTATTAAAAGTTATGTATTTATGTGCTTATATTTTCACCCCTCATGGTGGAAGATATTTAAGCCCTCCCATGATTTTTATGGTCAAAAATGCATAATACCTCACATGATTTCATTTTATTGTCCTAAAATTATAAATTTATGTTAGTATGGTAGAATATTATTAAGCTCTCCCATGATTAGAATGGTATAATATGTTTAATCCCTCCCATGATTGTATTTTATTATCTTAAAAACTTTAAATTTATGATTGGAATGGTAGATGATTCTTAAGCACTCCCATGACCATGAGATAGAAACACAAGGGTAATATTTTCCCCTTGTCATTCATATTAATTAGAGGGCCAATATATGTTGGTATTTATTTGGTTTTATGGTATATTATTTTTACATTCATGGTATTTTCATTTGAATGCTTATGGATTTTGGTTTGGAATTGGAAACCTCCTTATATTTTGAATATATTCTAGGTGTGTATTCATGTGAACAACCTATATCTCTTATCCTAGACATCTACAACTTTAGTTTATCCAATTAGTTAACATGAACCTTGATGTCAAAATATCCAGATCTAGGAGTATTAGGCACAGGTGTGCCTAGGGTAGTCTTTTGATGATGGAAAAAGGATGGGAGGTAAACCCCTCTTTCAGTTAGCCTTATAGACTACAAATAAAGATTTATAAAGACCATATTTTCCACTTATTTTATATATTTTTTATTAACTATTTTGACTAAGTCAAGATCCATGATCATTGTATTTAATTTTATTGGAACTATTTATTATTTGAAATGGAATAATTATAATAAGTGTTTGGTTTTAGTATGTGTTCTTGAATACCTGCATATTCCTTTAGGAGACTGTATCAATTTGCAAGAGAAATGGAATGGGCTATTTTATTTTAAAAAATTTTATATATTCTACTTTGATTATTTTATAAATTTGTAATTTTTATAGTTGGTAAAAATAAGAGTTTAATTCTTTCAAATTGCCAAAATGTTTAGTAAGTGGGAAGCCATATAGGACTACTAAAGTTTAGATAATTTTTAATAAATTTAAATGCTTCTTGTTATTCAATATTTATATTTTATAGTGAATTAGGTTTATTCATTAAATTTATGAAAAATATGGCATAATTTTAGGAGCTACAGGTGAATTGTAATTAATTTTTGAAGCTTTGGTCTTAAAACTCCTCGTAACTATAGAAATTTCATGCACTTTGAATAATTAATTGGCACATGAAATGATACATTTTAAAGTTAAAAATATTTATTTTGAGTACTTATATGTATTTTTGACATAACATAATTTTTCTCATAATTTTTGGATCTTTGGTTTGTCTAAAATGATTTTTTGAAATTTGCTACTCTATAGAGTGGTTTTTTCAACTACATAAGGCATTTTGATAGGAACAATCCACTTGGAAGAGTGTAGGTCCCTTGGTTAATATATTTATCACCCATGTAATTTCATATGATGTGTAAGGGTCCCAAATGGATAGTGATATGCATGGTGTACTAGGGTCACATCCCTCTTGTCTGTGCGCTAGCCCTTTTATTATATTTTTTGTCATAGTTTTGTGTTTTGGTAGTTTGGGGGGGAATCCATGTGGTAACCCCACCATATGTTAAAGGCATGTTCAAAATGAATTTAAATATACAAACCTTTAACTATGTGGTTATAATTTAAATATTAAAAACAAAAAAATATAACTTATTTTTATGACATTTAAACCTACAACTTTTAAACCAAAACTATTATAATTGGTTCATACCTAATTTTGTATGATCATTTACGAGAACATAATAACCTAAAGTTATGGTGACCATAAAATATACCCCCATCCATTTTTATTCCTCTTTTACATGAAGTCATTTTTTAGACCTAGATATGCATGGTTTTCTAGATATGACTATTTTTCTCTCAAGTGTACTTAGACCTCCTCAGCAAGCTAGTTTACATGTTTTGTACTTATGGTTACAAAGGATCAATATATAAAATGTGGAAGAATAAAAAATGGCCCCCCCATAAAAATTTTATCCTCTTCCATTTGTAAGTGTTTTCAATAACTAAAACCTTATAGTTTCTTTAGTGTACTAGTTTTGTCCTAAGGAGGCATGTTTGGGACTTAATGGATATCAAGGATCTTGGTTGCTCAGATCAAGGTATTCCAAAAAGAGATCCATAATTATTTTGAAACACCTACAACATGAGATAAAAATATTAATTTGAAACTCAAATTTCTCTAAATTTTACCTTTGGCAGCCATTAATGGTTGTAGAAGAGCTTGAATCTCCCAAAAATATTTTAAAAATTGTAAGATCTTGAGACTTATTGAAACCTTTATGAAAATATGGGTATATATAGAATTAATTCATGAATATTCCTATAAATATATAAATTTGAAATTAAAATTTCTATTTTGGATCAACAACTTGGATACTCCATTAATGGTAGTTTTCCAAGATGAGGAAGAAGAGAAGGAACGACTATGGACAAGTCATCCTCCAACACCTCCTCCCTCTATTCCAAAAAATGAATTTTGTCACTTAATGTTTTTTTGTAAGAATTTATTTAATTACATTAGTATCTTAAAGGATTACTCACTTTTGACTAGATCTGATGGCCAAGGTTGAATTGATCTATTGATTGAAATGGAGTGTTCCATCATCAAGGGGCTTATTTGGGATATATGAGACCCCTTATGAGATATTATGGGAACTATATGATATTTATTTGAGATACTTCCATGAGTTTAACTTAAGTCATAAATTTATTTTAATTTATAATTTAACTATGAACTAATCTTTTTGATTCATCATATTTTCCTAGTGATGCTTTTGAGCATTAGGAAATGTTAGATAGTGTATTTCAAGCCAAGGGTTTCTTGAACCCACCTCACATTAATCAAACATTATTTTGGGAATTGGGGCCATATGACCTACTAGATTCACTTAAATATTGGTAGGCATTTTAATATCTTGTAGGCAAATTAGATCAAGTGGGGCATGCATAGTTGCATAGCAACCATGAGACCATGTCATTTGGGAATGTGAGTTTTTTAAGATGTGTTATACCAAAAATTACCATTTTATTTAATAAGAATGTGGACCCACTTTTTTTAGTTTTTGGCCTATCTTCTATATGTTTGGGCAACTTCTTGAGCAGATTGATTCTTAACCTTTATCCTTAGAAAAATTTATCATTCTAGCATGGTATTATGCATATTGTGGACCAACTCTATTAATTCATTTTTGGGATTTTTTGAACTATGTAGGTTTTTAGGACCTTAGTTAATCTAGGAAAAATCATTCAGAGACTTATTCATTAGTCTTTTATTTTTTTGGGCTTTTTCATTTAGACATTTTGTCTGACAGGTTTGGTTATTGATTTTTTATTTCAAGTTTTTTTATGGAAACTTATTCAGCATTTTTTATCAATATTTATTCAATCAATATTTTATTCATTCAAAATTTTGTATCTTTAGAACTTTTGTTATAAGCATATTAGGTCTTTGATATTTTAGCATCAGATATTTTGTCTAAAATAATTTCCCCGAAATGACTTATCTCTATCATACTTATCTTTTTCAGACTTTTTTCCATAGATATTCTATCTAACGGACTTTTTATCTTCAATCCTTTTTGCACAAACATTTTGTCTAATATATCCTAATATATTTATACATATGTTTCATACTTCTTTTTTAGACATTTTATTTGATGGGAATTAGGTCTTTGAGGTTTTTATTACAAGTCTTTTGTAAAAGTCAGTCTAAACATGAAACATGAATACTCAATTCCCAAATGCCAAAAGCATTGTTATACTTATTCTAATAATTCCAAAATATTTTATAATATTTTTTGAAATCCCACCCTCCCCATTAGCTTGAACTAATGAAATTTGAACTATGCAAAAATATAAAATAGGTGAACATTGGGCATTTGTATCACATGAACTAATAATAAATGTTAAAGCTATATGTGTAATATGTATCCATTGAATCCTTCATTGCTTAAAAAAAAAATTACCCTAAGTCTAATGCTATACTACATAACCAAAAGCCCTAGCTACTACCTATGAGAGCACATGGCATAAAGAACCAAAAAACTAATGGAAGTAAGAATTGATCATGCAACACACATAGCACATAGAAATAAACTATGAGAAATCCAATTGCATGTAAGGGATAATGGCATATTCATCTAGATAGTTTAGGGGATTAGTTATACATCACCCTAATCAATCAAATATTCAACATAGTTTATGGACATTGTCTTTGGTGTCACCATATTTGACAATAGATACATGAATTATTCATAAGTATGGGACATTATCGACTATGTGGATATATTTTCATTGGATATAAATATCTCTCCCTCTAAGTAGTTTTTCATTAAGGATTTATTGGCCCTAAAAAGGGAAGCATTACATTTCATTATTTCTAAGCTTGAAGTGATACCATGCATTGACCTATTACATGACTTGTTATTCATAATTAAGGTCATGAAAGATGCCATTCGGCACCATATTAGCAATTCTACAATTATGGATTGGATTTAAAGAGTTTATTTCTAGAGATAATTGTCCTTTCCCACACCTAAAACTTAATTAAACAAACATATTTTGGTGTAGTAGAACCAAGAGAACACAATGGAAAAGGTTTTGTATTCATAACTTCTCCCCAATGAGACCATCACATTCAAATAAAAGAAGCCAAAGGTTCATATTTCCATCAATAAATTCAAGATGGGAATATGTATAGGTATGACACTATTGAATAAGCTTTATGGTAGGATAAGCATTCATTTTATCTATTTATACTAGGTGTCATTATTGCATATGATGTTAACCAATGATGCCACATTCGCATTAGGAGAAATTGTTAGTTTTCATTTGAGGGAGAAGGTCATCCACAAAAATAAGTGGCCCACTCTTATATGCCATTTTTATATGATGTCATAGTTATAATATGTTATCATGGTGACTATCTAAAAATTTCTCAATGAGCTATGGAGCCCAACCACTAATTAATTAAAAATAATATTTGTGACCATTTACAATTCATAAACATATATTCTTATATGAAGAATATGGTGAAGATTGATGAGGATGTCTATCATTAAGTTTACAAAGCTATCCATGGTTCACCAATGCCCAGGATAGGATCATGAATTGTGAAATAACTCTCTAGAAGAGGTGATTACTTCTTATATCTAAAACTCATTGCTATTATGATATGGGGGAACATGGTTCATCCCTTTTGCCTTACCAAGTATGTTCTTGATAAGGTGTCTGAGCAATAAATTAATTTTTACTTATTGTGGAGCATAGACAAGGGTCTATGTAGGATGAAAAAAGCTTGATTATTGTTCCACCACATAGTAATTGGAAAAATGGTGTACACAATGAGAAAACATTTTGGAGAGGTGGGTAGTAAAAGGATAATTTATCACTTCCCTAAACTTTTTCATAGGGGTTGGGATCCCCCCAAGATCATTCAAAAGCATATACAATGTTTCAATACCCCTTACAGCCACCAAATTTACTCTTATCAATTTTTATTTTTGGAGAGGGAAAAGATTTTTAGATTTAAGGAGGATCATTTGAGGATGATCCAACAGGAGCCTACCATATTTTTGAGGAAATTGGATAGTAATAATTCATTCTCTCAAGGGTGGACACATTTATATTTCTAGAAGGGCCAATCCATAGAGTAATCAAAGGACCAAGTAGGCTCCTCATCTCAAGGACTCCTTCTAAAGTTAAATAATGTGAAGAAGAAACCTAGGATAGTTGAACTTAACCCCATGGAAGCATAGGTAGGAGACCCCATTAATTTGGACTCTATTGGAGAAGAGTAAGCATGGGAAGAGCTAGTTGTTAGCATAGTATAAATGCCCATAGTTATTCCCCAAGCATAAGTTACCACATCTACAAGGGTAACAATAAAAGAAATAGTTGCTTTAGCCTAATAAGGTTCCCCCTCATAGCCAAAGACAATTATTGTCTATATAAGGAATCTTAAGACTCCTATAGACTATCCCATACTTGACCAAACTTAAGATTTACCTACAACACCCCAACAAACATAGGTGGTATAAAGGGAGGAAGTTGATTTGAAAGAATATGAAGAATATTCTGATGAAGAAATTGAGCTACAAAAAGCTAAGCCCTTGATCTTTGGAGCTAAAAAAGGTAAAGAAATAGCCATGGAGATAGATCAATCCCTAGGTACCATTTATTTATCTTTTATTCCCATGTTTAGTATTTCTTATTTATTCTATTTTGATAACCCCCAAGGTAGAAGTACATACTTCCACCCTTGATTTGTTTACCCTAACTTCTTTTATATAGTTCTCTTTACTCACCCCAAAGGTTTAGAAAGTTGTTTCTTATACCATTATTTCTACCACTGCCATTGATCCACTTTTCACCTCTATTCCATCATGGCTACCTCCACTATCCCTTATGGTAATGCTACTATAAGATCAATGAAAAAGAATAAGGCATATGACAAAGTAGAGATAGTCATGGCCACCCCCACAACTCCATGTCCAATTCACCCAGATCACCCTTCCCATGCCTTCTATAACTCAATTTAAAGAAACCATACTGACAATTTTAGGCAAAGGTAAGAGGGCCAAGTCCCAAATAGTCACAATCCATCCACTCCCTTAGTTTGAAGGAGTAAATTAGTCTAAAATCATCTGGACCTCCTTGCCTTACACCCTTACAAGGCATCTAAGAAGCAACAATTAGATGATGAGTATGAGGAAGAGGTTGTGGTCATAACCTCATAGGAAATAGATGTCAATTAGTTTAACATTCCTCCCTAGGCTATGGATTTAAGGACTAAGACCTCACATATGCCCAACTTCAAAATCACTAAGCTCCTTTCTATCACCACCATATTTTATAAAACATCTTGAAGAATTCAGAGGGTGAAGAAGAGGAATCTATAAGATAACAAAGGTAGGGAATTAATTCTTGAGGAGAGATAATAACTATTCTCCCTCACTAAGAGGTAGAACAGGCAGTCAAGTCAATCCCCCTAATGTTAAAAACTTTAAAGACCTAGCTGAAGTACATAAGGATGCAATGGTTGCTATTCATGAGGGTACATAAATGGATAATCAAGAGTTGGAGGCTAAGATAGAAAAATTTAAGGAACAATACAAGATTTCACATATACCAGTAGGCACCAAGGTTAAGGTCCAATATGCAACCTCTAAATTTTATAATTCTTTAGAAGATCTAGAATTTATGTAGGATAAATTAGCCCCACATATCAATAAAACTAATTAATTATTTAATTATTTTAAAAGTGGAAAAAATAAATTTAAATATATCATTTTATACATAGGTAATAAGGCATATAGGCATTTAGAACTTATGACACCACTAGAGGCATCTAATACCCTCAACTTGGTAGTCATAAGGACATAAAAAACATGGGAATGGTTGATAGTAGTTGGGTCTTTACTCCCTAAATATAAAAATAATGAGACATAGGTTATTCAAATTTTTAATGATTTAAAGTTATCCAAGGTGAAGGACACTATATGGAAATTGATCAGCAAGATCAATTTTGATTAGCTCATACAGGAGGCCACTAATAACTTCAATCAGAATTTACAAGGGCTACCATTAGAGGATACTGAGTTTGAATTTAACTTTTCTAGGAAGAAGGTCACTAAAGTGGAAATATTCAATAAAAAAATCCAAGTGACCAAGTCATAACATGCAAATATCCTAGGATATATTGGTAGAATATATAGACCACCTCTACTCAACTTGGATATCATTTGACAATAGCATGATGCTTCACACAAATATTACCTATAGTTGAAGTGAAGAAGAAGTAATCTCAAGTTGATACTTATAATACCACCTCAACATTAGTAGTTTTAATGTTTATCACCTTAACCACTAAACCAACCAAAGTTCATGTAGCTATTCAGACAATGCATCCTTTAAAGGCTAGGATTTTGTGCATGAACATTTTTTATAAAAAATGCATATATTTTTATATATACTTGTAGTTTTATTGTAGTTTGAGATATAATTTTAAAGTTTCATTTTTATTTGTATGCATGCACATGTTACATGGTTTTTTAAAAAAGGCTAACTTAGACTAATTAATAACTATAAGTAAACTTTATATGGTTTTGATCATATTTAGAACTTAAGTTCTAACTATCACATGTAATGAATTTTGCATTAGCTTGGAAGATGAGGTGACCCCTTCCCCAAGTTTATTTAAATAATTATAATACACAATTTGGATTTGTCAAAGAATTTTGAATATATAGGAGCAAATAAATTTTGGTTGTTCACTCATGTGTTTGCATATTTTCTTTCCATTATTTGTGTAATTATATTTTATTTATTTGGTTATATGATTAAATAATCCTTAGTGTGCAAAAGCTATGAATGGGTTCTTGATTTTATTGATTAATATATTATTCTTAGATGTGTAATATTTATTGAATGACTGGTAAGTTATATTGGTTAGGATAGTTAATTTGATTGATTCATAATTCTAAGTGTGTATGACTGCTTTATTTTGATATAGTTTTATGTGAGTGTGTAACAATTGCCTCAGATACCTCACTAGGCTCGAGCCATAATGTCCTGATTAAGAGTGTGCAATAGCTACCCTAAAATAAGAAACCTTTGACTAAGGCCCATGAGTTTCCTATATCATTATCCCCTTAGACTTCATATCCATGTCTAACTACAAGTGTGCAATAACTACTTGAAATAGCCATAGGTTTTGAAAGCAACTTGTCCACTTCGGAACCAACCAAGGAATTAATTCCTGAAGACCATAGAGCTTTCTTTTTTTCCTCACCCTTCCCTCTTTTTTTGAGTTTTTTTTGACATCTACCCACTTTATATTAGTAACCAACCATCCATCTAAATCATATTGATTATTGCTTCTTTTTAAGAGACCACACCTCCATCTAAAAACCTTATCAATAACTTACATACCCCACCAGTTATTCCATCAATAGGTTGTTAATATTGCATATCTACACTCATGACTTATAGTGTGGTTCACCTCCATAGAGATCCTAAAATTTTAAAGGCTTGCTTGTTATGACATTAGTGTGGTTAAAAACCTCATAAACATACTCTTTATTACACTAGAAGGAGGGATTGAACCTTATATAAAAGAGATTAGTTTCAATATAGATTTACACTATAATCACACAAGAGTGTGACTAGGTATAGTTCTTAGGCTGGTATTTTAGTCTCACCCTTGCCAAATCATAGGAGACCTAAGATTACACCAACTATTCCTAACAGGCCTAAAACTCCTTATCTAATAAGGAACCCTTTACCTATTAATCATCCAATAGATCAACCACCCTAGTTATTTGGATCTACTATTACCATCTTAGGAGATGCACATGATTTACCCAAAAATATTGAAAAGTACCTTCCATTCTTTTCTCATTTAGGATCAAGGATAGTATAAGAACATATTAAATCTTGTAAAGATTCTTTGAGATTAATGAATGTTATAAATGAATATGTTACATGTAGCTTTTTCCATTTTACACTAATGGATTCTTCTTATTATTAGTATTTGAATCTAACAAAAAATTCCATCACTTCTTAGGATGCCTGTTAAGCAATTTTTCTTGCATAATTTTGAGAGGTCACCAATCCTAGTCTGATATATCAACACTTCACTAGTATGAAGAGGGAACATAATGAACCAATCCAATATTTTAATGTAAGTTTTCAAAATTTGTACACATGGTTAAGCCCAATGTACAAACCAAAATCTATGTTAGGATTTGAGATGTACAAAAATGCCTTAGACCCAATCACATCCATGTTCTTGAGAATAATAGTTGTAGCCAATAACTTGGCATTGGCATATGAAGAGGCCATAAACATTGATAATAAGCTCAATCCTTAGGTGCCTAGAGTACTTAACTTTAATAATGGCTTCTTAGCATTGAATCTAATTCCACATGCAAATCAAAACATTCCTACATTCAATCAAAACCAATTCTACACACTACCTCCATTGACACAGGCAACACATCCTAACTATAGCTTATTGAACAATCATGCACTAGCAATGGTTACCAAAAGAATAAATAATTGGCCACAACTTATAATATTTATCTATAAGGCTCTAACTCTACAAAATTATAACTAGATTATATTCAAAATATGGTCCAAAAGCCAAGAAATGACTTTCTTGATATGCAAAAAAAGATGGGTAATATTAATACCCTAAATAGAAATCAAAATATTGGATTTCAAATAGACCATTCAATAGGCCTATAAATAACATGAAGAAGCCTAATAAGCTTCCATAAATCATCATGGTAGATATATCTCTACCCAATTTGTGTAAAATTTATAATACTTAGTAGCAAGTGAGTTTAACTACGTCAAATTTTGTGCAACATTTGAAATATTTTAGAGAAAAGTAGTAAGATATGACCAGATGCATAATCCACTAGAACCCCAATAGGATATTATATCTTCAAACACTACCATATTCTTTTAAACTCATGAGTTTCCCTTTCTAAGTGAAGATGACAATGTAACAAAAGATAACACTTGTGAGATTCACATTTTCTAGCAGTTCTAGAGAGTTGGGTATAATCAAAAGAATAAGCAACCATTACCAACATATATTCCTATAAATAGCATATAAATTCCACCCAATCCTAAAGTTGACAATAATCCACCTCCCCTAAGAGGGAATTATAGCCATAGAACAAGGAGGAATCAAGCAAAGGAGGATACAACATTGTTGGAGACATGAAGAAGATCAAATAAAATATAACTCTTCATGAGTTAGTTTAGATCACTAAATAGGAGTTTTTGTGGAAGTCTATTACTAGAAAGACCCCTATTGAAAGAAATAAAGAATATATAGATAAATTAAAATATGTTGACACCAATGTCATCTACAAAATCATTCCATAAGTTCCACCTTTATTATTAACTATCAAAGCATTTGGTAAGAATTTTCATAATTATTTAGTTGATTATAGAGCCTCTACAAATATTATGCCTAATTCTCTATGTCAGAAGCTTGGTATAACTCTAAGCCCTTCAAAGAGAATATTTTCACAACTAGATAAAATAGTGGTACTATTAGTTAGAGAATTGACCAATGTGTCTATTCAAGTAGCATTTGAACCATGAGTCCAGATGACCATTCATATCCTCATAGTAGACATACCTAAAGGCTATGGATTATTGCTAAGTAGGGACTAGTCCAAAACACTCAATGGATATCTATCTACAAAATTTTCCCACATCTGGTTATCATGGAGAGGTATTGTAAATCAAATAAAGATCGATAGGGAGCTGAGGATGAAATATCCCATTATAGAATACAATGTCAATAATGAAAAGGTAAAGTATGAATCTCCTAGCCTTGGTATTTATACTTTCACTACATAGAATCAAGTACAAAATCAAGAACTTGAAGGTTCTAACCAGCTATAGACTTTACACTTTGATGGTGTTAGATCCAAGCAAGGATTAGGTGTAATAATTGAGTTGATTGATCCATAGGGAAATAAATTCTTGGTAGCTTATAGATTGAAATTCCTATGCACTAACAATAGGAATAAGTATGAGGATTTAATTATAGGATTAAAATTTACACTCAAAGACAATGTGAAATAGATACTAGTATTTAGTGATTCAAATATAGTGGTCAACCAGGTTAGAAACAAATATTAGTGCAAACTATCTTATTTGAGAAGTTACAAGCACATAGCATGGGACCTGATTGAGGGATTTGAAGCTTTCAACATAGTAGCTATTCCTAGAGAGAAAAATCAAGATATTGATTTAATATATGCTATTATAGATAATTTATATCCTTTCCAATGATCCAAGGTAAAAATATTCTCTATTTAACTAGTGTCTTGCCCCTTTATCCCTAATAATATAGTAAATTTACAAGTCTTTGATGATAACCAATAGATTATTTAATTTATAACTAATTCAAGGGAATTTAAGTCCCAAATAATTGATGATAATTAAATTAATCACCTCTATCAAAAGGAATCATACAAGGAAGGCATTCTCTAGCTCAAATAAAATTGTATTCTAGCTGGGTTGGTCTCCTTAGAAAGACCATTTGACATAGATCCTTAAGCCCAATAACTTAGACAGCCCAAGGTCAAAAAATATGACTTCAAAAGGGAAAATATAAGAGATGAAAATATCCCATGCTATGTTAATATTGGCCTTAGCTATACCCCAAAAGAGATAAAATGAGTGGAGGATTTAATCACTCAATATAGAGGTGGCATTGCCTAGACTTATGAAGATTTGAAGGTTTATGACCCTTTGATCATCACTGATACAATTCCTCTAAAACCAAATCACAAGCCATTTAGCTAGAGGTAGAGACTAGTCAATCCTATACCAGAGCCACTAATTTAAAGAAAAGGGGAGAAGTGATTAAATTCAATGATAGTCTTCCCAATTAGACATTCTACCTAGGTAGCCAATTTGGTTCCAATTAGAAAGAAAAATAGTGAGTTCAGATTATGTGTTGATTTTAGGAATTTGATAAAAGCTTCTAAAAAGGAAAACTATCCCTTACCTTCTTTGTATGAGGTGATACAAATAGTAAGTGGTTCTAAGATGATGTCCTTAGATGGATTTTCAATCTATAATCAAGTACTCATATAATCTAAGGATAGAATGAAGAATGTGTTTACTATGAAGTGGGGAACTTATGCATATAAGAGGATTTCATTTGGCCTGATAAACGTAAGATTTACCTTTCAACATGTCATAGATCATGCACTCAAAGGGTTAATAGTAAAATTCATAATCATCTACATGTATGATCTTATTATGTTTTTAAAGAATAGGAATGACGACATAGGCCACCTATAATTCATACTTGAGAGATGCAGAAGGTTTGGTATTTCACTAAACTTGAAGAAGAACATATTTTAGGTGATTGAAATAAATCTCTTGGGGCACATCATCACCAAGGATGGGATCATTATTGATCCAAATAGAATTTAAAGAATTTCAAAGATTGCATCACCAAATAGTAAGAAGGAGATCAAATCATACTTTGGGAAGATTAACTTTGTAAGGAAGTTTATCTTCAGTTTTGTAGAGATTTTTAGACCTCTAAATGTGATGCTCAAGAAGGATACCAAAATAAAATGAACAATTGAAGCCAAATGATCTTTCTAATAAATTATATATGCAATATCTCAAGCCTCAATACTAATTCATCTAAATTTCATGAAGGATTTCTACTTGTATTCATTCACTTCAAAAAATATAATTATTGTTGTTATAACATAGAAGAAAGATGAAAATGAGCATCCAATTATGTTTATGAGCAAAAAATTTAAAGATGTAAAACTCAAGTATTCCATGATTGATAAACAAATCTTTTCTTTTGTCAAAGTAGTAAAGAAGTTTTAACATTATATTTTAAGAAATAAGACCATTTCTATTGTACCTGACCCTATTATCAAGCTCACCATGTCATAGAATTAACTAGGAGAATGTCAAGGAAAGTGTATGGCAACACTGCAAGATTTTGATATATAAATCAAACCTGCAAAGAGCATTCAGGGTCAAGGCATTATTCATCTCATGACTAAACCTAATCCATGTATCATTGTTGAAGAGGTATGTGAATCTCAAGTATCTAAATGAGAATGGTATACTAATATATTAGTATACTTACATTTACTTGTTCTCTAAAACTTAACAAAGAGTGAAGAAAATCCTTAAGGCTTAAATCTAGTCATTACATGATCAAGAAGGGAGTCCTCTATAGAATAAATTATGAAGGCATTTATCTCAGGTGTATTTCTACAGAGAAATCTAAAGAGATACTAGAGAACTTGCATCAAAAAATAAGTAGTTATCATCTATTTAGGAATACCATAGCTCATAAAATCTTAAGAATGGGCTATTATTGGTTAACAGTTTTCAAGGATTCTCATGCTCGTGTAAGAACATGCCATGAATGCCACTTTTTAAATAAGAGGAAATACATGTAGTAACTACCTTATAGCCAATTATTGAAGTAAGGTCATTTCTTAAATGGGATTTAGACTTCATTGGTGTCATTAACCCAAATTCCTTAGTAAGACATAAGTTTGTACTCACTTCTATAGACTACTGCACTAGATGGACTAAAGCCATAGCTATAAAGAATTGTAGATAAAAAGATGTGATTCACTTCTTGGAGGAACATGTCATAACTAGATTTGGTACCCCCATTTCTCTAGTTTTGTGATAATGGGCCAACTTTCATATCATTAGAATTCATTGAGTGGGCACATGATAAATATATCACTATTAGGTCATCTTCTAACCATTACCCCTAAGGAAATAAATTTTTAGAATTAATGAATAAGAACCTAATATATGTAATAAATAAATCATCTGGGGACAAGCCCAAGGACTGACACAATCTATTAAAGTATGATCTTTGGGTAAACCAAACAAGATACAAGCAAGCCCTTAAAGCTTCACCCTATCTATTGATCTATGGATGTAGACTAGTATTCTTGATCATGTTGAAGGTACCTAATTATCAATTCATTAAAGATTGCATGGAAATGAATGATAAAGTAGATTCTCAATTGTTAGACATAATAGAAATGGAAGATTTAAGAATTGAAGTCTTATAAACCTTCAACAGACACTAGGACATAGTCAAGAGGTGGTTTAATAAGAGATTAAAGGTCAAAGAATTAAGTATTTTAGATTTGGTACTACTTTGGGATAAGTACCATGAAAAATAAAGACAACATGACATATTTTCCCCACTATGGATTGGACCATATCAAATTTTAGAGATCTGAGGCAATAATTCATTCCATCTAAAGGACTTGCAAGGCAATTTACTCACCTATCCAATCAACAGGTAATTCTTGAAGCATTATTTCATGGTTATGCTATCTTAAGTTACCACTAATTTATGAAGTAACATGGTAGAGGTAGTATTAGGTTATATTTATTTCTTTCTTAGAATATATTTCCTACTTTTCTAGTATTAGATTTCCTATTTTCTAGACTAGCTTTCCTATTTTCCTGGTATTAAATTTCTTATTTTATTAAATTAGTTTTGTTGATTTTGAGATGAGTTATTTTATTGCTTCCTATGGAAATCTTAATTTTTATTGATCATATGTAACCAAAATAAATCCAAACCAACTGAGCTTATGCTTAAATAGACTTGTGAAATGGGGGGAAATTGAAATAGAATTACAACTTGAGACTTGTTCACAAATTGGGTATATTTTTGCATTAAGAGTCTTTAGGATTAAGTTAGGTAACATGAGTCATTATATATTATGTCACAATTGAATAATTTTACCAGGTATGTATAAATTACTCCTAAGTAATTCACATGTATTTAGAAAGTTTTCTTAATCATTTGATCAAACACACTTATTATATTAAATACTTGTTGGAAGTGATAATTCTTGGTATAGATGTAACTAGCATGGATGTTTTGGTAATCATTTAATTTATAATTATAACAGCTCAGTGGGGTTACATATCTCCTCTTTCCATTCAAATAAAAGAATAGAAGAACCAATGAGTTCAAAATAGCAATCAAGCCAAAAGAATATATAAAAAACTCAAAAGGCTCACATGATGAAATAAGGTCAATGTACCATGCATCATGGTTAATAAATTGAAGGAAGAGAAAGAGAGGGAGCCAAATTTACCTCTACTATGACTATGAATACCTGACTGGTAGTAGAGCAATGCCTAAGTTTCTTTTGTTGTAATAAGTTTTAATAAAAACTAGAATAAAACCTACAACTTCATCAAGCCTTAAAAAGACTCATCACAATAAAGGTTAAATGAACCTCATGTTCAACACACACAAATTCAATTATAATAAAGCAAGTATGTTGTGTGAATTTACTTAGGAGTCCCTTTCATGTTTCTAATTTTAGTATTTTTCTATGACATGATTTAGGTTTGATTTGAAGTTACTAACCAAATTTATGGGTTCTGAAATACTTAAATGTATTCCCCCTATCAGTCACCATTTTTTGTACCCAACACTCCCCTTTTATTCAATATTAAATGGGGACCCACTTTTTTTTAGTTTCTAGCATGTCTTCTATATGTTTGGGCAACTTCTTAAGTAAATTGATTCTTAGTATTTATACTTAGAATATTTTAGCATTCTAGCATGGTACTATGCATTTTGTGGACTAACTCTATTAATTCATTTTCAATATTTTTTGAACTATGTAGGTTTTTGTGACCTTAATTTATTTGGGAAAAATCATTTAGATACTTATTCATTGAGAATTTTTGTTTTTGGGATTTACATTCAGACATTTTATCTGATAGGTTTGGCTTTTGGGATTTTTTTATTTTGGGTTTTAGTCTAGAAACTTATTCAACATTTATTTATTAGCATTTGTTCAATTTGGATTTTAGGTCTTTGGAAATTTTCTTCCAAACAAATTATGTCTTCAAGATTTTAGCGTTGGATATTTTGTCTAAAATAATTTCCCCAAAATGACTTATCTCTATCAAACTTATCTTTTTTTGAATTTTTGCCACAAACATTTTGTTTGAAAAACTTTTTGTCTTTGGGCCTTTTGTCATGGACATTTTTTCCAATAGATCCTAAGAGATTCATATATATGTTTTGGACTTCTTGTTCAGGTATTTTTTTTTATAGGAATTAGGTCTTTAAGGTTTTTTTTGTGGGTCTTTTGTAAAGTTTAGTCCCAACATGAAACCTAAATACTCGATTCCTAAATGCCAAAATAATTTATATACTTAATCTGATAATTCCATAATAGTTTATAATATTTAGATAAAACCTATCCCCCTCACCAACTTGAACTAATGAAATTAAAACTATGTAGAAAATACAAAATAGGTGAATGTTGGGCATTTATATCACACATACTAGTAATCAATGTTAAAGTTATATATGTGACATGCAACCATTGAGGCCTTCATTACTTACAAACAAACTTACACCCAAAGTCTACTAATATCCTACATGATCAAAATCCATAGCTACTACCTATGAGAGCACTACACAAGGAAATAACAACTAATGGAAGTGGGAATTGATCATACAACATGTAGAGCATGTAAAAGGAAACTATGAGCAATCCAATTGCATGTAATGGAAAATGGCATCTTCATCTAAATAGTTTAGGGGAGCAGCTCCACCATCACCCTACTCAATCAAAGATACAAAAAAGTTTATGTATATTATCTTTGACATCACCATATTTTACAATAGATATGTGAATTATTAATAAGTATGGGACATTATTGACTTTGTGTATATATTTTCATTGGATATAAATATATCTCCCTTCGAGAAGTTTTTCATCAATAATTTACTAGCCCTAAAAAGTCAAGGATTTCATTTTTATACTACCAATCCTAAAGTGATTCCATGTATCAACCTCTTACATGACTTGTTTTTCATAGGAAAAGTCATGCAAGATTCCTTTCTACACCATATTGACAATCCTACAGTTATGGCTTACATCTTAGGAGCTAATCTCTAGAGATACTTGTCTTTGTCCACACCCAATGCTTACTTTAAAAAACACAGATTGGTATAATGGAACCAAGAAAAAATAATGGAAAAGGTTCTATCTTCATGGATTCTACCCAACAAGACCATCACATTCAGAGGGAAGAAGTTGAAGGGTCCTACTCCCATCAAAAAATTCATGATGGGAGTACTTATAGGTATGACACTACTAAATAGACTTTATAATATGCCAAGTATTCATTTTCTCCATTTATATTGGGTACCATTATTGCATATGATGCTAACCAGTGATTCCATATTTACATTGGGATAAATTTTTAGTTTTCATTTAAGGGAGAAATTCATCCACAAAGATAAGTGGCCCACTCCTGCAAGTCATTTTTACATAATGTCATACTTATTAGATATTGTCATAGGGACTGTCTACAAATTTCTTGGTAAGATATGGATCCCAGCCACTAACTATATTAAAAATAAGATTTTAGACCATTTATAATTCATAAATGTATATTCTTATATAAATAATATGGTAAATATTGTTGAGGATGTTTATCCTTAAGTTTGGTAGGTTATCCACTATTCACCAATGACTAGGATAGGATTGATCATTATGAAATCACTCTTTTTGAGATGTGATTACATCCTATATCCAAACTTCACTATTATTATAATCTAGGGAAATAAGGTTCATCCCATGTGCCTTCCCAATTATGTTACTAATAAGGTGGCTGAGTAAGAAATTACTTTTAAATTATGGTGGATCATAGAAGAGGATCTATCTAGGATGAAGAAAGCCTCATTCTTTGGCCACCATATAGTCATTGGCCAAATGGTGCACATAATAAGAAAGAATTTTGGAGAAGTGGGTGGTAAGAGGAAAATATATCACTTACCCACACTTTTTCATAGGGATTGGGATCCCCATGGGCTCATTCAAAAGCATATACAAGGTTTCAATATCCCTTATATCCACTAGCCTTGTATGAATTTTTATTTTTAAATGAATCAAATGATGAAGGATTTTTGGAGAGGGAAAATAATATTAGATTGAAGTAGGATCATTTGAGGATGATCCAACAAGATCCTACCATCTTTATGAGGTAATTGGATAGTAGGAAGTCACTCTTTCAAGGGTGGACACATTAGATTTCTAGAAAGGATAGCCCATAAAAAAATCAAAGGACTAAGAGGATCCTCATCTGAAGGACTCCCTCTAAAGTTAAAGGTTTTGAAAAAGGGAGCTTGGGATATTTGAACCTAAACCTAGGGGAGAAGAGGTATGAGACCCCATTAATTTGGACTCTGATGGAGAAGAGAAAACATGAAAAGATCTAGCTTCTAGAATAGTACAAATGCCCATAACTATTCCCTAGGTTTAATCTACCACATCTACAGGGGTATCAATAGAATAAGTAGCTACTTTAGGCTAGCAAGGCTCCCCCTCATAGCCAAATACCACTATTATTTATGCAAGGAAGCCTAGGACTCCTATAAGAAGTCCCATATTTAAAAAACCTCAAGGCTTGCATATAGCACCCCAACAAACATAGGTGATATAAGGGGAGGAAGTTGATTTGGAAGAAGATGAGGATTTTGATGAGGAAACTGAGCTACATAAAGCTAAGGCCCCAAGCCTTGGATTTTACAAAGATAAAGAACCAAACATAGAGGTATTTCAATCCCCAGGTACCATTTCTTTTTCTTTTGTTTTCATGTTTGATACTATTCCTTTTTTTTTAGAACCCCCAAGGTGGAATTCCCTACTTCCACCCTTGATTCATTTACTCCAACTTCTTTTAAATAGTTCCATTTACTAACCCTAAAATTTGAGAAAGTTATTTCTTCTACAATTGTTTCTACCACTACCATTGATCCACTTTTCACCTCCATTACATCCATTTCCATGATGGCTACCTCCATTGTCCATTCTAGTACTACCACTATAATATCAATGAAAAATAAGAAGGCATCTAGGAAGGTTGAGATAACCATGGCAACCCCACAACTCTATTTACAATCTACCCAAATCACCTTTCCCATGTCATCCACCACTCCATTTGAAGAAACCATAGTGACAATTTTAGGCACAGGTAAGAGAGCCAAGCCCCAAATAGTCATAGTCCATCCACTCCCTTAGTTTGGAAGAGTGGATTCATCTAAAATAATCTAGCCCTCCTTACTTGACACCCTTGTCAAGTCATATAATAAGCAGCAAGAAATTGAGGAGGCTAAGGAAGAGTTTATGTTTATAACCTCATAAGAAATAGATGTCAATCAATTTAACATTCCTCCCTAGGCCATGGATTTAAGGACTAAGACCTCACATATACCCAATTTCAAAATCTTTGAGCTCCCTTCTATCACCACCTTGTTTGACAAACCATCTAGGAGAATTTAGAAGGTGAAGAAGAAGTGAGAAGATGAAAAAGGCAAGGAATTAATTCTTGAGGAGATATAAAATGTCTTCTCCCTCATTAATAGGCAAAATAGGCAGCCAGGGCAATACCCATATGTTAAAAACTTTAAATACCTAGTTGAAGCACACACGGATGCCATGGTGGCTATTCAAGAGGGTAAAAAAATGTCTAGAAAAGAGTTGGAGGCTGAGGTATAATAATTAAAGAAACAAGCCAATATTATACATATACCAGTAGGCATTGAGGCTGAGGTCAAAGATGCAACCTCCAAATGTTATAATTATTTAGAAGCTCTAGAGTTTATGTGGGATAAATTAGCCCCACATGTCAATAAAAATAATGAATTATTTAATTATTTTAAAAGTGACATCAATAAAATTAAAATTATCATTGTACACATAGGTAATAATGCATATATCCATTTAGACTTCATGATGCCACTAGAGGCATATAATGCCCTCAACCTAGTAGTCATAAGGATAGAAGAATATAGGGAATGGATAATAGTAGTTGGGGATTTACTCCCTAAATATCAAGAGCATGAGACCTAGGTTCTTCAAATTTTTAATGATCTAAAGTTATCTAAGGTGAAGGACACTACACGTAAATTGATTAGCAAGATAAATTTTGATAAGCCTATATAGTAGGCCACTGATAACTTCAGGTAGAGTTTTTAGGGGCTAACACTAGAGGATATTGAGGTTGAATTCAGAATCACTAAGAAGAAGGTTATTAAAGTGGAAATATTCAAGAATAATTTCAAGTGACTAAATCAGAACATGCAAATCTCCTAGGATAAATTGGTAGAATACACATACTGCCTCTACTCAACTTGGATATCATTTGACAGCAGTATGATGACTCACACAATTTTTACCTAGATATTGAAGTGAAGAAGAAGCAATCTTAAGTTGCTACTTCTAATTCCACCTTGACATCAATAAGTTCAATGTCTACCACCTTAGCCACTACACCAACCAAACTCTAGTTGTCTATTTAGACAACACAACCTTGAAAGGGTAGGATTTTTTACATGGACATTTTTGTAAATAGTGCATATATATTTTATATATACTTATGTTTTTATTTTATATTGAGCTAAAATTGTAATGTTTCCTTTTTCTTTATATGCATGCACACATTACATGGTATTTTTAAAGGCTAACTTAGACTAATTAACAACTATAATTAAACTTTATATGATTTTGAATGCAGTTAGAACTTAAGTTATAACTATCACATTTAATGAATTTTGAATTAACTTGGAGGATGAGGTGACCCCTTACCTAATTCTATTTAAAAAATTATAATCCATAGTTTGGATTTATTAGAGAATTTTGAATATATGGGAGCAAAGCAATTTTGGTTGTTCACTCATATGTTCACATATTTTATTTCCATTATTTGTGTAATTAGATGTTATATATTTGGTTGTATGATTCAATAATATTTAGTGTGAAAAATATATGAATGGGTTCTTGATTGTCTTGATTAATATATCAGTATTAGATGTGCAATAACTATTGACTGATTGGTAAATTATATTAGTTAGGATAGTTAAGTTGATTGATTCATAATTATGAGTGTGTATGAGTGCTTTCTTTTGATATAGTTTTCTGTGAGTGTGCAACAACTACCTTAGATACCTCACTGGGGCTGAACCATAATATCCTTATTAAGAGTGTGCAATAGTTACCCTAAACGGAGAAACATTTGATAGAGGCACCTGAGTTTTCTATATCAGTATCCCCTTAGACTTCCTATCCATGTCTAACTATGGGTGTACAATAAATTCTAGCAACAATCATAGGTTTTGTAAGCAACTTGTCCACTTAGGAACCAGCCAAGGAAGTAATTCTTGAAGACCATAGATCTCTCTTTTTTGCCTTAACCTTCCCTCCTTTTTGAGTTTGTTTTTATAACTATCCACTTTAGGTTATCAACCAACCATCCATCCAACTCATATAGTTTCTCACTTATTTTTAAGTGACCACACCTCTATCCAAAAACCTTGTCAATAACTCGCATACCCTACCAATTATTCCATTAATAAGTTGTTAAGATCCCATACCTACAACTCATGCCTTGGAGTGAAATTCACCTCCATAGAGATCCTAAAATGTTAGAGGCTTCCTCATTATGATATTGGTGTGGTTAAAACCCTCATCAACAGGATGCATTTTGAATCTCATGACATGTCTTTGGCTAGCCAATGGTAAATTTAGTTGTGTAGGATGTGAATTATATATTTTTTTTTAAATGGCATGTTTTAAATTATGTTTCATTATGTCATTTTTTAGGTATCACAAACCTAAATCATTCAACATAACCTTGGTTTGAAGGTACTAATAGATCAATCAACTATGTAGTATCATGTTTTAATAGCACATCATCCAAAATTTCATGGTGTTTCATCTCCACCAGGGTCCTCCATCAAGTCTCCTCTACTATAGAATCTAAAAAATGCAAACAAAAATAACATTAGATCTAATATGTAATCCAAAACCTCATTGATCTATATAGCATATATATTTATATATATAAGAAATGAATTAACATAAACACATTTTACTTACCCAAAGTACCACCATCGAATTTACCAAATAACACCTCTTGGGTGTCCTATATCTAAGGAGGCACAAAAGCCTCTATAATTCCAAAATTTAATGATATGTTTGTGTTGTGATATCCTAGGTACATGTTACATTCTCATCTAGCTAATAGTTGGTTTTGCTATAAGATTTGCTTGATGTAAATACAATTATAGTTTCGGTTAATTTTACCTCTATTGATGCATCCATGACCATATCAGTCATGGTGGATATGCATGTAGTTTATGTTGCTACTAAGAAACTATGACTACTACTCCTTTTCTTGAAACATAATCTATTTATTTTTTCCTCTATTTCCATTTTTCTACCCTATTATGATGAGGCCATATAATTGATACCTCAATAGGTACCCATCCACCTCTCACACCATGCCACTCCCTCATATGATGATCCCAATAGGTTGAAATTATAAGAGGAGATACCCACCATACATATTTCTAAATGATATTAATCTATGCTTTTGATTATTTAATAGATGTCCATGATGGTGAAATATACATAATACCCACATATGAATACCAAATTATTTACCCACATTACACTATTTTCAATGCTACCACATGGATAATAGGCTACATAGTGTGATCTTGCACTGATATCCACACTTGTGTAAGGGAGCCATCCACCTCATGGGGAAACCCTATCGATCCATACATAGGGAAACACTCATAAATCCAACTTCCCAATATAATAATAGTCCCTAATGATATTAGCCTCTAAATAAAATATTGTATGAATTGTGTACTTATTACACCAAAATAATTGAACCTAAATCATATAATGTTCCATGATCTAACATAAAATAGAATAGGTATATAATATATAATGTAACTCTACCATATAATCTATGAGAGATCACTCAAGTTGTCATAATTCCAATAATTACCTTATAGACATCTAAATGGTCGATATATATACATCAAATAAATTGATGTGAAACCCTCACTCACTGTACCTATTGGACCCTATGGCCCACAGAGATAAAAACTTCATCTCATCAAAGTAATATGAGTTCTTTCATACCATAGTTGTTCCCATAATAGTAATCTTAACATCACATGAACATCCTCTAAATTGATACCCACCTTGATGGCACCCCCATCTATCACACACTTGACGGTATTAGTTAGTATCTCCCATGTTCCTAAGAACATGGATACTAACTCTACACTAATAAGGATCCTTTGCATCTCCATAATATTTTTTAATCCAAGCATCATCAAACATGCTCAATCAACTACATGCAACCATTCTATTAAATCTAGCAAACATATAGAATTCAATGTTATCCAAAATCTCTAATGATTCTATTAAATATCAAAAAATAAAGAAAAAATTATGGATCTATCCAAAAACTAAAATAAATTATATATAAAAATAATAAAATCACTTTTTTATTTTAAAATTAACTACTATATTATCCATATACTTGACTACATTATCCATGTATATTACTACATTGACTATCTCCTAAATTCAAATTATATCATCCATGACCTACTCTATCAACCTTTTCTTATAATACATTGGTAATTTATAAATTTAGACTATATAATCCTTTTCATATACCACATCATCTTGCATACACATCATTGGACATTTATTCAAAATTTCCTACACCATTGGTTATATGTTTAACTACATCAACCAAGATAATTTCTAATGTGATTGGTAAGAACATATGTCCTAAACCATTTTACTATTTTATAGTTGTGTCAAACATGTTACATGGAATTTAATAGTATTATTTTTCCTTGATTTCAAACTACATCAGCTTATCCAATACCATTCAATCTATATGGTGATTTTTCACTAGCCCATAATAAATGCCCTTGACCTATATTGTGACTTTTTATCTCCTACCCATTTCTTGTCTTATTTTTAACTCTAAACCTATGATCTTAGGGGAAAATTATGTTACACAAATTTTTATAGTGCCTAATTTTCCTAATCTAGTCCATTTTTATTCAAAATGCTAAAATTCATAATTAAATACACCATGTACTTGCATTATGTCAACTACAGCTACTATATGTCCACCAACTCATCCACCTCCTTGTGTAGAGGTCATCATCTCATAACTCTATATATGTGGATATAATTAACTTTGGTTTCCAAAAATATATAACACATAAATAAATAGTAATTTACCCTTTTATAATAAATTTTCAAATTTTCTAGCCTTAAGTTATTTACCAATAAATTCCATATTTTTTTCATATATTTGTTTTTGTATGTCATTTTCACAAACTAAAATAAGCTTTATAATCCTAGTAAGATAGATAATTTTTTAGTGCTAATAGAATATTTTCCAAAAACTTTGATTTTTCTCTTGTCTACCTTTCACTCTACATGAGAGGCAACTATCATCATTTTCTACACACTAGATTATTTTCAATAACAACAAGGTAAGCATAGGTACATATTTACAGTTTATTTACATTCACATACTTTTCAATTTATAATTTTTTTTTAATCTCACTTACTGCATTGCTATTTTATTTCCCAAAGCACCAATCATGTTATAATCTAGTGACACACAAGATAAACTTCAAACACAATATTTAAAAAAAAATCATTTATTGATGCTTTCTCTCTTGAGAAAACTTGTCAAGTTTTAATATCTTTGGGTGCATGTCTTAAATGGTGTACTAGTAAATGGGTGGGCATATTTATGGTTCTTTTTTAGAGACATTTTTTTTATATGTCATTCTCATATCCATTCAAAATCCCCCATATTTGATCACCTAAGAAATTTCCTTCCATTTGGTATACTCTAACTATGCCAATACCGATATTTTCCTACTATGTTTACTAGATATATGTATTTTTAACTTTTATCCATGCCATCTCAACTACATCAATCAAATCAATGTAGTTCTAAACTTTATAGCACATGCTTCACAACTAGGTCAACATGGATAACCTAGTTTGAGGTTAGTCAACTCATTTATAACTAAATATAGTTGGATAATATTGTCAAAAAAATATTCAAGAGGGATTAGGGTCATCCATCAATATAAATAAAAGTCACCATTTTCAATTACTATTTCTCGCACTTCTCCCCTAAGTCTACATTTGGAGGAGTTATTGCTTAGATCTTATCTTGGATAGAAAATCTTGTCTTTTGTAATATTAGATGCAATAGGAGTCCTTTTAGCCTAAATATTTATTCATCCATTAATATCCTTAAAACCATAATAATCTCATCAAAATCACCATTATCTAAGGGAAATATTGAGGCTCAATAGGTCTTGTTCAAGGTAAGTGTATAACCCTAAATTGAAAAAAGGATGAACAAGGTTAAGAATATAGAAGAAATTCAAGAACAACAATGATAAACTAATATATATTGTGCCACTTAATATAAATCTTAAATAAATAATATTCTAAATTTATACAATTAAGATTGCTAAAAATAGTAAAGTAAAACTATTGAAATATATTGTAATAAATAATAAATAATGATAATTAGATGGTTTACTATGTGTAGGTAGATCTAAACTAGAAATGGATTTCAAATATGTAGGATAAATATTCTAGATCAATTATTAGATTCTATAAATTTCACTTCTATGGCTATAGAAACTACCATCTAATTTGGATAGTATCATTGATGTTAATGTCTAACTTTGATGCATGTGTCTAGTACAAAATAATGACTATATTTTTATGTGACCAAATTTGATGTTGTAAGTTTTCTATCACCTTTATTCTATATTATTCATATTTTGGATATAGGATATCACTCTTCTCCCTTATTTACCATTAGAATGAGTTTGCTAAAAAATAGGTTAGTGGGCTCATAGTATCAATCTTCCCAAGATACCCCTCTATCAATGGGTGTTACCTACATAGTCAATACGCCAAGGCGGGCCTCAGAATTATGTATTTCTCCCCTATGTGTGGGAGAGTTTTTGCACAAGGGTGAAATATACTATATGAAGATGCATGCAGTGATCTAGCTTTTAATTTGAAAAATATCTCTCATGGGTTGTTCTTTGAATGCTTCAGGCCTATAATGTCATTGATCCTATGTTTTATATTAAAATAGGGATAAATAGGTAGAATATAGTGCTTATCTAATTGATTGAATTAGTTTTAGTACATGTTTCCTTGATATTTACTAGATGAGGAATGATAAGGTTTAGACTTGTATTTATACCACACCTTTTGAAAATATATCATGATGGGGTTCAATAAGATAAATATGTTGACCTATAGGTTTTGAATCATTTATAATTTGGATGACTTTTGGTAACTGGATAGTATATAAGGATATATAAACTACCATTAGTGGTTATGTCCCTCTATGGCTAGAAGTGTCAAAAAATCTAAAAAATAGGTATGGACTAAAATTGATAGTGAAGGATATTTATCAGGTTTTAAGCTTTATGTGAAGTTAAAAATACCCGAGTCATCAAAATGATATAGATCAGACTAAGAGATAAGAATTTAGGCACAGTGAGATGGTAAATGTGAGCCTTTTGATATAAGGGAGAATTATAACTAAACGGTATAAATATAATTAATATTTATCAAATGTATAAGACTAATATGCTATAAATATTCACTTTTAGTATCTACACATCCCCTTTTAATATAGTAATGCATAAGGATGAAATTACTAAGTTATAGGAAATAAATGCTTGATTGGATGTTTATAATAGACCTTGCCTTTGATTGATCCCATTTTAAGTTTTTTTTCTATGTATGACTTATAACAAAGAGCATGTTATAGTGTAAATTAGTCGATATGATCTAAAATTTAAAATAAATGATATGTTTGAAAAAAAAAGAGCAAGGAAGGAGTACACATGTGTGTTGATTCAACCATGTTATTTCTTAATGTTTTTGACTTGGTAAATTATTTAACCCTAATTTTGATTTGGATATTATTTATTGGTTGGGTTTAAGGATATATAAATGATAGGGCATAAAGGTGAATATCATATCTACATCAAGATAATTAATTTGAGAAAATCAGATGTACCATATGGTAAATTTATAAAGTTAAGATAGACTATTAATGGAAAGTATAGCCATGCTAGATATATAAATGAAAAAATAAAGTACTATATATATGATAATACAGTGTTGGATATAGAATAGGTGAGAAGTAGGTGGGAAGATAGTTCTAAAATAGTTGTCAGATTTTGGATTTGGAGCCTCTATCTTTCTAGACACTTATGTTAGCTTTAGACAATTATGTCAATGCTAGTGTATGGGTTAGATTATAATATTCATATATAATACTTGATGAAATGATGTAACCACTTGTATTATTATAGGTTTGGCTTCACCTTCACTCTGGTGCATTTACACCTACTTCATGGACTATCATTATTGATGAAATGGCAAAACCTTAGTTTTGCATCTTCAATATGATCTTGGGTAAAATGGTCTAGTGATCACATGGTGTCGAGATGACCGATAATGAACTCACTATTAAAGGGAATTTATTAAATATAAAATACTCCAAAAAAGGGCCTTAGACTCATGTAGTTATCCATTATGTGTTGGCTTGTGTGTAAATCATGCAATTTGTATAAACTAAGTAAAATAATGACCTAGCTTATAATTGAGAAACTAAGACCTTATGACTATTATTTTATTACTTTAGACCTATATCTTTGTTATTTATTTGACTTATATTATAATAGGGTAGAATAGGAAATATTTTAGTAACTTGAGTGCTTCTTAAGTGTTATTTTGGTTTGATTAGTAGGTGAAGAATTAATGAGGGTTGATATTATATTTATATCAATCCTATAAGGAGATAAATTGCATTAACACACTTAGGATAACTATTGTAATACATTTTATCTTAAATTTTAATGACTTTTAGGGCACTATACACTTACATCAGGATAGGATAGAATGTTGACACTATTATTTGATCCAAACATTAGTGTCTAGGGAAAAAGAGAGAAATCACAGGCTTAAAACTTGAAGAAGTCTAAGATAAATATATTTTAAGAATTATGGTCAAGATTTGATGTTTGTGTCCTTAATATAAGGTTGGTTAGACTAAGAGATAGGCCAAGTAGCACAAAAAAGAGTAGATGTGAAGCTCACAAAAGTAAAGCATGTGTAAAATTAAGAGGAATAACTAGGGTCATGATTTTTCCAAGTGTACAAGACTAAAGTGATACATAATAAAAAAATGTCATCTACATTTCCCCCCTTTAATCTAGTAATTAAATTTTTAGTTTAAAGGAAATAAATAAGTACATAGGTTTGTATACACAACTTGTCTTTGCTTGAGTTGAATTCGAGTGCTTTAATAGAGTTAGGTTTGAGTGTTTTTTTGGTGACTAACATGCAACCAAGAGCATGTTACAGTGTATAATTAATGCATATAACCTAGGTTAAAATTACTTCAAATTAAAAGGTCAATGTTTCAGAGTACACCTATGTGTCAATGTAACCACCTTGCCTATTAGCAAGTTGTTTTTTATAAAATATGTATCATTTTAAGGCTATAAAACTAAGATTATAATAAATATAGATAATTATTTAAACTGTACATTTCCAAGGAGATAGAGATAGAGATATATTGGAAGGAACATGTACCCAACTTGGAGCAAAAGTGAGTTGCCACATGGTAGTTGAGATTAACTCAACCATGTAACCCAATTATACTTTTAACCTATTGAGATTGTATGATCAAGTCCAAACTAAAATTTTGGCAAGATTAATTAATTTAATCACTAAAACCATACCAAAAAGTGAACCAACTACTTAGTATATTAGCTCATTAAAGTTTGTAAAAGTATGCTAGATATCAGTATGTGTAATGGTTTTGGAATATAAATTTGATTTGGCTTGTGTAATATCAACCACATGTTGTATAGAACATGCACCTTAAATTTGTCTCATGCTGAAATTATGTGTAATAATGGTACCATATATATAATTCTACCATAAATGTGTATCAAAATCATATAACTATGTTCTTTAGTTGATCATAAAACTATGTAAGTGTCGAGGACATGATTCCAAAGCACACTCCCACTATATATGGAAAAATTATAAATTGATATAAGTAACAATGTGTAGGACATGTTGTCAAATAATTCCCATACTATAAACTAGAGATGTTGAACACTGAGTAGGTGTGGAGAACATGCTTCCAAGGTATTCCCACACTGAATATGTGAATAATAAGTACCATACAGGATGAATGTGGAGAACGTGATTCTAAAGCATACCCCCACTAAATATGAAAACTATGAATGTGTGGAAGCCATGTCATCATGACACTCCCCCACTAAATCTAAAAATTGGTATAAGTATCATATGCTGTATGAGTGTAGAGAACATGCTTCAAAAGCATGCCCCACTATAATATGAAAACTATGAAAAAATTAGAATCCATGTCACCATGAAATGCCCCCCCTAATATTACCCCCTTTGGTTGAGTGAAATATATTACCTGGTACTTATCTTATCTCAAAAGGAGAAGATAACTATTAATCTACAAATGTAACCATGTACCATATAGAAGGAAACATGTCTAAATAGATACAACATTGGAGTGAATTAAACCAATTTTGTCACATGTAGGCCTAAGATCCATGATAAAGATCATGGAAATGTCTAGATAATAATATTATAAGCTCAACAATCAAATAATCACAAACAAAATAAAATTCAAAATCAAGTCAAAGACAATGGTCCAAGGAGACCGCAAACAAGGTTCATGTTCAAATGTCACAAAATCAAATGGACATGACTTAGTCAAATGTCCAAAAACTCAAGGGATGACATATTCAAATTTATAAGAATGAAAGGGAATATTAAAATATTTGAGAAGACAAATATAGGCATAGGGGTCATATACAATGGATCATATTCAAATGTTCAAAAAGGTAAGACAACAACAAGACAAAACACTCAAAGAAGTGTGAAAAAACATAAGGAACCAACTTAAACATGTCATAATTTCCCATGGATCAAATGTGTTATAAAAAATGTCAAATACATGGCATATAAAGTACCATATATAATGTTTAAATATTGATAGTAGGCATGTATAAGTACATATGTAAAGTCAAACATGATATTGTAAAGTGAACATCAAATCATATAACTTGTGTACATCAAGATCATAGAAGATGGATGACCCCAACATCCTAATGATGTGAATATATAGAAGGCCCAATATCCATAAGTGTATAATGTATCTATTTATGCATGTTTATGTTTATGTAATATTAAAATGATATGTTATTCCTCAACATAGAACTAACACATAGATGTCAAGGGGCCAATAGAACTTATAAGTGTCAAAAATGTTTTTGGTTTTTTCTATTTTTTTATGATGATCAATGATCATCCTATAATATCATCCAAATGATGATCATATGTATATCCCCGCTTATAACATGGTGAAATAAATTGATGATAATTCCAAGGAGCATATATAGGTGCAATATTTATCACTATAATATCTATGATGTTTGGCATATGTATAATAGGACTTTGGTGAAGTACCAACAAAAGGAATAGTGGTTCTTGGAACCCATATCTACATATTTTATGGTTTCTTTGGAATATCAATAGTAGGATCATGTTTTAAGTGCTCTAGATATCTAAATATGGTACATAGAAGATAAAGATTTTGTATAACCCATTATCTATCTCTAATGTAAAGGTCTCTCAAGTACTGGCCAGCTAGTAAAGGGAATTATTTATTGCTTACCCTTTTTTGGTGTATTAGTGTTATCATTCTTGATGATTAATTACTTCGGTATGAATTTATCTTGTTCAATAGGAAGTTTATAAGGAATACCTAAAACTATAATTACCTGATTGAAATGAATGTACTTAACAAACCCATGCACTATGTATAGTATTATTTGAAGAGTTTGTATCCAAGGTCATCCTAATAACATGTTAAATATGCATGTATAAGGTATAAATAGGAAATTAGTAACCACATGTACAAGACTAACTTGTAAAGTTAGATCAATATTTCCAATAATCTTCTAGGAGGTCTTATTAAATTCTTTGATTAATCTAGCAGAGGGGTGTAAATTATGATGAGTATAACCCAAATGTGTAAGTAATGTCATGGTAAAAACATTTTTATTACACCATTATCAACCATAATACTATACATGGGGTTTTGATCAAGGTATGATCAAATTAATAAATAATGAATATCAAATTCATCATCCATAATTCCATTGTCATCAAAGGAAATAACATGTTTCTAAACCATAGGAGGTATATGTCTCATGTAAGTACCAATGAAACCATCTAGTGGGTGTCTATATTATGATGGAGGATGTGCACTATATGAGATTTGAACTTCTATTTCCTTTTTATAATGGTCTTGTAAAGTATTGTTAAATGTTTTCTATTTATGGTGATCATCAGATTATGAACCTGATTCCTTTCAAGAATCATTAAATGTAATTTATTGGTCATCGATGAGGTCCTATATATTCTTATTAAAGGTAAAACATATGTTTTTAAATTATTATGGACTTGGTGATAGTCATAATAATAATTTTCATTGTATCCTTTGGGTAAATGTCTATTTATATCAATTTCTATAGGAGGAGGGAGATATATAAGATGACAATCTAGTAATTATGGGAGTAATGAAGTAGGAGGCTTAAGCAAACATGTAAACTATCTCCTTGGTATATTATATAAGACAATTTAATTAGGCTACTATGTAACTATGTTAACCATGGTGGCTTTTCTCCTTTTTAGGCTTAAGAGGTTTTACCTTATAACTTGGTTCAATTATAGATTTTGTACTAGATGTAGATGTAACTGGTGTGTTTTCTACACACTTTAGTTTATTTAGTAACATAATCATCATTTCACAGTCCCACACAACATGGAATAATTCATTAAAAGATATAAAGTTTTTGAAAAAAATGGAATCATGTAAAGGATCAAGCAAGCTTATATTGAATTTGTATTGAAACTCTTTTCCTACAATAGGATTGATCATTTTATCTAGCGATATCTTCTATATCAAAACATTTTCATTGACTAGTTCATTAGTTACTTTTGATCTTTGCAATTTGATCATAGGACATATTTTTGGTAATTATAATATAAAAGTGTTCCAAAAACTAATCTGAAAGACATTTGAATGCTTTCATGGACTAGAGATGTAAGTCATAAAACCACCTCAAAGCATAATCCTTAAGGCTCTCTATAAATAATTTGGTAAAAAATTTATCATTTGAAGCGTAGTCAAGGCATGCTACATAGAAGGTTTGAATATGTTGTTCAATATCACCCTTGTCATCATAAAATGTGAACTTAGGTGTAACAAATCTAGTTGGCAAAGGGTGCAAGAGATCTCAAGTGCAAGAGGGTTATGCAACATGTATTGAGAATTTATATCATGTGAATACTTTGAATACTTTTATTGAATGTTTTTAACCTTATCCTACAAGGTCTTTATGACTTGAAGGAGTGATTAAACTATAGGCCTAGTGGGATTCTGATTAATAATTGGAGTAGTCATCATAGGAGTTATAAACATGTTTTGAGTAGTAATAAGCATTAAAACTAGTATTTGTGTTGAAACAACAAGTTTTGAATAGATGTATCAATAGTAGTTTCTAGGAATAAAGGTTGGAACACATAATCCATGCCCCCATTAGATGTATTAATTTATAGTGTGGGATGGGTTAGACAACCTTATATGGATTAACCATTATTAGGTGAGGTAACCTTGGTTTTATCTTGTTTGCTTATTTCATCTCTTATAATATATAAAAATGCATATATTAAGACTTTGTTTTTGTTTATATGAGTACTCAATGCTTCTTCATATTCTATTTTGAATAAAGTTTTTGTACCAATATTTTCCATTGTTTCAAAAATTAAAAAGTTCTTAAATTTTTAAATACAATACATTAATCAAGAAAAAAATTAGAGAACCCTAACTAACTGAGGGTTTGATGTTTAAAGTTTAGGTTCACCAATGTTTAACCCTAATTTAGATAAAGATCCTATTTATTGGTTAGGGTTATGGATATATAAATGATATGGCATAAGGGTGAATATTAGATCTACAACAAGCCACCTAATGTGATAAATTTATATGTACCATAAGTTGAAATTATAAAATTGAGATAGGCTATTATTAGAAAGTATATCCATGATAGATATACAAATGACATTAAAAAATTACTTATCTATTTTTTTATGATAATAAAATTTTCGATCTAGTAAAAATAAGAAGTAGGTATGAAGATAGTTATAGAATAGTTCTAAAATTCTAGATTTGGTGCCTCTAGCTCTCTAGACACTTTTTTTAACTTGGGATAATTACATCGATGTTAGTGTCTAGGTTTGATGTTATTATTTTATATAGAATACTTAATGAAATAGGATGCAACCACCTAAATTCTTATAGGTTTGGATTCACCTTTTCTATGGTGCATTCAGATCTATATCATTAACTATCACTCCTAGTGAAATGGCAAAAACCTAGCTTTGCATCTTCAATGTGACCTTGGAGAAAAATGGATTAGTGTTTACATGGTGTCAAGCTAACCCAAAATAACCCTAATATCAAAGGTCATTTCCTACATAAACAATCCTCTATAAGAGGGCCTCATATTCATATAGTGCTCTCTTATGTGTTGGCTTATGTGTGAATCACGAAATGTCTGTAAAATAAGTACAATAGTGACCTAGATTGTAAATTATCAAATATGACCTTATGACTACTTATTTATTACTTCAGACATATAGCTAGGTTTTTCCTTTCACTAATATAATAATATGGAAGAATATGAAATATTTTGGTAACTTGAGTTCTTTTTTATTTTTCTTTTGGTCTAATTTTTAGGTGACGAATGTGTTGTACTCAACATACCCCGATTCCTTTTTTTGAATAGGGACCCACTATATTTTGAAAGGTTTAGGCCTATCTTGGAAGTCTTATTTCATAAGATATGTATATGTTGCACCTAACTATATTATTTAATAAATGTAAATGGGTGTGTTTTTCTTATTCAAACTAACCTAATTACACTCTTAAAAATCTTTTTTACATATACACAAGTTTTTGGAACATATGCAATTTGTAAAAGTCTCAAGATTTTCTAAAATAGGTCTTCAAAAAAAAAATTGTAAGTTGATCTTTGGAATTCTTCAACCCTTCACACCTATGTTAACCTTTACAGAAAATAGATCTTCAAAACTTGTGTTTGAAGGTTATATTCAAAGGTTTGATTCATTATTTTTGTTCACATCTTAGTATTTGGAATATATGTTCATTGCAAAGTTTACATATTCAAAAATTTGTCTTAGGAACTTTTGTGTTCAATGAAAGTGTTTGGAAAAAATGTTCAAAATTTGGTATTCGGCATTGGTATTTAGAACCTACTCTTCAGGATTATGGGCTTCAAAACTTTTGTCTTCAAAAAAATTGTTTAGAAAATATTCCTTGGAGAATTTTTTTGAAATTTTGTCTATGATGATTACTCTTCAAAATTTAGTCTTTGGTCAAAACTTAAAGTTTGAAAAAAGTGTTTGGTGAAAGTGCTCCATGAAATGTTCAAAAAATAAAATAAAATCAATCTTTTGGAATATACTCTTCAAAAAATTTGCTTCAAAAGGCCTTGGTCAATATTTTTCATTTGGTAAAATTTTTCAATAAAAGTGTTTAGAACTTTTGATTTTGAATTTAACATTCAAAAAAGGAAACCCTCACATCCTTTATAAAAGATGTCTTCCACATGTTTTTGGAACTTTTGTTTGGAATATTAATTATCTTCAAAATAATTTAAGTTAACCCTATTTTAACTCAACATCTAAATCCCAATTTCTAAAAGTCTTTATGGCATAGGTAAACTTAAGTGAAAAGAGTGACAAAACAACACTTTACAAAAGACAATGATGTGGCATTCTTTTGAATGTCTATAGTGTCTACGTGGTATACCCACTAAAATGAATTGGTAAGTTTAAATTAAATAAGTGAATCAAGTTTAGAGATGTTACACATTAATGGCACATGAACTGAAATTGAATTATAAAGGCTATATCAATGATTTAAAAACAAATGATGTGCTTATTGATCACAAAAAACTATGTGTTCACTTGCCTCCTTGAGTACAAGCCTTAGCTACCTATGTTTGAATCTTAAAGTGCATACAAAAGAGATAAACCACTAAATTGAAGAACCAAAACTCTATCATCTTAGTGAATTAATAATGGAATATTCATCTAAGACATTTAGAGGATCCCCATCATCATCTATATTCTCGATCAAGGACTCAACTGAATATAAAGACACCATCTTTGATCCAATAGTATTCAATAACAAGTATCCTAATTAATTGGTGTTATGGGACATAATTCATCAGGTGGATGCACATACTTATAATGATAACTTGACACCAGCACAAAGATAATTAGTTGCAGATTAAGTGATAAGGATTGTATTTCATAGTGACCAAGCCCAAGGTTATGCCATGCATAGACCTACTACAAGACCTTTTATTTGCAAGAGAGGTGAGTTGGGGTGATTTCTTACACCACCTAGAGTATAAAACCATCATTTATTGCAACTCAAGAGACTTATTATATATTTATTTATCTGTACCTATTACAGATACAACATATGATTTACATAAAGTGGTTACATGAAAAAAGAAAAACATAATTAACAAAAAATTGATAAAATGGGTCATTATAGAAAGACCATCATTCTCAAATAGAAGCATCTAGTACCTATAACTAAGTTTCAAATGGGATTTGATATTGGAATGGCCCTCTTGATCTAGTTTTATGGCTACCCCAAAATTGAATTCCTTCCCCTTGAATGTGTTCCACTACTAGATTTACTAATGACCTTAGAGTTAACATTTTCTCTAAGAGAGGAATTGGTGCTAAGTTGTAAGAACAAGTTCAATGAAAGAACAAATGGCCTATGAGTGGCCACTTTTATATGTCATACCTCTTATATGTTAAGTTAGGCATAGTATATATGCACAATAGGTCACTCTAGATCCCATCTATAAATTTCATCAAGAATTGTATATTTGACTCATATTATTTCATGCATATATATGTCTATTCCCAAAACATAACCCAAATTTTAGAGGACATATACCCTCAGGTGTGGAAGGCTATTTATGATTCACCTCTACCCATGGTATCTAAGAGTATATCTAACTCTTTAATGTCTAGATAGGACTACTAATTATATCCTAACTACATCATGATCATGGTTATTAGCTGTAATGTTACACCCCTACATCTCCAAAAGCATGTGTAATAAAAATTAGCAGAATAAGAGATAGCCTACTAGTTATGGTGGGGAATTGATGAATATTTTAAGAAGAAAAAGAAGAGTGCATTATATGGCTCCCATATAATGATTGTAATGATGAATTATATCAACTATAAGAACTTTTGAGAGGCTAGTAGATTCATAAAATACTACTCATTAGCCACCCTACCACATAAAGATTGAGACCCTCATGGTAGAGTTTAAAATCATATTAAAGGAATTATTATTCCATACCAACATGAGCTTTATGACCATGAATTTATTTTTATTAATGTTAAGAGTGATTATTACATCCTAAAGAAGGCATAGATAACTGGATTGGGTGAGGAATTCTTTAAAATCATCCAAAGGGAGCCTCCATTTTGATTGCAAATGCACATATCAATATCCTACCCTCATGTGGATAGGTTTTCATATATTTTTGGATTAATATATATTCCCAATCATCAATGGAATAGGAGGAGACTTCCAAAACATTAACCATGGTAATGAAAACTATAAATTAAGAGCCTAGTATGGATGAAACTCCCATAATTTCAACTTTACTTGGGAGAGATAAAGATGAGCTAATTTATATTAAATCTTCAGAATTAGAAAACCAAGTTCATTATATTACTACTTTATCTCAAGATAATTAAAGTGTGTAAGTCTCAACTTCCCCCACTAAATATGTTCTCCCACTATATAAAAGGTGACTATTGGTTATAAGATGAAGTAAAAAACTCAAATCCACCTAGTGAGTCTAACTATTAAAGAAAATTTTATTGAAGAACCATCACGGCATGACTAGAAATATATAGGGGGTGATTCCACTAATGAAAAGGAGTTATGAAGATCCAAATTATTAATCCTCCAAGACACCAAAGGAAAGGCACCACTATAAGGATATCAATCAGGTGAGGGTGTAATCCCAACTATCTCTATAGTTCCTTCAATATCTATAACTCTAATTATATCATTTATCTCCCCTATGTTTTTTTGTTATTTTTATCCCATTTCTCTTAGTCCTAGTGTTTCACCTTCCCTATTTGTTCCTAAGGTATAATTTTGTCTCCTTTGATCTTAATGTCCAACCATCCTTAATTATTCTAAAATTAGAAGATGTTTCCTCTACTCCTATTGTCTCCACATCCTCAATAATTTATACTATTCTAATTTTATCCTTAATGTATTTTCCCCAAAATTATACTATGGTTACCTTTACCACTACCTCAATAACCCCTAAGACTAAAACATTATAATCTAAGAAAGCCATGGGATTATTGGTAAGTTTGTAGCTACATGTGTCATCCACTCAATTAGGCTTTCCAATGCCTTCTAGTTCTTCCCAAATTACCATTGTAAGATCATCAAAGAAGGTTTGGAATAATAATAAGGTATATACAGTCCACCCATTTCCCCATACCACCTTCAAGATCCATTTCTTGTAGAGGCCCTGAAATAGTCTTCAAGGGATTTTTTGGTTGGGACTACATCCCATAACACTCAACCAACTAAACCAACTCAACTGGTAATCTCATAATAAGTAGCTAATTTATAATCTCACTCTTCTCATAAGCCAAACCTTATAATCACATAGCTTCCAAAAATAATCTCATTTTTTAATAAATCCAAAAGGAGTATTTAGATAGTGAAGAAAATAAAGATTGAAGATGATGATGGTAAGGGGATGATCCTAGAATAAATATAAAATGTTTTCTCTTTGTCAAAGAGAAAGAGTAAGATAGAAGGGAAGTTTCCCTATAATGAGGATTTCAAATCCTTTTTTGAGACATAAAAGGGTTTTTTTTTTAGTTCTATTAAAGAATAGAATAATCAAGGAGGGATCTTGAACAAGAGTTAGACTAGGTTAGAGAATAACAAGTTATCCATGTTTACATTCAAATTAAAAGATATTTGAAAAGTGTAGCTTCAATACTATATAACATTTTTGATGTCATTGCTTCAATGAGGGATGAATTATCCCCTCAAATTATTAAATTAGCTAAATTATTTAATTATTTAAAATAATATGAGAATAAACTAAATTTACTTGTTCTCTACACAAAGAATAAGGCATATATCCATCTTAAGTTAATGACACCATTGGAGGATTCAAAATCCCTCAACCTTCTTGTCATTAGGACATAAGAAGTGATGGAATGGGTGAAAACTTTAGAAGTAATAATGCCAAAATATACAAAATATGAGATCCTTATTTTGTAAATTCTGAAGGAGTTTAATCTCTTACAAGTAAGGGATTTTATAATTAAACTAATAAGTAAAGTTAGTTTTGACCATTTTCTCCAAAAAACATCATCGAACTTCAACTAGAATCTTCAAGGATTAGTATTGGAGAATAATGAAGATGAATTTAATTTTTCATGAAAGAAGTTCATAGATGTGGAGATATTTTAAATCAACTTTAGTATCATTAAATCCAAACATACATGCCTAATGAAGTAGATAATCATGGTACATAGACCCCATATTTTGAACATGGACATCATAAGATATCAACATGATGTTAGATTTAAGTATTTTAAGGCATTGGAGGCCATGAATAAATTTAATAGTATATCTACCACTTCAATTCCATTTACCAACTTAGTTACATCTAACAGTTCATTTCTACCAACCACTTCAGTGCCTTCCATGATTACAAGCATAGCCATGCAATCACCAAGTGTAAATAAACCTTAGTTATTGAAGGCTAAATTTATATGTAGTCTTACATATAATATTAATCAAAGTTATTATAGTTTACTTACACTTGACATATTAATGTAAAAGTTAGCATGGGAAATCTATAAGCATGAACATGTTACATGGCATTATGTAAGTAAACTTATTTTTGGACATTGTTATAAATAACCATAATTATACATGCATATTTTTTAATAAATTAGAAGTGAAGTTATAATTACTATATGTAAATTTAAGTTTACATGAACTTAGAGGATGAGGTGACCCCTCCCCAAGTGTATTTATAATTTAATCCTTCATTTCAAAAGGGTCAAAAAATTATCAATACAGAAAGAAATAATTTTGATTGTCATGAAACTGTGTGGATGTATTTTCCTTCAATTTCTATGTGAATAAGGTTTTATTTTATTTGTTTGTTTTAATTTAGTTATTTGAAGTGTGAAAAATCTATGAATAATTCCTTTCATTATCATTGATATCTATTGATTTTAGATGTGCAAAAACTATTGAATAATTATCAAGTATTATTAATTTCAAGAAATCAGTTGATTGTCTTAATTATCTAAGGGCGAAGGAGTGTACCCTTTTGATATATCCTCCTAGGTGTGAGCCATAGCTTCCCTAGATACATTTTTTGTCTGAATTGTAATCTCCTAAGTAAGGGTGTACAACAACTACTCAAAAAGGAATAACCTTTAGTTGAGATCCTTAATTTTTCTATACCATTTCATCCTAGACTACTTAATTGTGTTTGTTTAAGAGTGTGAAATAACTACAAGTAGTAACATTAGTTCTAAAAACACTAGTTTATATAGGAACCAACCTAGAATGTGATCCCTTAAAACCATAGATTTTTATTTTTTGCTCTACCCTTTCCTTCTTTTTAAGTTTCTTTAACTAAAATAAACCCACTTTATAATAGACTTTATCCATTCATTCAACCCAACTAGGTTTTAATTTATTTATCATGATTCATTTTACTATAAGCACACCTAGTTAATAATATACATGCTCGACATGTTATTCTACCACTAGGTTGTTTAAACCATACCTACAACTTGTGCCCTAGATTAGATTTTACCTTCATGAGATCCTATAACATTAGAGGATAACTACTTAAATCCAAGGATGTGCACAAGAACCACATCAAAAATAAAAATTTGGCACTATAAATGGGTTACTTATATTCCTTCCTTAGTGAGAGGTTATCAATAGTACTAGAAACCCCCATGAGAGTTACCAGGTATAGGGCCTAGGCCAGTCTTTTAGTTTCACCTTTGTCAGTACATCAAAGGCCTAAATATATATTAGTTATTCCAAATATACCTTAGTCTAGGTTAACTTCTCTAATAATAAATATCCATCTCAATAATCATCATATGGCCCAACCACCTTGGTTAATTATATTTGTTATATTTGTCTCAGGGTATGTGCACAATTTACCAAAGAATCTAGCTAAGTATATACCTTCTTTCTCCCCCTTATGAGGAAGAAATTTAGAGGAACATATCAATTCTTTCAAGGTTTCTTATAGGTTAATTAATGTTTTTGATGAAGATGTTCCATACAATATTTTTTCAATTACATTACAATATGATGCCTATGATTTTTACCTCAATCTTCAAGAGAACTTAATTACTTCCTAGAATGAATTTAAAGAACTCTTGTTGCCCAATTTGGACAAGTTACCAATGTTATCCTAGTATATCAAAATTTCCCCAATATGAAGAGGGAGCATAATGAGCCAATTTGGGATTTCAATGCAAGATTTTAGAAGATGTACACTTGGTTGAGTCCAGCATACAAAGCAAATGGAATTTTAGCATTGGAGATGTACAAGAACACCTTGGATCCAATCATACAATGTTCCTATGAATAGCTGCTATTGCCAACACTCTGGCCTTAACATATGAATAAGCTATCAATATTGATATACAACTAAATCCTCAAGTACTAGCTACCCTTAATATTTATGTTGGCTTCCTAGATCTAAATAAAATACCTCATGTTAGCCAAAAAAATTGTACATTCAATAAGAATTAGTTATATGCACTACCTCCTTTGATGTAGTAGACACCAAATTACAATTATTTTTATATGAAAAATCATGTACAAATGAATGGTCATCAATAAAAAAACATTTAATTTCATCTAATATTGTAGTTCCATAAGGTGTTGATTTCACCAAAGTTGAATTGGATTCTATACAAACAATGGTCTAGAAGTTGAGAAATGACTTTTTAAACATGAAGATAAATATGGGTAAGGATATTGACTAGAATAATAGCTAAAATTATAGGTTTCAAAGATATAAGAGACTTTTCAATCAATCTAAAATAATGTAAAATAACACTAGTCCAATAAATTCTATAAATCAATATAGTGGAAATAACTATACTTAATTGATGTAGAGTCCATAATACATCACAACATGGTGAACTTGAATGTAAGGAATTCTATGTAGTGTTTTATATCTTACAAAGAGATATGGTAAGGTAGGATTTGATGAACAACCCATCAGAGTTCCAACCTATATTTGGTTCCTCAAACACTGTCATGGTATTTAAAACACATGAGTCTTATTTCCCAAGTGAGGATGATAATAAATTATAGGATAACTCTGATGAAATTCATGCCTTCCAACATTATCAAAAGGGTAATTAAAATTTGAGGAATAATAAAACCTTAACAATGTTTACTCCTCCAAAAAATACCATTATTCCACCAAATCCAAGGGCTGATAATAATCCACCTCCCCCAAAAGGCAATGAATAGTCCTAGAATAAGGAGGAATAGAGAAAAGGAGGATATAAAATTATTGAATATATGAATAATATTAAAGCCAACATTACTCTTCATGAATTATCTCAAATAACTAAACAAAAGGAGCTCTTATGGATGTTCATTACATGAAATTCAACTACAGAAAAGACAAACATTATTCATATTAATGTTATATATAAGAGTAAACCCAAAGTTCTTCATTTCTTACTAAATATTATATCATTTGGAAATAAAATTCATAATTACTTTGTTAATTTTGTAGCTTTAGCCATGTTGATGCTAACTCCCATTTGCCAAAATCTTGGGTTGGTTGCAAGCCCATCAAAGATGATAGTTTCACATCTAAATAAGATAGTGGTTCCTATATTAGGAGAACTAAATGATGTACACATCTAAGTGGCATATGATCCATGTGTAAAAATGACTATTGACATACTTTTGGTAGATATCCTAGAAGGATACAGACTCCTCAATAGATATTGATCCAAAATGTTGAATGGGTATGTAGCAATAGACTTCTCTCATATTTAGTTTCCATGGAGATGTATTGTAAACTAGCTTTTAATTGATCAGGAACCAAGAATAAATCACCCCATTACTAAATACAAAATCTAGAATGAATAGGTAAGTTACATAACTCCTAAATTTAGGATTTATATCTTTAAAAAAAAGTATGAGGTAAAGGAACCAGAAGTCCAAGGACCTTCCCAATTATGGATACTCCATTTTGATGGTGTAAGATCCAAGCAGGGATTAGGAATTGGTGTTAAATTAATGGATCCATAAGGTAATAAATACCTAGATATGTATAGATTATAATTTTATTTCATCAATAATAGAGTGGAGTATGAGGTACTACTTTTGTAATTGCATTTTTCTCTCAAAAATAATGTCAAACGACTGCTAATATATGGAGATTCAGAACTAATAATCAATCAAGTCAAGAATAAATACCAATGTAAGCTATCATATCTAGATAGGTAAAAACAAATATCTTGAGATTTATTTTATTCCTTTGAGGCCTTCATTAAAGTGATTGTTCTTAGAGGACAAAATCAAGTTGTTGAATCACTGGTTGCTTTAGTTACCAACTTGGCACCACCAAAAGAGTCCAAGTACAAATGTTTTGCATTGAACTAGTACCTTATCCATCTACTCCTAACAACATGGAAATTTTTCAAGCCTTTGATGATGGCCAATAAATCTTCTAATTTTTAACTTATTTGAGATAATTTGAGTTTCAAATCATTGATGACAAGGGGATTAGTTACCTATGCTGAGATGAATAAGGAGAAGGAGTCATTCAATTCAAATAAAATTGTCTTCCCTTAGGAATGGTTTATTTAGAAATGATATTTGATTTAGACCCTAAATCATAATAGTAAATATGGTTAAACTTAAATTAGTCTAATTTCAATAAAGATAATTTAATGAGATGAATTTAATTTGTGATATGTTAACATTGGCCTCAGTTGCACTCCAGAAGAAAGCTAAAGGGTGAAGGATTTACTCACTCAGTATAAAGATGTGATTTTAGGGACATATAAAGACTTGAATTTTTTTAACCCAAGGGACATAACCCATAAAAACTCATTAAAGTTATACCACAAATTATTCAATAAAAGATAGAGGCCGATAAATCCTATCCTAGAGACTCTTATGTAGAAAGAAGTGAAAATGTTATTGAATTTAAAAATAGTTTTCCCTATTAGACATTTTACTTGGTTAGCTAACATAGTTCTGATCAAGAAGAATAATGGAGAAATTATATTATGTGTTGATTTCATAAATTTGAATAAGGCTTCTAGGAAAGAAAACTATCCTTTACCTTCCTTGGATGTGATGATCCAGATAATAATTGATTTAGGAACAATGCCCTTAGATGAATATTTAAGATATAATTAGGTGTTAGTTAAAACCAAAGATAGAATAAAGACTAAATTCACCACAAATTAGGGTACTTATTTATACAAGAGGATGTCATTTGTCTTAATTAATTTAGGAGCTATATTTCATTGATCCATAGATCATAAATTCTAAGGTCTAATAGGTAAATGTATAATTATCTACATGGATGACCTCACTATTTTATCAAAAACTAGAACTAATTGTGTAGGCCACCTACAATAAATATTTGAAAGATGCAAAAGGTTTGGCATCTCATTAAACCCAAAAAAGAGCATAAAGGCAATATTTTGGATCACATCATCACCAAAGATAGAATTAAAATCATCCAGAGAAAATTTAGCGGATATTAAAGATTGCATTCCTAAATAACAAGAAAGATCTCAAATCTTTCTTTGGGAAGATAAATTTTGTGAGAAATTTTATATTAGGATTTTTAGAAATCATGATACCTCTAAATAAAATGCTCAATAAAGATGCTAAAGTGGAGTGGATAGTAGAGGCCCGAAAGTATTTTAAATACATCAAAGATGTAATATCTCAAGCCCCTATGTTGATAAGTCTAGACTTCACTAAATATTTCTTATTTTATGTATTTACTTTAGAACATACCATTGTCACTATGCTTATCTAGAATAAATATGAAATTGAACATCCTATTGCATTCATGAGAATAAACTTAAAGGAAATGAAACTTAGGTATTCCATGATAGATAAGAAAATGTTTTCCCTTATCAAAGCAGTGAAGAATTTTTAACACTACATCTTGAGGAATAAAACCATCACCATTGTGATGGATCCTGCTATCAATATCACTTTGGGTCAAAATTAATTGGGAGATAGCAGAGGAAAATGAATGGTAAAATTATAGGAATAAGACATATAAATATAACCTTCTAATATTTTTAAAGGTCAGGACATAATTCAACTCATGACTGAGCCTAACCCACATTTCACCATGGAAGAGGTTTGTAAAAACCAAGTATCTAGAGGATATTAGTATACTAGTATTATTTAATTTTTACTCATAGCTACTTGTTCCCCAAAACTTAATAGAGAGCATAGGAGATATTTGAGGCTCAAAGTTGATCATTATATGATCAAAAAGGGGATTTTCTATAGAAGAAACTAAAAAGGCATCTACCTGAGATGTGTATAACGAGAAGAAAATCAACATAATTATGTGTATCATGAGAATAAGATCAATAAATTATGGAAAATTTACACCAAAATATAGTAGTGTTCATCCCATTAGAAACACCATAGCCCATAAAATCCTCAAAATGGACAACAATCTTTAGGGATGCACATGTTCACGTAAGAACATGCCATGGATACCAAGTCTTGGTAAAAAGAGTGGTACATGTAGCAATACCTCTACATAATGTTATTTAAGGAATACCATTCACTCAATGAGGCTTTGACTTCACTAGTGTCATTAACCCCAACTCTTTAACTAGACATAAGTTTGTACTCACTCGCATAGATCATTATATATGATGGACCAAAGTAATAGCTACAAGGAATTCCAAAACACAATATGTAATCAAATTTTTGGGAGAGAACATCACAACTAGATTTGGTAGCATTATTTCTTTAGTTTATGACAACATGCCAACATTCTAAATAGTTGAATTCACTAAATGAGCCCATGATAATAAAATCACCATCAGGCCATTCCCAACCATTAGCCACAAGGAAATGGATTAGCTAAATCAATAAACAAAAACTTGATTGATGCCATTAAAAATATAGTAACAAATAGACTTAGATATTATCATAATCTATTGAATTATGCACTAAAAACTAATTGAAAAATACATAAATAGGCCCTTAATGCCTCACCTTACTTGGTGGTATATGGATGATAGTCAATTTTCAAAATCATGATTAAATTTACAAGATATCAATTTATGTATTAGTACATGGAACCAAGTGAAAAAGTGTAATCTAAATTATTAGACATAAAAGAGATGGAAGATTAAATGATTTAAGCCTTGTATAATTTAAGTAAACATCAGGACATAGTCAAAATGTTGTTTGACAGAAGATCAAAATTCAAAGCATTCAAAACATATGACGTAGTGCTTCTATGGGATAAAGGCCATGAAAATAAAGGATAGCATGACAAGTTTACCCCACTATGTACTGGACCTTATCAGATTTTAGAGATCTTGGATAACAATGCTTTACATTTAAGGGACCTCTAAGGTAATGAGTTAACATATCCCATCAATAGACCTTTTTTGAAGAAATACTTCATGGTTGTATCATTTGGAAATGCTCCTAAGTAGCAATAAGTGTTTTGTCAAATATAGGATTAGAATAGATTTACTTCATTCATAGTTAGACTTACTATTTCATAGTTAATTCCTTAGTTTCCTAAATTAATGTTTCCTATTTTTAGCATTTCACTTTCCTTAGTTTATATTCTTACTTCCTAGATTATATTTTTTTTGTCTAATTAAAATAAAGTTTACTTCCCCTAGTATGCTTAATCAAGTATCTAATCCATTATACTTCCTATACATGTTCAAAATCTAAAAGTTTATTATATGAAAAATATCCTAGAAGGAAGAACCAGTATGGGAAGGACATCAAGCAAAACATGCAAATTGGTTTACTTGCAAGTTTTACACTCTTATGTTTAAGATTTTTAAAATTTGGTATGTAATAATAAAAATAATCATGATCATGCTACCATTAAATTCTTCTATCAGGCATATAAAATATACTCTCATTACTACATAGAAATTTAGAAAGTTTTCTCATTTTTATTAGATGAAATGCACCTCTCATATTAATATTTGTTTGAGGAAATAACCATTGATATAGATGTAACTGCAGGGATAATCTAATAAAATTTATGTTTTCATTTATACCAACTTACTGTGGATTTTAATTTCCCTCTTCCAACTATATTCTAAAAAAAAAAGTTACAAAATAAGGACCAATGCATCCTAAAAGAGTGATCAATCAAAACTAAAGAAAATATAAAGGTGATAAAAGGCTCAAATTATGAAATAAGATCAATGTATCATAAATCATGAAATAATACATGAAGAGGAAATAAAAGGAACTAAAGGTATCTCTCTCAAGACTATGGATGTATAGCTAGCAATAGATCAATGCCCAAGCTTCTCTAGTTTTAAATATGTTTTAAAAGAAACAAGAATGAAACCTACAGTTATCCAAAGTCTTTTCTAAAATCCTCACAACAAGGGTAGAAATAAATAACTTCCTCATATACATATCTAAGGTATGAGAAAGGAAATAATGTTGTATGTTGTTTTTAGGAATCTTGTTTATGTCTCTAATTCAATTATTCTCTTATGAAATGGTTCACATTTGGTTCAAAATTTATAACCAAAGGTTATGGGTTCTCAAATACTTGGGAGTATTCCCCTTGTAACTCACCATTTCTTGTACTCAAATTATCCCCATTATTTTTTTTGAATAAGAACCCACTATATTCTTAAAGGTCTAGCCTTATCTTGGAAGTCTTCTTTCATAATAATATTATATGTTGCACTTAACTTTGGTATTTAATAAATGAAAATGGATATGTTTTATTTATTCGAATTAACCTATTAAAACTCTTCAGAAGTTTTTTTGCACATACACAATATTTGGAACATACACAATTTGTAAAATTCTTAGGATTTACTGAAATAGGTATTTAGAATGTTTGTTCAAAATTTGATCTTCAACATTCTTTGACCCTTTGCACCTATGTTAACCTACACAAAAAATATATATTCAAAACTTCTATTCATAGGTTTTATTTATAGGTTTGATTTTTAATTTTTGTTTAAATTTTAGTATTTGGTATCTATGATAATCATGAAGTTTACATATTTGTATCTCGATCTTAAGAATTTTTATATTTGGCAAAATTATTCAGATAAAAGATTTAGAATTTAGCCTTCAGCGTTTGGTCTTTGGAACTAACTCTTTAGCATTATGGTCTTCAAAACTTTTATCTTTGACAAAATTTTCATCAAATATTCCTTGGATAAAATGTTTATAATTTGTTCTATGATGATCACTCTTCAAAATTCAATCTTTGGTTAGAACTTAGTGTTAAATTAAATGTTCAACAAAGCTACTCAAATAAATATTTTAGAATATGGTCTTTATAAATTTTATTTTAGAAGGCCTCATTCATAGTTTCATATTTGGTAAAAGTGTTTGAAAAAATTTGATTGATAACTTAGCATTTTGAAAAGGAAACCCTCATAGCCTTTACAAAAGATGCCTTCCACAAGTCTTCAAAACATTTTTTCAAAGAAAATTTGTCACTTCATAATAATTTAGGTTAGATTTATTTTAATGCAACATCTAACTCTTGATTGTCAAAAGCCTTCATGGCATATGCAAACTTAAGTGAAAATAGTGATATAAAATACTTTGAAAAAGACAACAATATGGCATTATTATAAACATTTATAGTGTTTATGTGGAATACCCACCAAAATATATTGGAAAATTTCAAATTAAACAAGAGAATAAATTTTAGAGATGTTGGACACTAAAGGTACATGAACTAAAATTAATTTTCAAATGCTATATCAATGAATTAAAAACAAAAATTATGTTCATTGATCATAAAAAAACTCTAATCTAACTTTCCTCCTTGAGAATAATCCCTAAATACCTATATTTGAATCATGAAGTGCATAAAGAAGATCTAAGGCACTAAATTAAAGAAATAAAACTGTGTCAACTTAGTGAATTAAATATGTCTTCTTCATCTAAGACATTTATAAGACCCTTGTTACCATCCAAATTATTGATCAAGGAATCAAATAAATACAAAGACACCATATTTTATCTAAGAGTATTCAATAATAAGTATTCTAATTAATCAGTGTTATGGGATGTAATTCATTAGGTGGATGCACATACCTGTAAAGAGAACTTGACATTGGTACAAAGATAATTGGATATGTATTTACTCCCTCTCAAGTGAAAAGTATTATATTTCACAATGGCCAATCCTAAGGTTATGCCATGCATATACCTACTATGAGACCATTTTTATAGGGAAGGTGAGTAGGGGCACTTTCTTACACCACCTAGAGCATAAAATTGTCATCACCTACATCTCAAGAGACACATTATATAGGTATTTATATTTACATATTTTGGATGCAATATATAATTTACATAGAGTGGTTACATGGAAAAATAACAACTCAATTGAAAAAATATTGAGTAAATGGATCATTTTTGGAAAGACTATTGTCCTCAAAGAGAAGTAGCTAGTACCGGTAAATAAGATCTAGATGGGAGTCTATATTGGGATGGCCTTCCTAAATTGGGTATATGTATACCCTAATATTTAATTATTTCACATTAAATGGGTTCTAGTACTTTATTTACTAATGACCTTAGAGCTAACATTTTCTCTAGTAGAGGTAATTAGTGCTAAGTTACAATAACAAGTTATATTCAAGGACAAGAGGCATATAAGAAGCCACTTTTATACAATGTCATAACTCTTAGATGTTGTGTTGGGCATAGTATATATATAAAATGAGTCACTATAGATCCCAAATATAGATCTCATCAAGAAATTTATATGTGACTCATACTCTTTCACACATATATATGCCTATATCAAAAACATGATGTGAATTATAGATGATGTATACCCTCAAGTGTGGAGGTTTATTCATGAGTCACAATTGCATAAGATATATAATATCATAATTGACACATTAATGTCTAGAGGGGACTACTTTTTGTATCTTAACTACATCATGATCATGGTTGTTGGCCATAAAGTTACACCCTACATCTCCCCAAGCATGTTCCAAATAAAATATAAAAATAAGAGAGCCTAAAATTTATGGTGGGTAATTGATGAAGATTTAAATAAGAAAAAGAAGATTGCATTCCATATCTGCAATCTAATGATTGGAAGGATGCTTTACATCAACCATAATCAATTTTGGAAGGATTTTATATTTAGAGAATACTACTCATTAGTGAACCTACCACATAGAGACTAGTACCCTCATGGTAGAGTTAAAAATCATATTCAATGATTTGGTATTCCATACCAACATGAGCCTTATGACCATGATTTTATTTTTATTAATTTTAAGAGTGATTCCCATGTATTTTGATCTCTACCATGATTACTTGTTATTCCATACCAACATGAGACTTATGAACATGATTTCATTTTTATTAATTCTAAGAGTGATGACCATGTATTAGAGAGGGCAAAAATAGCTAGATTTGGTGATTAACTCTTAAAAATCATCCAATGAGAGCCTTGAATTTTAATTATGGATTCACATATTAGGATCCCACCCTAAGGTGGATTAGATACCACATATTTATAGATTACTAGGTCTTCCTAATCATCATTGGAATAGAGGGAACCTTACCATAAATTACCCATGGCAATGAAAACTATAAAGCAAGATCTTGGGGTGGTTAGATTTCCTAGTGTTTTAACTTAAATTGGGAGAGATTAAGATGAGCCATTTTGTATTAAATATTTATAATTATAAGTCCATGATCATCTTATTGATACTTCAACTTAATAGATTATAAGTTCAAAAGTATCAACTTATCCCACTTAAGAGGCTTGCCCCACTATATAAAAGGTGATTATTTATTATAAGAGGAAGCCTAAAGTTCATATCTCCCAAATGAGTCTAATTATTGAAGAAACATCTACAAAATGGAAATCAAGGTAGAAGCAACCATCTGTAGGAGGTGAGTCCATTGATGAAGATTATTATTTATAAAGAGACAAAGTCTTAAGCTTCTAAGACACCAAAAGAAAGGCACCACTATAAGGAGACTAATCAGGTGAGGGTGTAATCCACATTATCTATATAGTTCTTTCAATTTCTTCAAATCCAATTGTATAATTTATCTCCCCCATGTTTGTTTGTTCTTTTGATTTAATTTATCGTAGTGCTAGTGCTTTACCTTCCCTAGTTATGCTTAAGGTAGAAGTTGTCTCCTCTGATCCTAGTGTCTAGCCATCCCTAGTTGATATGAAATTATAATATGTTTCCTCTACTCTTGGTGTCTACACATCCTATATAGTTTATATTATTCTAATTTTGTATTTAGAATCCATTCCCCCCACTTATACTATGGTTACCTCCACCACTACCTAAAAAATCCATAAGACTAAAAAAAGTATCATTTAATCAATCTAAGGGAGCATGTGCAAGTTCATAGCTACATGTATCATCTACTCAATTAGGCTTAATAATGCCTTCTTATATTTATTCCTAAAATATCATTATAGTATCATAAAATAAGGTTGGAATGATTAAGGATAAATAGTCCACCCATTACCCCAATATGATGGTGTGGATTGATACATGATAATTAGGCCTTCCCTTCTAGACCCATTCTATGTGGAGGACCTAAAATAGTCCTTAGGTTTTTTTTTTGGGGTTGAGACTACATGTCATGACATTCAACCAACTGACCCAACTCAACTATTAATATCATAGTGGGAAAAATATTTGAAATCTTAGGCTTCTCAAAATCCAAACCTTATAATCATATATCTATCCATAGTAAGATAATTTTTTGAAAAATCCATAAGAAGTATCTAGAGAGTGAAGAAAATAAATATTGAAGACAATGTTGGAATGGGGATGATCTTTGAAGAAATACAATATGTTTTATCCCTATCAAAGAGGAAGAAAAGGAAACTGGGTCAATCTCCTTATAATGAGTATTACATATCCTATTTTGAGACATAAAAGGGTGTTTTACTTGAACTTCAAGAAAGAATAAAAAAAGTAAGGAGAGAGATATAAGAAGAGTTAAATCAAGTTAAGGAACAACAATAAACCATCCATGTTCTAATGTAAATTAAAATATATTTGTAAAGTGCATCTTCAAGACTATAGAACATTTTGGATGTCATTGCTTCAATGAGGGATGAATTAGCCCCTCAAATCATTGAAGTAGTTAAATTATTTAATTATTTAAAATTACTTACTATTTACACAATTAATAAGGAATATAGTTGATATTATGTCATTGAGGGTTTAGATTCAAGTAATGTTATCAGTAGTTGGAAAAGCATACAAGAGTTGTCAGTTCCCCAAGAAGAAATTATTTCTTTAGGATCTTGTTTGAAATAAAGGGAAAAAATTCTTAAAAATAAAGAGGATAAACTTCATTGGATTGGGGATAAGTTAGGTATCTACTCTATTAGATTAGGACATTAGATGGAAGAAGTAGAAGATGATGCTTTAAGTTGGTCCAATTTATTATGTTGGAGCAAAGATGGATTGCAAAAATCAAGAGCATTTGCCTGGTTGGTGGTTCATGGGAAGATCTTGACTCAATATCATCTAAGAAAAATCAAGTTTGTTGGCATGTCTAGATGTAACCTTTATAAAGAAGAAGAGACAACTGATCATTTTCTATATAACTATTCCTTTGTGATATGGTGTTGGGTTTGGCTCTGTAATAGATTTGATTAGAGTTGGGCTTGTCCTGAATCTTTGTACAAAGAATTCACTTCTTGACCTATTGGAGAAGTAAAGAATGATTTTTTTAGTTTGTGGAGATGTAGTTCACCTATTCTTATTTGGATGGTTTGGAAAAAAAAGACATGCAAGAATTTTTGAAGATAAAGAGAAATCACTCTTTGTTGTCATACAAGATATTGAACTATCTATCTCAGAAGTAATTTCCTCGCAATTGATTAGAAAAACAAGTATGTTGTCAAAATGGGATATGTATATGTGTGTTGTTTGCAAACTGATTAAATTCCATCCCTTTCAAGGGTCAATAGTTGATAATAAAAATATGAAAAATAGAAATGAAGCAAGTTGGATTCCTCCAAAATATAGTTGGTTTAAATTGAACTTTGATGGAGCTTGTAGAGGTAATCCTAGTGCCTCTAGAGCAAGATGTGTGATAAAAGACTATAGTGTATCTTTAATAAGAGCTCTCTCTCTCTCTTAAGCTTCCCATTGGCACTAATAATGAATATGAAGTTCAATCCATTATATCAAGGGTTAATATGGCTGTGAATTATGGAATTTCTTTCTTGAAAATTGAAAGAGATTCACAAGTGATTATACTAGCTTTATATAGTAAGAGGGAGAATCTTTAAAAGATTGCAAACATTTTATATGTTTTGTGGCCTAAACCATAATTGTTTGAATTTTGGAAATGCAGCCACTATTTTAGAGAAAGCAATAAAGTTGTCAATTTTTTAGCTAATGCATCCATTGATCAATGTGAAGAGGAAAGGTTGGATAATGTTAGCAAGAGATGGGAGGATTGCAGGATTTTTTATTAGATTGATATTTGATTTGTTATATTAATATTTAAAATAATTTTTAATAAAATAATTTTATAATATTTATATAATTAAAATACTTTGGGTTTAATTTAAGTTATTTCTTAAATTGTTTTTTAAAAACAAATGTGCCTAGTTTTCCTTTTTTAATAAATAAAAAAGAAAAGAAAAAGATTTTTTGAAATTGTAAAATCATTTTAAAATTGTCTAAATTATTTTCAAGTGCATGGATAACAAGTTAATCAAGTGGAATTACCCTTCAAGTATGATGGATGACATCGAGCAGAGCTAGTAGGATGATGTTTTAACAATGTTATCACTGGGGTTTTTTATTATTTGGATAGGTCATTCCCTATAATGATGGATTTTTTTATGGCTTGGTTATTAATGGAAAGTATTGTTTAGTGAGTGGCATTTTTTCTAAGTGGTTACATTGGCTATCCCATTTGGTTAATATTTTATGTTTGGTTTCAGATGGATAGATAGGTTTAGCCTAGAGTCTACTGGTTGGACATTGGCCTTTGGAAAAGCCAAGAGACATGAAATGGGTTTTCCTAGACCCATGTCCAAAACATGCTTGTCAAATGTTTTTTGGGTTCCTTCTCTTGAGGTCCCAAAAGTGATAGAACAAGTGCTAGGTGCATATTTTCTTTCTCAAAGTAGGAAAGTTAAAGTTAACTTAGACCTGGCCTTTTTGTTTACAACAAATTTGTGCTTGGTAATGTCGGATAGGTAGCAGTTTTTAGCTATGATTGATTTTTTCATATGGCATGAGTTTAGATTGGAGTTGGTAAAGGAATTGGAAGCTTTTCCATTATGGCCTTTTCCATAGATATCATTTTTTTATAGAAAAATCTTGGGTTTCATCCCTTTGGCTATGTTTTAGGAATTGGAAATTTGCTTTTAGGCTCTATTGGATTTTGTGAAGGATTTGGAAGTATCTTGTGTAGTTTAGATGAATCTTGTAGAACTTAAGGGAGTTAATATATCATTTATCAAAGACTTGCTTCAACCTATCCTTAGGATTTTAGAATGGAGGGCAACCAAGCATTCTTTTAATAGGGTTTAATCCATCAAAAGGTTGGGCAAAGGTTTGTTGATAGGCTCCTTCATAGTGCTTCCATGGTGAAAGGGTAAGTAGATTTAGAATTGAGATGTTTCAAGTTGAGTGTAAAAAAGGTTGATTTTCTCAACTTTCAAACAAAATGAAAGAGAACTAGCTAGTAGGAAGTTCGTGAAGTTGGAAAGAATGAATAAAGGTAAGAACCAGGTTATTTTGGCTAATGAGGCAAACGGGTCAGATTAGGTGACTAAGAAGGAGAAGTAGTGGCCTAGCCAGGGAAAGAGAGCTGGTAATTTTAGAATAAAATGTATATCATCAATCTATGGATATATTTGTTCAGTTTTAAGATGGTTTTAGTTGGTTAGGTATGAATTTGTTAGTCTCTTAGTATGTTTTTTTAAACTTATTTTTGATTAACTGGTCTTATGCCTTTGCATGAATATATGTTGAGCTAGATCAAGTTAATTTTATTTTTGTATCTCTTTTTAAAAAGGTCTTGGGACCCTAAAAATTCATAAGTATCAATAAAAAAAAAGGCATATAACCATCTTAATTTAATGACACCATTAGAGGCTTCAAATGCCCTCAACCTAGATGCCATTTAGACACAATAAGCAAGGGAATGGGTAATAGTTGTATAAATAATAATGCCCAAATATGTAGAATATGATATACTTATTTTTAAAATTATAGAGATAAATATCTCATAGACAAGGGACTCTACAAGTAAATTAATAAGTATAACTAGTTTTGACCAACTTCTCTAACAAGCCTCAACCAACTTCAAATAGAATATTCAAGTATTAGAATTGTAGGAGATTGGATATGAGTTGAATTTTGTATGAAATAAGGTCATAGAGGTGAATATATTATAGATCAATTTTAGTATCACTAAACATGAACATGCATGCATAATAGAGCATACAAGCTGGGTACATAGACCCCAAATTTTAAACATATACATCATAAGATACTAAAATTATGCCTAATTTAAGTATTTTCATGAATTAGATATTAGGAAGAAAGTTAATAATCCAACTACCCCTTTAGTTCCATTTAATAGCTTAGTTTCAACTACTATTTTAGTGCCACCAACCACTTTAGTTCCTTTCATGATGACAAGTATAGCCATACAGTCACTAAGTGTAAATAATCCATAGTTATTTAAGGCTAATATTTATGTAGTATTTCATATAATATTAATCAATGTAATTATATTTTACTTACACTTGACATATGAATGTAAAATTAACCTTAGACAATCTGTAAGCATGCACATGTTGCATGGCATTATGTAGGCAAACTTATTTTTTGATTTTTTTTTGAAGTTCTAATTATTATATGTAACTTTCAGTTTACATGAACTTGGAAGATGAGGTAACCCCTCCCTAAGTATATTTATACATGTAATCCCTCATTCTAAAAGTGGAAAAAAAAATATCAATAGAGGAAGAAATCATTTCAATTGTCATGAAAATGTGTGGATGTATTTTCTTTCCATTTATATGTGATTAAAGTTTTATTTCCTTTTTTTGTTTTAATTCAGTAATTTAAATAATTCAAAATTTATAGACAATTTCTTTTGTCATCATTCGTATCTATTGATTTTAGATGTGTAAAAGGTATTGAATGGTTAGTAAGTATTATTGATTTCAATAAATTTATTGATTTTATTATTTATATAAGTGTTTAGGAGTGTTTCCCTTTGATATATACTTATAGGTATGAGCCATAGATACTATAGATACCTTTTTGTTATGAGATGTAATCTCCTAAGTGAGGGTGTACAACATCTACTCTAAAAGTAGCAACCTTTAGATACAACCCGTAAGTTTCCTATACCATTTCATCCTAGATAGCCTAACTATATTTGTATATGAGTGTGAAATAGCTACAAGTAGTAATAATTAATTCTATAAATACTTTCCCATAGAGGAACTAACCCATGAAGTGATCCCTTGAAACCAGAGAGCCTTCTTTTTTATCTACCCTTCCCTCCTTTTGAAGTTTCTTTGACTTTAATCTACCCACTTTATAATAGTTTCCATCCATCCATTTAACCCAACTAGGTTTTAAATTATAAATTAAGATTCATTTCACTACAAGCATAACCATTTTTACAACTTAGATGCTTAGTCTTCTATTCCACCACTAGGTTATTTAACCCATACCTGAAACTCATTCCCTAGAGTGGATTTTACCTCCATTTTGATCCTAAAATTTTATAAGATACTATTTTCACCAAATATTTCACCCTATATATGGTTTTTCAATCTTACTCTAAGAATTGGGCAAAATGGGATTACCTCTAGGCTTGTGGGTTGCTTATAGCATAGGTAAACATCTAGTTTTAAGGGCTAGCTCTCTATATTTCTATTTGATTTCTTATCACCTACACTACTTACTTGTTTGGATGAAAATGGATATAAGTAAAATTTAAAATAAGCTACTCTAATGAGGTGATACACTAGAATTATCTCCATTATACTACCATACCATTACACTATGAAACATGACTTCACAATACTAGTCTCAACATTCAACATTTCTCTAACATTAGTATTTCAAAAATGGATATGATATGCATTGTACTAATCAAATTGAGTGAAATATAGGTTATATTTTAGACACTAAGGTTACTCCTTACACTTAAAGGTAGATAAATGCACTAGATACACATCATGTGACCTATGAAAGGGAGAACTACTTGCATCAAACATGGAAGTGCAAAGAGAAAGAAAAATATAGATACTAATCACTTGAAATTTAACTACACACCACTTCACACACTTATAAAATATATATTATTAACTCAAAACCATATTACAAATATTTATTTTAAATTCAAAATATAGTATCAAACTAGCAGGGCTTTGCCAACCAGGTGTGGATTTTTTCATAAAAGCCAAAATGGCTTGCATTTATAGAACATGTGAGAATGGAGAGAAGAAGGGAAGTGTAAAGGTCACAAATAAAAAATTTAAATTTGTAACATCTAGTTACATTTCACAATAATAGAGTGGATAATAGACCATGAAGGTTTTCTTGGACAAGTGTCCATCTGGAGCATGACAACTCTTTAAAACTAGCATAGAGACCTTCAACTACCTTCTTGAAATTTCCTTCATGATGAAACATCTCTTGAACACTTAAAACATGAATATTAATAATTGACACATATGCACTATCTTAGGGAGTTTGGAAATAAGGTGTGACAATCATCATATGCTTCCCTAATCGATAACCTTCTTCATGACACTTGCATCACTATTTGTAGTCACTCATTGGTCTTTTAAGCATAGAAATTCACACTTCTCATTCAAGTTGACTTAATTTACTAAAGTAAATAAATTTAATATGTATTATGACACTTTTTTATAGTCTCTTTTCCTTCACCCCCATCAGACAGACCTTAAAAAGATCCCAAATTTGACTTACCATCTTTTCACTAGGCAATCACTTATCATCTTAACTATTTGTCCAAGACTGGTTGTGATGAATGGTGTAACATAAGGACTTACATGTAAAAATAAGGTTATAAATTATAATATGTAGTTATAGTAAATACCTATAGACCTTTATCAATAGCTTTCATCCACCAATCCTCCTCTGCACCTACAAAACACTCAAAAACTTAAAAAATTTACTTTTACCTTGTATGTACAAGTGATAGTACAAATAAAATGGATTTATAATATATTTATAGAGTATTATAAACTATAAAAAAAAAATTATCCCCTCTAAATGCATATCCTTGCATATTTCCTCCATTGGGTTAAAACTAGGGTTATAAGAGGTTTTAGAAGGTTTTACTTCTTAGGGATTATTCATAAAAACTAAAAATCCAACCCCTAAACCAATCACATAAATTTGGATTTCATGACCCTCCTCAACTACCCCTAGATACTTAAGGCCTCATGTTTGGTGTCCATATAGGTATGAGCGCTTAAAGATGGCCTCTTGAGCTCTTCTACGCATTATGAGTACCCTTGAGAAAGGTTTGGGTTAAAATGACCAAATTTATCTTCCCTATACAACTAAATGGTTATAAATTATTCTAAACTCTCCCTTGAAGGTATTCACATGGTTCAGAATGATCTTATAGTCATATAAATGGAAGTAGGCAATTGTAGGGCTTAGGAGTAGTTCTAGGTCTAATAGGACTAACTATGTTTGATGGACCATGACCACTTGTGAATGTTCCCAACATCTATAGGTGACTTAAAACACTTTTTTATCATACCAAAAAAAATTAGACCCCATTTCATAGTCATCCATGGCTTTATCATTTCATCTTTCTTCATTCACACACCAAACCTGTAGTCATTGACTTGACTGGGAGTACTCTTTATCTGAGATAAAATAGAGGGCATATCCCCTATTTTCCTTTCCAAATTGAAGTGATGGAGGGATATAATAGGTATTTACTACCTTATTTACCAAATATAATATCTATATTACTCCTCTAGAGTCATCAACACTATAAATTTTTAAATTTAGCTTTCAAGTTTGTGTACTAACTACAGGGTTTAGACATCTTAAACTGAGTAGGGTTTAAAACTTGATTTTGATCTATTTATTTAATTTTAACATAATATGAATTTTAAATAACCAATATGTGAGTGTAATAAATAATATTAATCCATTATACATCTCTTTAAACTCTCTCAACTCACATTCTCCTTTGCTAGAGCTATTCTACAGACTACAGTCAGACTGTAGGTGGTACTTCTTAGGCAAATGGGATTCATGTAGGTGATGTTCATGTTTAGATATTGTGTTACATTCCTAGGTTCTTATTTAAGTCATAAATATAGTTTATAACTTTTTTTAACTCATCTAATGTCCAGATACATGTACTTACACTCAAACTTCCTACTCCCAATATACTATGAGTTTACAGTTAGACTGTAGGTGACATTTTGAGAGAAAAAGGGTCACATGTATATGGTTATGTGTTCCTTGACACTAGATCTCAAATTATATAACTACTATTGATGTCATATCATCATATAGAAATCAAATGGAGTCACCTTGTATTGAGGTCATGCTTCCATTGTGTCACTATTGCATTATAAGACCATTTGGACTTCAAAAGTATTATAACTTATTGAAAATCTATAGTAAGAACTTGTTTCAATTGAAAGACTAATTACATCACCTTCTCTTGACCAAAAAAAACTTTCTCATGTCAATACATTTATATAGTCTTGGAATACAAGAGAGAAACCACTTAGAATTCCCAGACCTCAATACACTCTACCATGAGATAACTCTTTGTGAGGCAGGATCCCCTTTTCAGAGAGATTAAGGTATCTATCTCTCTTACAACTTTCCAAATTTTTGATCATGGACTCAAGTATATCTACCATATTATTACTTCACCATTATCACAATGACATTTTCAATTCTCTTCAACCTCAATTAAGGTCTCAAATTATTTATAACACCTTTATTTCAACTCTCTTAGACCTATGTGGAATTGGCATCAAATTACTATTAGAGATACCTATAGGTGAAGATATCACGTGAAATGTATGTGTTGAATTATTTTTCATAAAAAAATTATAACCTTTATAATAGCTAAATATTATTGTTTCCACCTTAGGATATTTCTCTCAAACTTTAAACCTTCTTATCTCTTTAATATAACTAATCAATACCTATTCTCACCTGACTGTAGGTGAATGTTGTAGTAAATATGACCATGTTCATGTGTTAGGCTTTGCATATCTAACTATGGATAGTCTTGAGACTAAACCCTCAAATAAAAACTTATCACCTTGATAATATGTATTGTAAATAATATATATCCTTTATTCTAAATACCAATGTAGGAAGATAAGCTTTGAAATTGGTGGTAATAATGTTTGTAGACCTCAATGGTGTCTTCAACTAGGAAAATGAGGTAGTCCTACTTATTCATTGACTTCCACACATGTAAAATAGACTAATAACCATGTAATAAGGATGTTCATTCCATTACAGAACACATACAACACATGACTTGCTCAGATCAATCCAGACAGAGAAGGAAAAATAAGGTGACGGGAATGTGCAAGCAGTTTTGAGAAGCCAACCTTATTATCAATGGTTCATGAAGTAAAGTAAACCAAACCTAAAAAATATTAAAATTTATTTTAATTACATGGATATTAATATCATCTTTAAAAATCATTTTCTCTAACTCACCTCCTCCTATCTGTACCATATGGAAATTGGTTGACATTTTTTACTTATCTAGGAGAGTGATGGGAAAGATAGAATGTTTTTCTCATATTCAAATATTTAAAAGATACTTGAGTTTTTATATGAATTTATGGGACTTAAATAGAAACTTTTGGAGTAGTCACATGTGCCTAAACTATTGTATAGGTTGTACAACTACCTAAAACCACATGAAACTATTTGATCTTATTAAAAAGATGTTGTACCTATAGTTTTTCAATCTCAAAATGGTTTCCATAACATATTATAACATGTATGACATTAGATTACACTTGGACACACTTTTATTCCTATTAAACCATACTACTTCAATAAATGACTCAAAATGTGACCTTAGAATGATTTAAGACAAACTATAGACAAATATGATAAAGATAAACATATTTTTGACCTTATTAAAGACCATGGGACACATTTTACACCATATAAGACCCCTATAACAAGTTTTACTATATATGGGGTTGAAATAATTTTAATTACGGTCAAATTAGTCAACATTTTGGTGATTTCCTAGGGGTGGAAAGCTATTTATACTAAAGATAAGTACCTATCCATTAGAATATGGAGTCACTTATGCATTGTAACTAAAACTAAATTTCCTTTAAAATAAAACTAAAACACACCAAAAATATTTTAAAAACACACAATACAACACACCAAAATAAACACACTTATGTTCTTAAGAACACTTAAGGAAAACACACACAACATAAGTAAAACACGCCTATCTTAGTATGTACAAGACTTAAAACACTTGACGTGAAATAAAATCACCATTACTTCAACTAGGATCAAATATAGTACCTCTTACATCATTTTTACTCTATGAAACTAATCCACCATGTGAAGCATACTTATCAATGAACACTTGATTATGTTGATGGCCAAATGACTTACCAAGCCAAATGACTTACCAAGGAAAACACACACAACATAACCAAAGCACACCTATCTTACTATTTACAAGACTTCAAACACTTGAGGTGAAATAAAACACCATTACTTCAACCAAGATAAAATATAGTACCTCTTGCATCATTGTTGCTCCATGAAACCAATCCACCATGTGAAGCATACTTATCAATAAACACTTGATTATGTTGATGGTTAAATGACTTACCATCCTTTTTTGACTATAAGTATGTCACTTATATCTCTCAATAATTCTCCATACTAGCCTCTAAGAGTCTTTCTTGGCTTTGAATTTGACTTGACTTCTATCATGTCCAATTGGCACTTCCCAAACTGTAACTTAGGAGTGATCAAAGTTGATTCAACTTCACACTCTTATAAAACATGATACACTTGATGTTTAAATCCATTAAGATTATATTATTTCTACTCTAACACATTTGAATGTGATTTAACCTCAATTTGAGGTTTGGAATACTCCTCAAACACACACATCTTTTCCTTGTGTTTATTTCACTCCTCTATGATAGTAACCTTCTTGGCAGTGTCTAGACATTGATTCTCATGCTCAAAAGGACATTATCTTTCATGCTTAAGAAATCCATCAATAGAATTATTATCAAAATCATGTTTATTAAGAGGATAATCTGACTTACTAACTTTTTTAATTTTTTTAAATATGTCATGGAATTATTTTCATATAGCATCTTCTTCTTGATGATTGTCACCTTCAAGGACTCATCCATCTTATGTAAGTAGAATGGCATTATTTTCCTCATCATCTTGCTCCACCATGATTTGCAAAAAAACATCATCATTCATATGATCAAGGTAACTACCTTAAATATCTTGTAGAAAAGAGTTTGCAATGCTTAATTTAGATTGTTCATCTCCTTCATCGTGGATGATGTATGTACCAAGATCAGTCTGCTCAAAGAAAATATATGGATCATGTACATAAGTTTTAGCACCATACTCATCTAGGAAAAGGTCAAAGATACCTTCAAGTTTAGAATATGTTCCATCATCCATAGTAGATTCCTCTTGATCATTAATGATATAATTGAGATTAGAGATTACTTTTACATAAGTCTCAATATGAAACTTCAAGAACAAAAAACCCTTAACAATGTCTACTCCTCTAAAAAATACCATTATTCAACCAAATCCAAGGGTTAAAAATAATCCACCTCCCCTAAAAGGGAATGAATAGCCCTAGAATAAGGAGGAATAAAGAAGAGGAGGATATAAAATTGTTAAAGATATGAAGAATATTAAAGATAACATTACTCTTCATGAATTGGCTTATATCACTGAACAACAAGAGCTCTTGTGGAGGTCTATTACATGAAATTCAATTGCACAAAAGACAAATGATACTCATACCAATGTTATTTATAATATTAAACCAAAATGTATTCCTTTATTATTGACTATTAGAGAATTTGGAAAGAACATTCATAATTTATTAGTTGATTCAAGAGCTTCATCTATGGTGATGTCAAATTCCATTTGACAAAATCTTGGGTTAGTTCTAAGACCATCAAAGAGGATGTTTTCACATCTAGATAAGACAATGGTGTCTATAGTAGGAGAAATTAATGATGTCCATATCTAAGTGGCATCTGATCCATGTATACAAATTACTATTGTCATACTTATGGTGGATATCTTGGAAGGATAAAAAATCCTCAGTGGATACTAATCTAATATGTTGAATGGGTATGTAGAAATATACATCTCTCATATTTATTTTCCATGGAGAGGTATTGCAAACTAGATTTGAATGGATCAAAAACCATGAATGAAGTACCCCATTACTAAATATAAAATTATGAATGAATAGGTAAGCTATATAAATCCTAACTTTGGTATTTATACCTTTACAAAAAAGTATGAGGTATAGGAACCAAAAGTCCAAGGACCTTCCCAATTATGGATACTCCATTTTGATAGTACAAGATCTAAGTAGGGATCAAGAATTGGTTTTAAATTAATGGATCCACGAGGTAATAAATACCTATAAACATATAAATTATAGTTCCCTTTCACCAATTATAGAGTGGAGTGTGAGGTACTAATTTTGGAATTACATTTTGTGCTAAAAAATAATGTCAAATAAAAGCTAATACATGGAGATTCAGAACTAGTAATCAATTAGGTCAAGAACAAATACCAATGTAAGTTATCATACGTAAAGAGGTACAAACATAGATCTTTGTATTTAGTTGATTCCTTTGAGGCCTTTAATATATTGGTTTTTCCTAGAGAATAGAATAAAGTTACTGAATCACTGACTTCTTCAGTTGATAACTTGGCACCACTACAACAGTCCAAGGTATAAAGATTTTCCATTGAAATAGTACCTTATCCATCTACTCCTAACAACATGGAAATTTTATAAGTCTTTGATGATGACAAATAGATCCTCTAATTTTTGACTTATTTGAGATAATTTGAGTTTTAAATCATTGATGACAAGGGGATTAGTTACCTATGCTAAGAGGAGTTAGGAGAAGAAGTCAATAAATTGAAATAAAACCATCTTCCCTTAGGAATGGTTTTTTTTGAAAGGATATTTGATTTTGACCCTTAAGCACAATAATAAAGATAGTTAAAAGCAAATGAATATTATTTCAATAATGATAATTTATGAGATGGATATGATCCATGTTATGTTAAAATTGGCCTCAATTGCACTCTAGAATAAAGCCAAAGGGTAAAGTATGTATTCACCTAGTAGAAATATGCAATTGCATGGATGCATAAAGACTTGAAGGTTTTTCACCCAAGGGTCATCACCCATACAATCTTGTTAAATTCAGACCGTAAATTATTTAATCAAAGATAGAGGCTGGTAAATCTTATCCTGAAGACTCTTATTAGAGAGAAGTGAAAAAATTAATGAATGTAAAAATATTTTTCCCTATTAAACATTATACTTGGGTAGATAACTTAGTTTTAGTCAGGAAGAAGAATGGATAAATTAGACTATGTGTTAATTTTAGAAACTTGAATAAGGAGTCTGAGAAATAAAAATATCCTTTACCTTGCTTAAATGAGGTGATCCAAATAGTAAGTGGTTCAATAATGATGTCCTTAAATGAATTTAGGATATAACCAGGTGTTGGTTGAAGCCAAAGATATAATGAAATCTACATTCACCATAAAATGGGGTACTTATTCATACAAGAGGATGTCATTTATCCTGATTAATGTAAAGGCTACCTTTCATAGAGCCTTGGATCATGCATTCTAAGGGATAATAGGAAAATGTATAATCATCTACATTGACAACCTCACTATTTTCTCAAAAATGAGAATTGATCATGTAGGACACCTAAAATCAATCATTAAAAGATGTAGATTGTTTAGAATATCACTAAACACCAAGAAGATCATGAAGGCAAGCTCTTGGGTCACATTATCACCAAAGATGGAATTACAATCATCTTAGATAAAATTCAAGGGATATGAAAGGCTTTATTCCTAAATAATAAGAAAGAGATCAAATATTTCTTTGGGAAGATAATTTTTTTGAGAAAGTTTATCTTAGGCTTTATAGAAATTATTAGATATATGATGCAATGATTAAGCAAGATGCTAAATTGGAGTGGATAGTAGAGGCCCAAAATTATTTTTAATACATAAAAGGTGAAATATCTTAAGCCCCTATGTTGATAAGTCCAAACTTCACTAAATATTTATTCTTGTATTCATTTGCTTTAGAACATACCATTATTACTATGCTTACCCAAAAGAAAGATGAAAGTAAAGATTCTATTACATTCATGAGCACAAACTTAAAGGAAGTGCATCTTAGGTATTCCATGATAGCTAAGAAAATATTTTCCCTTATCAATGTAGTGAAGAAATTTTGACACTACATCTTGAGGAATAAAACCATTACTATGTCAGATCTTGCTATCAAGCTCACTTTGGGGGGAAATGAATTATGAGATTGTAGAGGAAAATGGATGGTAAAATTGTAGGATTTTGACATAGAAATCAAGAATACCAAGATCGTTAGAGGTTAGGTCATCATTTAGCTCATGAATGAGCCTAACCCACATGTGACCATGGAAGAGGTTTATGAAACTGAAGTATTTAGAGGATATTGGTATACTTGTATTATTTAATTTTTACTCACATGTACTTGTTCCCCAAAACTTAATAGAGAACATAGGAGATCTTTGAGGCTCAAAGTTTATCTTTATATGATCATAAGGGAATTTTCTATAGAATAAATTAAAAAGGCACCTAATTGAGATGTGTATAATGAGAATAAGCTCAATATAATTATTTGTATCATGAGAAGAAGCTCAAGAAATTATGGAAAGTTTACACCAGAAGATAGGTAGTGTTCATCCCATTAGAAAAAAGCATAGCCCATAAAATCATCAAAATGGGTTATTAATGTCCAAAAATATTTAGGTATACTCATGTTCACATAAGAAAATTCCATGGATACCAAGTCTTGGTAAAAGGAGTGGTACATGTAGGAATACCTCTACATCTTGTTGTTGAAGGAAGACCATTCACTCAATGAGGCTTGGACTTTATTGTTGTCATTAACCCCAACTCTTAAGTTGGAAATAATTTAGTACTCAATACCATATATTATTATACATGATGTACTAAATCAGTAGATACAAGGCATTCCATATCACAATATGTAATCAATTTTTTGGGAGAGAACATCACAACTAGATTTGGTATCCACATTTCCTTAGTTTGAAACAATGGGCCAACATTCTAAATAGTTTAATTCACTAAATGATCCCATGATAATCAAATCCCCATCAGGTCATCTTCTAACCATTACCCACAAAGAAATGGATTAGTTGAATCAATACATAAAAACTTGATTAATGCCATTAAAAATTTAGTAGTAGATAAACCTATATATTTTCATAATATACTAAAATATGCACTAAACACTAATCGAACAATATACAAATAGTCCTTAAGGACTTCACCTTACATGTTGGTATATGGATGATAACCAATTTTCCCAATCATGCTTAAATTTACAACATATCAATTTATGCAGTAGTACATGGAACCAAGTAAAAAATTAGAATCTCAATTATTAGACATAATTGATATGGAAGATCAAATTATTTAAACCTTATATAATTTTAGTAAACAACAGGACATAATCAAAAGATGGTTTGATAGAAGAGAAAAATTCAAAGCATTTCAAATATCTAACATAGTGCTTTTATGGGATAAAGGCCATGAAAATAAAGGATAACATGATAAGTTTACCCCACTATGGATTGGACCTTATCAAATTTTAGATATCCTAGATAACATAGCTTTCCATTTAAGGGACCTCCAAGGTAATGAGTTAACATATCCCATCAATGGACCATTTTTGAAGAACTACTTCATGGTTATACCATTTGGAAATGATCCTAAGTAACAAAAAGTTTTGTGGTAAATATAGGATTATAATCTATTTACTTCTTTCACAGTTATATTTACTGCTTTCATAGTTAGTTTTCTAGTTTCCTAGATTAATGTTTCCTATTTTTAGCATTTCACTTTCCTTAGTTTACTTCCCTACTTTCTAGATTAGATTATTTTTTTTCATTGAAATATAATTAAATTTCTATAGTATGTTCAAGAAAATATCCAATTCATTAGACTTCCTATACATGTTCAAAATCTAAAAGTATATTATATGGAAAAGGTCCCAAAAGGAAGAACCAGTGTGGGAAGGACATCAAAAAAATCACACAAATTGGTTTAATTATAATTTTTACACTCTTATGTTTAATATTTTTAGAATTTAGTTATGAATTAAGAAAATTAATCAGGTTCATGCTACCATTGAATACTTCTATTAGGCATATAAAATTTACTCTTATTACTACATATAAATTTAGAAAGTTTTCTCATTTTCATTTGATCAAATGCACCTCTCATGTTGATACTTATTTAATGAAATAACCATTGATATTGATGTATGGAAGGGATAATTTGGTAAAATTTATTCTTTCATGTATACCAACTTATTTTGGTTTTTACTTTCCCTCTTCCAACTATATTCTATAAAAAAAAGTTATAAAATAAGGACCAATTCATCCTAAAAGAGTGATCAATCAAAACTAAAGAAAATATAAAGGTGATAAAAAGATAAAATGATGAAATAAGATCAATATATCATACATCATGAAATAATAAGTGAGGAGGAAATAAAAGGAACCAAACGTACCTCTCTCAGGGTTATGGATGTCTGGCTGGCATTAGATCAATACCTGAGCTTCTCCAATTTTAAATATGTTTTCAAATAAAATAGAATTAAACCTATAGTTATCCCAAGTATTTGATAAAATCCTCAAAACAAGGTTAAAAATAAATCACTTCCTCACACATAGATCCAAGGTATAAGCAAGGAAAATATGTTGTATGTTGTTGTTATGAAGCTCATTTATGTCCTTGATTCAATTATTCTCTTTTCAAATGGTTCGCATTTGGTTCAAAATTGCTAACCAAAGGTTTTAGGTTCTCAAATAATTTAGATTATTCCCCCTAGAAGTTATAATTTTCTATACTAAACATATCCCTATTACATTTTTTGAATAAGAATCCACTATATTTTTAAAGGTCTAAGCCTTTCTTGGAAGTCTTATTTCATAAGAGAATTATATGTTTCACCTAACATTGGTATTTAGTAAATGAAAATGGACATGTTTTATTTATTTAGACTAACCTAATAGCACTCTTTGGATGTTTTTTTTTCTCATATACACAAGTTTTGGAACATAAAAAAAAATTAAAAGTCTTGGGATTCACTAAAATAGGTCTTTAGAACTTTTGCTTAAAATTCAATCTTCAACATTCTTCGACCCTTCACACCTATGATAACCTTCAAAAAATATATATTCAAAAAATTTCTTCTTAGGTTTTATTCAGAGGTTTGATTTGTAATTTTTTTTTTCATTTTAGTATTTATAATCTATGTTCATCATGAAGATTACATATTCGTATCTCAATCTTCAAAAAAAAATTATTTGGAAAAAGTGTTCGGATAAAAATGTTCATATTTTAGTATTTTGAATTTAGTCTTTGGAACCTACTCTTTAGAGTTATGGTCTTTAGAACTTTGATTTTTAGAAAAAAAATTGGTAAATATTCCTTGGATAATATGTTTATAATTTTGTCTATGATGATTTCTCCTCAAAATTCAAACTTTGGTTAGAATTTAGTGTTTGATGAAAGTGCTCGATAAAATGTTTGGTGAATCTAATTAGAGAAATATTTTGGGATATGGTCTTTAGAGATTTTGCTTCAGAAGGCCTCAGTCATAATTTGGTTTTTGGTAAAAGTGTTTGAAACTTTTGATTCATAACTTATCCTTTAGAAAAGGCAACCCTCACAGCCTTAACAAAAGATACCTGCCATAGGTATTCAAAACTTTTTTTAAAAGATTTATTCACTTCATAATAATTTAGGTTAACTCTATTTTAATACAACATCTGATTCTTGATTGTTGAAAGCCTTCATGTCATAGGTAAATTTAAGTGAAAAGAGTGATATTAACACACTTGAAAAAAGACAACAATGTGGCATTATTCCAAACATCTATAGTGTTTATGTGGAATACTTGCCAAAATAAAGTGTAAAAGTTTGAATTAAACAAGAGAAGCAAGGTTAGAGACGTTGGAAATTAAAGTTTCTTGAACCAAAATTAAATTCCAAAGGATATATCAATTAATTGAAAATAAAAATTATGTTCATTAATCACAAATAAACTCTGAGCTCACTTTCCTCTTTGAGAACAAGCCTTAACTACTTGTGTTTGAATCATGAAGTGCATAAATAAGATCATAGGCACTAAATTGAAGAACCCAACTTTGTTAGGTCAGTGAATTAAACATGGATTCTTCATCTATGACATTTAGAAGAACCTTTCCACCATCCAAATTCTCAATCAAGGACTCAACTAAATATAAAGACAACATCTTTAATCTGGGAGTATTCAATAATAAGTATCCCAATTACTTAGGGTTATAAGATGTAATTCATCAGGTGGATGCACATAGTTGCAAGGAGAACTTGACACTATAAAAAATAAAATTGGATATGGATTCACTACCTCTCAAGTGACAAGGATTTCATTTCACAATGGTTAATCCTAAGGTTATGCCATGCATATACTTACTATGAGACCTTTTCTTTATAGGCAAGGTGACTAGGGGCACTTTCTTACACCACCTAGAGCATAAAATTGTCATCACCTACATCTTAGGAGACACATTCTAGAGGTATTTATTTTTACCGATTTTGGATGAAATATATTATTTACATAGAGTGGTTACATGGAAAAATAATAACTCAATTGAAAAAACATTGAGTAAATGGATCATTTTTGGAGAGACCATCATCCTCAAAGAGAAGTAGTTAGTACCTGTAACTAAGTTTTAGATGGGATTTTATATTGGGATGGCCTTATTTAAATTTTTATATAGATACCCTAGTATTTAATTCTTTCACATTAAATGGATTCCACTAATAGATTTATTAATGACCTTAGAGCTAACATTTTCTCTAGGAGAGGTAATTAGAGCTAAGTTGCAAGAACAACTTCTATGCAAGGACAATAGGCCTATATGAAGCCACTTTTATACAATTTCATACCTTATAAATGTTTTATTGGGCATATTATATATGAAAAATGAGTCACTATAGATCCCAAATATATATTTCATCAATAAATGTATATATGACTCATACTCTTTCATGTATATATATGCCTATACCAAAAACATAACACAAGTTATAAAGGATGTATACCCTTAAGTATGGAGGGTTATTCATGATTAATAACTAAATAGGGTATATAATATCATAATTTACACATTAATGTCTAGAAATGACTACTATTGGTATCTAACTACACCATGATCATGGTTGTTGGCCATAAAGTTACATCCCTACATCTTCCCAAGCATGTACTAGATAAAATATAAGAATAGGAAATAACATACCATATATGGTGGGTAATTAATGAATATTTTAATAATAAAAATAATAGTTCATTCCATGGCTCCCATCTAATTATTATCAAAATGTGTTACATTAACCATAAGAACTTTGGGGAGGCTAGCATATTTAGAGAATACGACACATTAGTCGCCCCTACCACATAGATACTTGGACCCTCATGGTAGAGTTTAAAATAATATTAAATTACTTGTTATTCCATACCAACATGAGACTTATTACCTTTATTTTATTTTTATTAATTACAAGAATGATGCCCATGTATTGAAGAGGGCACAAACAGCTAGATTGGGTGAGGAACTCTTGAAAATCTTCCAATGGGAGCCCTCAATTTCAATTGTGGATGCACATATTAGGCTCCCACCATTATTTGGAAGGTATAAAAAATATTTATAGATTAATAGGCCTTCCTAATAATAAATTTAATAGGATTAACCTTCCCATACATTACCCATCGAAATAAAAACCTTAAATAAAGATCCTGGGGTGGCTGAAACTCCCAGTGTTTCAAATTCACTTGGGAGAGATTAAGATGAGACAATTCATATTGATTCTTAAAACTTATAATTCCATGATCATATTATTTATACTTTATCTCAATATCACAAGTGTGGAAGTCTCAACTTTCCCCACTCAAGAGGCTTGTCCCACTATAGAAAAGGTGACTTTTTGTTATAAGAAGAAGCCTAGAGTTCATATTTACCTAGTGGGTCTAATTATTGAAGAAACATTTACAAAATGACCATAAATTTATAATAAACCATCTCTAGGAGGTGAGTACATTAATGAATAGTATTATTTATAAAGAGATAAAATTTTAATCTTTCATGACACCAAAGGAAACACACCAGTACAAGGAGAATAATCATGTGAGGGTGTAATCCCCATTGTCTCTATAGTTACTTCAATTTATCCAACTCTAATTGTATCATTTATCTCCCCTATTTTTGTTTTTTCTTTTTATCCCATTTCTCTTAGTCCTATTGTTTCACCTTCCCTTGTCATGCCTAAGGTAGAAGTTGTCTCCTCTAATCCTAGTGTCCAACCATCCCTAGTTGTTCTAAAATTAGAAGATGTTTCCTCTACTCTTGGTGTCTCCACATCCTCAATAATTTATATTGTTATAATTATGTTTTTATCATCTATTTCCCCCACTTATACTATGTTTATCTCCACCACTACCTATCAATCCCTAAGACTAAAAAAATATCATTTAATAAATCCAAGGGAGCATGTACAAGTTTATAGCTACATGTGTCATCCAATCAATTAGTCTTACTAGTACCTTGTTTTAGTTCTTCTAAACTACCATTATAGTATCATCAAAGAAGGTTGGGAATAATTAAGTATATACAGTCCACCCATTACCCTAATACGGTGGTATGGTTTGTTATAGGATACTTTTGTCTTCCCTTCTAGACCCATTTCATGTAGAAGACCTAAAACAATCCTTAGGGGACTTTTTGGTTGAGACTAAATACCATGAAATTCAACCAACCAACCCAACTCAACAAGTAATCTTATAGTGAGAAACATATTTGAAATCTCAAGATTCTCAAAATCCAAGCCTTACATTCATAGATCTATCCATAGTAAGCTCATTTTTTGACAAATCCATAAAGAGTATCTAGAGATTGAAAAAAAAATATATTGAAGATGATGTTGGAAGGGGGATGATCCTAGAATAAATACAAGATATTGTATCCCTATTAAAGAGGAAGGACATGAGACTGAGCTAGTCTCCTTATAATGAGGATTCCATATCTTGTTTTTAGACATAAAAGGGTGGTTTTATTGAGCTCTATGAAGGAATAAAGCAATCAAGGAGAGAGATGTAACAAGAGTTAGAGAAAGTTAGGTAATAACAAAAAACCATCCATGTTCTCATGTAAATTGAAATAAATTTGTAAAGTGCATCTTCAAGACTATATAACATTTTGGATGCCATTGCTTTCAATGAGGGATGAATTAGCCCCTCAAATCATTGAAATAGATAAATTATTTAATTCTTTGATATAATATTATAATAAATTAAAACTACTTGTTCTCTACATAATGAGTAAGTTCATATAGCCATCTTAATTTAATGACACCATTAGAGGCTTCAAATACCCTAAACCTAGTTGTCATTCAGACACAAGAAGTGAGGGAATGGGTGATAGCTATAAAAGTAATAACACCCAAATATGTAGAACATGAGAGACTTATTTTTCAAAGATTTAAAGTTATAACAAATAAGGTACTCTACAAGTAAACTAATAAGTTGAGCTAGTTTTGACCAACTTCTCTAATAAGCCTCAACCAACTTCAAGCAAAATTTTCAAGGATTAGCATTATAGGAGATTGAAGTGGAGTTGAATTTTGGATGAAACAAGGTCATAGAGGTTTATATCTTCCATATCAGCTTTATGATCACTAAATATAAACATGTATTCCTAATATAGTAGACAAGCTAGGTACATAGACCCCCACTTTTGAATATATGCATCATAAGATACTAGAATGATGTTGACTTTAAGTATTTTCATGAATTGGAGATTAGAAAGAAATTTAATAATCCATCTACCACTTTATTTCCATCCACCTTCTCAATTCCAACTTCTAGTTCAGTGCCACCAACAACTTCAATTCCTTCCATGATGATAAGTATAGTTATACAGTCACTAAGTGTAAATAAGCCATAGTTATTTAAGGCTAATTTTTTATGTAGTCTTGCATATAAGATTAATCAATGTAATTATAGTCTACTTAAACTTTCATATGAATGTAAAATTTAGCTTGGGCAATCTTTAAGCATGCACATGTTGCATGGCATTATGAAGGAAAACATATTTTTTGATGTTGTTATTGTTAAAGTTCTAATTACTATATGTAACTTTGAGTTTGCATGAACTTAGAGGATGAGGTGACCCCTCCCTAAGTCTATTTATACATGTAATCCCTCATTTCAAAAGTGGTCTAAATCTATCAATATAGGAATAAATCATTTTGATTATCACGAAAATGTGTGGATGTGTTTTACTTCCATTTCTACATGAATAAAGTTTTATTTCCTTTCATTGTTTTAATTCAGTAATTTAAAATATTCAAAATATATGAATAATTCCTTTCATTATCATTGATATCTATTGATTTTAGATGTTTAAAATCTATTGAATGGTTAGTAAGTATTATTTATTTCAAGTAATTTATTTATTATCTTAGTTATATAAGTGTGGAGTGTTTCCCTTTGATATATCCTTCTAGGTGTCAGCCATAGCTACTATAGATACCTTTCTAGTTTGAGTTGTAATCTCTTAATTGAGAGTGTGAAACATCTAATCTAAAAGGATCAACCTTCAGCCAAGACCCTTACATTTCCTATACCATTTCATCCTAGACAACCTAACTATATTTGTCTATGAGTGTGAAATAGATACAAGTAGAAAGCACTAGTTCTATAGATACTTTTCCATAGAGGAACCAACCTAGGAAGTGATCCATTGAAACCATAGAGCCTTCTTTTTTGCTCTACCCTTCCCTCTTTTTGAATTTTCTTTGACTTAAATATACCCACTTTAGAATAGTTTCCATCCATTCAACCCAACTAGGTTTTAAATTCTTTATTAAGATTCATTTCACTACAAGCATACACAGTTAACAACCTGGATGCTTAGCCTTCTATTCTACTATTAGGTTATTTAATCCATACTTTCAACTCATGCCCTAGAGTGGATTTTACCTCCATTATGATCTTAAAATGTTAGAGGCTACCTCATTAAATCTAGGTATGTGTACAATACCCAAATCAATAAAATGAATGAGGTTTGATAGTGTATTTCTACCAAACATATTGGGAGATAAATCACATTAAATAAATTAGGTTGACTATTGTAATATATTTCATTTTCACATTAAATGAACTTTAGGGCACTAGACACTTGCATCAATCTAGAATAGTATTATTGATTCTACTATTTGATCCAAATGTTAGTGTCTAAGGATAAGGAGAGAAAGAACAACTTTAGAAATTATAGAGATGTAAGATAAGTATATTTTAAGCATTTTATGAAAAATGGGATGTCTATCTCATCAATATAGGGCTATTCAGACTAAGAAATAGGCCAATGGGTACAAGATAGAGTAGATGTAAAGATTTTATAATTAAGGTATGTATAAAACTAAGAAGAATAGATAGAAGCATGATTTTTCCAAGTGTACAAGATTGAGGTGATATATAATCATAAAATATATTCTAAATTTTGAAATAATTGAAATACTTGAAAAATGAGAGAGCAAGGAAGGAGTACACATTTGTGTCAATGCAACCATGTTCCCTTTTGATGTTTTTACTTATGAATAATTAGAGTTGGAAATTTTGTATACCTAAACCTTGGAGAGTTGAAGAGGGAGATTGGAAGGTGGTATTCCCCCAATTCAATATAAGGATGAGTTCTGACATGGACATTGAGATCATTATATATCAATCACATAACTCAAGTGTGAATATATATAATCTATTAAGGGTGAGTGATTTAATCAACTCATTCTATAAATAAAGTGAGATTAGATGATTTTATCAATTCAATCTATAAATCTAGAGGATAAATGATTTAATGACTTCAACCTATAAAATGAACCCATTACTGTAGTAAAAAAGGCTTGATAATAGTAAATCTTAGTGTAATCTTTGTGTCCTAGTTACTAATTAATTTTGAAAATTTTAATGCAATAGCATGGCATATTGTAGACACCAAAATTGTGTCTACTCCTTGGTCGACTCCCCCCTTGGTCCCCTTGGTCCACTTCTAACACATTCTTAACCCACACACTTATTAATTTAAAATAATAACTTATTTTAAATTAATAACACCCCCCTTTGACACCTCACCCCACCTTGGATACCTCTCCTTGGATGCCTCCCATCACCCTATGACCAATTTATGACCTATTTCAACCCTCTCACACTTATTTAATTCACCTTCGACCATTTTCCAATGACAATTAGACCTGGTAGTTGGAAGAATAGGCAAAAGGCTAATTTTAGCCTTTTTCCCATCTTCTAGCCACCGACGTTGGTTACTAGTTAGTCGACGCCAGTGGGATCACTAACATCAGTCACTTAAAACAACCCGAAGGTGAATTCTCTTCCCCCTGGGATGCTGAATCAATCAATCACAGACCGTGAATGCAAATTCTATCTCAGACTCTCTTCCTCTCTCAGCTCTCAGACCTAGACATCAATAGGAACTCTCTGAGATCAATCATCAGACTTCAACTAAACACTCTTCTGGCTAAAGACACAATAGGTACAAGCATTTCAAACACCTCAGCCTCTACTCCAAGCAAGAGATAAGTATTCTTCTTCTATTTCATTTCAATTATTTAGATGATATCAATAATCAATTTTCTATTCATTGCTTCTAAATAATATTATCAACCAGACCCAGCTTTCAACCAGACCAGCCCTGACTCTCTTCCCAAAAATGTTGAGAGGCCTTTCCCATACCCATACCCCTTTTTTGACAACATATCCCCTACATTTGTCTCTCCTAAAAACCCTGTCTACTGTCTTACCACACTACACAGACCTAGACTACCATAGACCATTCCATCAACCAGAGACCCATCCAGAACCCATCCAAGGCCATTGCCCCAACTGACATCAGCCTCTAGACCCATTGCCCCTACCAACATTGGTAGACTAACTGATGCCGAAAACATTAACCAACCAACATCGGCAGACTAACCAGTGTCGGTGACTGTGGCAGACCGACTGCAAAGAAATAGGTACGCATTATCTAATTTCCTCTTTGCTAGTCATTTGTCATTTCCTTATTTTTGACACTTTTACTTATAAACAGTGGACTATCATCCCTCAAGGAAGTCTTTGCACTTCTGGGACTGGGCTTTGCTTGGCAGTCCACCTTATCTCTATCTAACAATCTCTTTGTTTGAGTCTCTTTCTTCTACAGGTGTCATCCTCCACAGCCAAAGAGGAGCTCCTACAACGTTTGGATAATGGTGTGCAAAATTCATCTAAGTACATACAAACCCCTAACCATTTATCTTAGTTTTTTACTTCCTTTGAATGTAGAAAAGCAAAAATAGTTTGAAACATTCTGGCACGCCCAGTGGGACCCTAGGATTTTTCCTTGGGTTCATACTTTTTATTCTAAAACAAAACATTCATATAGGTGCATTAGATTTCTTCTTGCATCCTTTTTCTTCTATCTCTTTATTGTGAAATGAAACCATAAGCGGAAGTTAAAAAGAATCCTTCTTTTTCTTTCTTTCCTGCATCTAGAGTAGTGAAATTCATACTCTTCAACCTTTTCTCCACTTGTCTGCATCCAAATACACATTTCAATTTGGGCTTAAAAATATTTTGCATTTCATTTCTGCTTGCATGCATTTTTAGCTCACCTAGTAACTTAAAATGCATTATGAATAAAGCATAGTCCACTTATGTTACACAACCTGACCACTATCACAAATCAACATCTAAACACACCTGAGACAAGGGCCAACTAGGATTTCATCACCTAGCAGATACCTTACCCTTCCCAGTAATCTTACTTGGACTTCACTACCAAGGGGAGAGCCCACTCTGTTCTCTGATAGAGTATAAACTCTAGGGGAAGTATATACTGGCTAAGTGACCCAACTTATCTCTGGGCTCGTGAAGTGAGGGGAGCTTGCTCCTTAGCACCAGGACACGTACGGAACCTAATATAGACTCTTGAGCACCAAAACTAACTTGAAACCAACCTTAGACTACTTCTTCTAGGACCCATTCTAAAAGCCAACTTCCCAAATGCATTCTTCTAAGGCATAAGCCAACAAGACTCTAAAACTTATTCTTAGGAATTAACGTTTAGGGGTTTGCTTGTCTTCATCTATTTTTCTGTCTCTATCTAGTTTTTTGAGCTGGTGAGGTCGCATTCTGAGATCTAAAAAATAGCTCAGACTTTTTTCTTTCTTCCAAAAAATTTTGGTTTCTAGAAACACATAGTAATTGACATCGGTTTTTCCACCAAATGTCGGCAACCTATTTTCACTGACATCAATTATCTGACCGATGTCGACTGCTTTTTTTTTCACCGACATTAGTTTTTCTACTATCATTAGTCACTGTCAACAACTTTTCCTCTAAAATAGCAACCTTAAAACCTGCCCCTTTTTCTTCCAAAAACACATTCTGGCTCTCTGAAACTGAAAAAAATAGTTTCTAAAACCTAACCCTTTTTGCCTTGAATGGTTTTGACACACAGTCAAACCAAAACTCTTGTTGACCATGCAAGGCAATAACCACTTCCACCTTCACCCTCCATAACAAGTCCTCTAATGGGGTATCATTTAGACACTGAGACTACTCCTATCCGATCAACTCCAACTCAACATTCAATTATTCTGGAAGGGGACCAAAACTTTGAGAGACTCCTTGACCACAACGTCAAGGCTCTCCAACACTATCTCACTAAGGGAAAAATGCAAGACTCTTCAATTCAACCAAGTTTGTCACATTTTTAGAACTTGATTGTCTTGACTCCACACACTCTTGCGCCTATAAACATGGGAGTGACTACCTATCCTTTTACCAATACTGCCATTCGACTACATGTGGTGACACAAGCCCCCTTGACCTCAACATCAGTCCCTATGATGAACTACTAATATGTTTCCCCCACACAAGTGCAACCAACTATGTCATATGCCCCTCCTAACACCTTCCAAGTGCCCTACAATCTAGGGCTTGCTCCACCTGCAAATTCGTTAACCGATCTTATCAAGATGTTAATGGACAAAATGTCTAATCTTGAGACATCTATTTTTGGTTCACGCAATGTTCTCTCATATGAGCAAATTTGTAATGAACCCATTCATCCTTCAGTCTCAATCTGACCCTATCCAAGTCAATGGGAGCTTCCTAAATTTACTTGCTTTCAAAATAAGGAGGACCCACAACAACATCTACGAGTGTTTAGACACACTTGTTATCTTATAGCTCACGATGATGTGTTATTACTGTGCACATTCCCCATGTCCCTTTCTGGTGCTTCCCTCGATTGGTACAACTCTCTCACCAGACACTCTCCTTTCAAATTCACCCAGCTGGCTCAACTTTTCCTTGACCACTTTTCTATCAACATCACCAAAAAGTTCTCAATCACGGACCTATACTCCATCAGACAGTTTGACGATGAATCCATAGCCAATTTTGTGGCCCATTGGAGAGGCTTAATCAACCAACTCTCATTTTTTTTACCTCAACCTGAGCTCATCGAGATCTTTTCACAGGCATGTGCCAAACACATCTCATCTACCTTGTGGTTCCAAACATTCCACACATTTGACGAAGCTTTCACCATGGCCTGAAAGCTTGAACTCCGTGCGGTCAAAGAGGACAAGGTCAAATTGTGAAATAACAATGCAAAATCCAATGACCCTTCTTCATCCAAACCTGCTTCTTCCTACTCCATACCCAAGGGAGTGGTAAATGTTGTGGTCTTTAAATCACCATCATCAACAACAACTAACCAATCCCAACCTTCCACCTCTCAAAGCATCACCAAACAATTCCAACAATGATACATACAGCGTCAATATACTCCAATAGGAGAATCATACGCTTCGGTGTTGGACAAACTCATCAAACAAGGGGTCCTCAATCTCCCTCAAATTTGACCACCCCAATTTGACCCCTCAAAACCTATCCCTGTATGGTACAGGGAAAATGACTTCTACAATTATCGCCGTGTCAAAGGCCATGACACAGACAACTGTAAAACCTTCAAAAACATTGTCTAAGATATGCTAGATAAAGGTGATCTTGTTTTGGATAACCCAAACACGTTGCTTAACCAAAACATAGACATCTTTAGACAACCTTTTTCTAACCATCCCCCTAGCCAAAACAACATTCAGACCATGGCCGGTGACTCCCAAGAGCATAATATACGCACAGTCAACACAGTTTCACCTCTTATTCCTAACCAACCTCTTCCACAGTATAAAGAGGTTAGTCAACCTAATTGTCCACCACGGGAAGAAGAGCCTTCTTCTCCTACTTGTCCACCACGGGTAGAGGAACCTTCCTCTCCTATTTTGCCTCCACCAATGGAGGATAATCCTCCATCCACACCTCTTTCACATGTGGGAGAATCTACCTTGACCTCTCACATATTGGAAGATGCCTTGATGACACCAATTCGAATTGCCTCACCCTCATCCTTCTTATCATCAATGGGGGATCATAATTTTTTTGCTCTTTGACCACATGAAGAAGCCATGATCATTCCTACGCTCTATCCAACTAAAGAGCCACATTATCCAATTCCTTCTCCACCGAGAGAGGAACTTATCACTTCACCAATTTTGACCAAAGAAGATCCAGTGACAATTCTCTCACAATCACCTCAATCTTTTAAACGACTGACTATAACACCTCATGCAACCTCATCCAAACCCTTGTAGTCATCTACCATACTGAAACAAGTTAAACCCATCAATGTGTGCCCCATGTCCAACCTCACTCACCCACAAGTGATGGTAGACTTAAACCTCACCCCACACAATAGTAGTCCTCACCCAAAACCAAAGAAGGCTACTAAACCCCATCAGAGAACTCCTCCCCCACCTTTGCCATTGCCATCCATCTTGGGTCCACATCTGTCTACTTTAGCAGGATTTCTCCCACATCTAGCACCTCTCAACAAAAATGTGCCACCTCCACATGTGGCCATACCACCAACTAAAAAGGTGACACGACAAACCCTCCAAATAACTCCTAAATAGAAACTATCAACCTCTACTACAACAAAGAGTGCAGACCCATTAGCAGGTTCTTATGCTTCGATGTTATGTCAATTGTTGCGGTCATTTAGCATCATCCTCCTGCTTATCAAGCCTTACCAACCTCTCAGACCAAAACCACCTTGGTTTGATGACACTAAAATATGCTGGTATCATCACACACTGGGGCATGACACTGAGCATTGTTGCACCCTTAAGGCTGTCATCCGTCAACATCTGGCAAAAGACACCCCTCACATTGAGGCTTCTTCTGACCACATTTTTGACCAACTACCGACACCATCTCATACCTCTCAAAACTCTTCACCTAAATTGGGATCCGCATACAGGACTATGGTCCCTCAACCACCTCCTCAACCTTTATTCAAAATCAACACAATCAATGTGGCCACCAGGCCCCAAACTGTGAAGAATAAAGGAAAAGACCAGACCTCTACACCTTTGACATATCCATTATTCATCAAGACCTCTCAACTAACACAACCCAAAATTTCTATCTTGGACATGTCTTGACCATCATCATTAGGGGAAATTCCTCCTAACCTCACTAGTCCACACGACACTTGGTATAAGCATCTCATGGACTACTTGACATATTCTATCATCCCTCCCAAAATCTCTAGCTATAGATGGCAAGATTTTATCAAGAACACTGCTCGCTACACCATGCTAGGGGGACTTATTTACAAGCAAGGTCTCGACGGCCTCCTTATCCAATGCGTAACAACCACTGAAACATCTCACGTCATCAAACAAGTCCATAATAGGATTTGTGGGGGACATTTCAGTGGTAACTCGCTTGCCAAGTGCCTCCTCTGCTTGGGATATTATTGGCCCACTCTTCACCAAAATTGCAATAACTATGTTCGGCGTTGTCCCAAATGCCAACAACATCCTGACCAACTTCACATCCAACATCGACCAAAACATGCCAACAACACATCAATCAACTAAACATTGACCAACCATCAACCTCAACCAAGCCTCAACCAAACATCAACCTCAACCAAGCCTCGACCAAACATCAACCTCAACCAAGCCTCAACCAAACATCAACCAACCAAGCATCGACCAAGCCTCGACCAAACATCGACTCCAACCAAGCATCGACCAAGCATCAACCAACTTCTTAATCATCTTCACATCCAACATCAACCAACATGTGACCAATTTAGAATGAAGTAAATGGGGCAAGTTTTCTCCTAATTGACTCAAACCTTACATTAGGATGCACAAGCATAGATCAGGGACTTCTCGTCTGTCCTCTCTCGAAGGCTGACTAGAACTTAAGCCCCTTTATGCCTTGCATCTTTGACCAGTCTACTATTAGTCAAGTAATTATTCACTTGACGTTTAACTTGAGCTTGATCCCTTGAGAAACCTCCCATCATCGTCATTCCTATTCCTTTCAACCCTCAACCCTACAAACATTAGTTAACCCTTTTGTCAAGCATGAATGCTTCATCCTAATAAAAGGGAAACCCTCTAAACTTCTACAGTCAAGTCCATGACCAAAAATTTAGTCAAAAACAAAAATATAAAATTAGGATACCTATTCAAAGGTCATAAAACTCTAAATGTAGACTACTCCCTCAAAGGAAAGCTGTATCATAATTGTTGTAATTGATAGACTACTCCCTTGAAGGACAACTATCCAAGGACATTCAATCATACAAAGCAGAATATAGACCACTCCTTCAAAGGATGGCTATGCCTAAATTTTGCTACAAATAACACTCTCTCATAAGCTTACCCCATCAATAAGCTTCACAAATGACCACAAAACAAAATGACATCCCCATGTAGACTTCCCACATTGATCAGTCTACCAAAAAAAAACTAACTAACGAACTATAAAGTCATGGACTTGTCTATAGTCGTTCTCAGGGTCACCTATAAAAGGGGCAAATTTATCCCTGTAGCAAAGGGTTACCCTACCCTCCATCCATATCACATAATCACGCCTATCACCTTAACATACTCAAGGGATTTTGAGCTCACTTAATGTCAAGTGATTCAAGTACTCCTCTAACACAATCGATAGTCAACGATGTAATGCATGAATGGGGCTTTTGTTTTCAAAAACCCTTATCTATGACATCATTATAGTTCTTGTCAATGAAAGAGAAATGTGCCTTTTGCTTATACACTTTGGTCACATTCAACCAAATTATTATCTCATCCAACCAAACATTTTCAGACCACCAACATTCTCGTAGCCTATTCCCACTAGTTTCTGTGGACACCAATACACATGGAAGCTATCGACCACATAATTTATGTCAAGCATAAACCATTACTTGCTGAAGCATAAATAACCTCATTTCATTTTTAGCATACACCATCACCAATATGGAAACTTGCTAGGGATGAAAGACCACTCAACCAATGTTACAGAATACACCATCACATAATATGGAAAAGGCTATAACATCATCATACCTTCATCATTTATAACCTGACCAAACCAACCTATCAACCATCCTGAACTACATTGTTTTGAGGCCCTCAACATAGGGGCTATGTAGGTAGCACTCAGATGACATGACATCTTCTGGGGTTAGCTCGACCACATTCGTAGTTTCATCTACCTGATGGAGAAACCATATTACCATTAACCTGACCAAACCAACCTATCGACCACTTTGACCCTTCCTCCCCTTTGGGGAGAACTACATTGGCCTAAGGCCCTTCAAACAAGGGCTATGTAGGCAACACTCAGTTGACATGGGGTCCTCTAAGGTTAACTCGGCCATTCCTTCATTTGTCCATCTAATGGACCAACTATCTATCTCGACTCGACTCGACCAATAACCTTGGAGATCGTGACTATCTCCTCAGACCACAACCATTTTTGAGACAACTTTGCCTTAGTTGTTTTGATTGTATGTAGGCTACTTCATGAATAGTTAGCCAAATTGTCTGCAACTTGCATTACGACCCTCACAAGTATTAGATCACGAGCAAGTTGATCCCTACTACTTGTGACATTTTTGTGTTTTCTAGGAGCACTTCTTGAGCCTAGGATACTTGGAACATGATGACCATTAGAGCTACAGCTTGGATCGAATAACCCAATCAGCTACGACTAAATGTTGGGGCTTGGTTATTTTGATTTTGGCACTCCTTGACCCTGACTTGCAACAATTTGACTTGACCATCTCGTGAAGTGGTATGCACGCAATCCCAACTATTGTAGCGTTCACACTCAAACTTCACCATATTCATCCACTATCTATCAAATTGGCACCTAATTTCAGGTTTCCTTCCCTCGACTCCCACTTTGAGGGGGAATACCTCATCCCATAATCGAGGCAACTTACTCTTATTTTTATCTTGCAGTTCATCAGAACAACCAACAAGACAAGCAATTACCTCATCCCATACCTGGGGAAATCAACTCCTATTTTTGTCTTGAAATTCATTAGAACAACCAATAGGACAAAAAAGACCTCATCCCATACCTGGGGCAATTTACTCCTATTTTTGTCTTACAATTCGTCAGAACAACCAACAAGACAAAAAGGGGCAAATGTAGACACCAAATTGTGTCTACTCCTTGGTCGACTCCCCCCTTGGTCCCCTTGGTCCACTTCTAACACATTCCTAACCCACACACTTATTAATTTAAAATAATAACTTATTTTAAATTAATAACACCCCCCTTTGACACATCACCCATGACACCTCACCCCACCTTGGATACCTCTCCTTCGATGCCTCCCATCACCCTATGACCAGTTTATGACCTATTTCAACCCTCTCGCACTTATTTAATCCACCTTCAACTATTTTCCAATGACAATTAGACCTAGCAGTTGGAAGAATGGGCAAAAGGCTAATTTTAGCCTTTTTCCCATCTTCTAGCCACTGACGTCAGTTACTAGCCAGCCGACGCTGGCAGGATCGCCAACGTCGATCGCTTAAAACAACCCAAAGGCAAATTCTCTTCCCCTTAGGATGTTGAATCAATCAATCACAGACTGTGAATGCAAATTCTATCTTAGACTCTCTTCCTCTCTCGGCTCTCAGACCTGGACATCAATAGGAACTCTCTGAGATCAATCATTAGACTTCAACTAAACACTCTTCTGGATATAGACACAATAGGTACAAGCATTTCAAACACCTTTGCCTCTGCTCCAAGCAAGAGATAAGTATTCTTCTTCTGTTTCATTTCAATTATTTAGATTATATCAGCAATCAGTTTTCTATTCATTGCTTCTAAATAATATTATCAACCAGACCCAACTTTCAACCAGACCAGCCCTGACTCTCTTCCCAAAAATGATGAGAGGCCTTTCCCATACCCATAACCCTTTTCTAACAAAATATCCCCTACATTTATCTCTCCTAAAGACCCTGTCTACTGTCTTACTAGACTACACAGACCTAGACTACTACAGACCATTCCATCGACCAGAGATCCATCCAAAACCCATCCAAGGCCATTACCCCAACTGATGCTCGCCTCTAGGCCCATTGCCCCTATCGACGTCGACAGACTAACTGATGCCAACAACATTAGCAAACTGACATTGGTAGACTAACTGGCATCAACGACTTTGGTAGATTGACTGCAAAAAAATAGGTACGCATTATCTAATTTCCTCTTTGCTAGTCATTTGTCATTTCCTTATTTCTGACACTTTTACTTATAAATAGTGGATTGTCATCCCTCAAGGAAGTCTTTGTGCTTCTGGGACCAGGCTTTGCTTGGCAGTCCTCCTTATCTCTATCTAACAATCTCTTTGTTTGAGTCTCTTTCTTCTACAGGTGTCATCCTCCACAGCCAAAGAGGAGCTCCTAGAATGTCTGGATAATGGTGCACAAAGTTCATCCAGGTATGTACAAACCCCTAACCATTTATCTTAGTTTCTTACTTCCTTTGAATGTAGAAAAGTGAAAATAGTTTGAAACACATATACACATAAAATATGTCTAAGCTAGATTATATGTGTCATAAATATGAAAATTTTGTTTCAAATCTATGTAAAATTACTAAAATGTATAGGGTTATGTCCCAGGTGTATATCTAAATCATGGAAATGAACTAGAGATTGTGAAAGTATGGAATTAATGTATTTATGACATGCCATAACTAAAATCTAGAGATAATTAGTGTATAATTATGGATGTCATGTTTTTTATAACATTTCCCATTAGAATATGGAAATACTAAGGTGTATAAGTGTGCAGGTTATGTTTTTATGACATGCCCCAACTAAAATATGGAAATTGTGAAAATGTGGAGGTCATGATTCTATTACATGTCAACACTAATATACCTCTTCTTTTGAGGTGAAGTTAATTTAATTTTTAAGGTATTTTTATAATTTGTGTATGAATCATGTAGCATATAGGGATAACATCTCAAAGTAGATATATCAATTAGGTTCACAGTATGTGATCACATCAAATTATAAGATACATTATATAGATCATGGAAATGTATAGAGAGTAAGAATAAAAACTCAAAAAATACTCAATCACACACAAAAGACTTAATATATTACAAATAAATGGTCCAATGATACCACATATAAGGGGTAAGTTCAAATTACACACAATCAAAAGGAGTGACATATTTAAATGTCCAATCAACATAGAATGACATTCAAATGTCTAATCAACATAAAATGGCATTGAGGACAAAAAACAAGGAACATATTCAAATGTTACACAATGAATACAATATAAATCAATGTAGTACACTCAAGGAAGTGACAATGTGAATAATGAAACATAAAAAATCAACATAATCATATTATACTAGTCCTTGCATATATGTGTTAGCAAAAAACATTATGTAACATAGCATATCAAGTACAATGTGAAATATATGAGCATGAATATATACAGGTGTAAGTGTTAGAATGTAATATCAAACATTATAACATAAAAATGATCATGAAGGATATGTATCATGTATCAATCATGATCAAATAAATTAGATTCCCCGAGCATACCATATGATGTAAGTAGAGGAAAGTTCCAACATCTAAAAATGCATAGTTCATGTGTCTAGGTATGCCTATATCACACTAAAATATGTGTGAAACATGTGTGTATATCAATTAAATGATATGTTCTCTACTAAAATAAATTAAATAACATAGATGACAAGGAGATATTAAAATATGTGAATGTTGAATATTTTGAAATTTTTGAATTATTTGCATGATTTTGTATTTTTGTAATATTTTTTATTTTTATTTTTATTTTTAGAATATTTTGGAAGGAAAAGTTTATCCTATGATCCCATCTAAGGGATGCTCACAAGTAACTCCAAACTCAAAATATGGTATATAAACTTAGTGGTACTACCAATGATCATGCATAAGTGTCATATATGGATTTGTATAATATATGGTATCATGTGTATATGTAATAGGACTCTATAGTTGAGAAGAAACAATAGAAGGATTAGGGGTTCATGTAACCCATCATTAAGTCCTCTTTGGTTTCTTTAGAGTAGTTATAATTGGAACTGATTTAGTTTCTCTAGGTAATCAAGTATGTTGTGTAGGTATAGATGAAGATTATGTGGAATCCACTATATGTCTCTGGTGTAAATTCCTCTCAAGTATGTGCCACTTAGGAAATATAATTAAATATTTATTACCCCTTTATAGATGATTAACCTTAGTAGGTTTGATAATTAGTTATCTTAGGATAAACTTCTCTTGTTGAAGTGGATATTCATATGAAAATTTGGGAATCATGACTACCCTATTGGTATGAATGTATTTAATACAACCTTGCACTATGAAAGGTACTGTACAAAATTTATATATACAATTTTGTGCTAATAACATATCAAAGACTTGTGTATATAGTATAACTAATAAAGTGGTAACCATATGTGTTGGACTAACCTGTAAATTTAAATCAATATCACTAATGTGTTATGATGTCCCATCAAATAATCTAATAATTTTGGTCGAAGGGTATAAATTATCATGTGTATATCCAAAATTTTAAATTAGTTCCATGATACATATATTTTAAATATAACCATTGTAAATCATAATAATAGATATAGGCTAATGGTGAAGGTATTCTCAAATAAATATTGAATTAGATTAGATTCATCATCCACTTTTTCACTATCATAAAATCTAATATATGGTATTTCAACCATAGGAGGTATTGTGCATGTATAAGTTCCAATGATACCATATAATTGGTACCCATAATGTTATGTAGGAAGATTATCTTATATTCCATTTTCACATCTAGATCTTTATCAGAATGATCTTACAAAGGATTGTTAAATATTTTATGATTCTAGTGATCCCTAGGTTGTGAACTTGAATCCTTTGGAGGATCATTGAAGGTAATATTTTGGTCATTATTAAGGTCTTGGATCTTATTCTAAAAGGTATAAAATTTGTTTGTATAGTGTCTAGGGCCTTGGTGATAGTAATAATATGCAATAGCTTCATTTCTTTAAGGTAGAGGTTGACTCATATCAACCTATATTGGAGGAGGGATAAATATGATATGATACTCCATAAGATTATAAAGTAAATAAGCTAGAGACTCAACTAATCATGTAAATTGTCTCTTAAGTGCATTGGATAAGATTATGTGATTAGGCTATTATGACACTACGTTATCCATTGTGATTGTTTCATTTTTAGGTTTTGTATGTTTGACCTTGTAGTTTGGTTTGATATGAAACTTGGTTTTATATGTAGTCAATGTGTTTGCTACATAATTAAGTTTTTTCACGGAAATATTTTTCATTTCATGGTCTCAAACAATATGGAATAAGTCATCAAAAGATTTGAACTTTATAAAAATAATGGACTCATGTAATGGGGCAAGTAATCTTTGATTGAATATGTATTGAAGTTATTTATCTACCATTAGATTTTTCATTTTGGTCAACATTGTTTTATATCTCAAAACATATTAATTGATAGGTTCATTGGTGCCTTTTTTGTCTTTGAAATTTGATCATATGACATCATTTTAGTGATGATGATAGATAAATATTCTAAGAATTGATTGGATAGAGGTTTCAATGCTCTCACTAATTGAATTGGTAAGTCATAAAACCATTGTAGAGCATAGTCCTTTAGGCTCCATGGAAATAATTTGGTCATTGGAGGAATAATCAAGACATGTTACATAGAAATATAAGAGATGTTGTTCAGGATCACCATTTCCATCATAAAATGTGAATTTGGGTGCAACAAATCTAGTTGTCAAAAAGTGTAAAGATATTTCAAGTGCAAGAGGATTATGTAACACATCTTGTGAATACATAACATAAGGTGACTTCATAGAATTTTTATCAATGTTGGTAACCTTAGCTTGAATTTTTTTTATATTTTGTACAATATCTTGCACATTTTTATCACTAAGTTTGAGAAGTCACAAAATGGGATGGAAACATGGTTTAAACTTATAAAGGCATTGAAATTGGTAATTTAGTTGAAGTGCTTATAATTCCCATCGAGGATGTAACAAAAATAGTATCTGTTTTAGGGAACAATGGTGTAAACACATAACCTATGCCCCCATTATATGTAGGAAGTGATCATGTTCTCAAAGGGATGGAAACAAGAATATGGGGATGTCACATAACTCTAATAACATGACCAATAGATACACCTAGTTGTTCATATATGTTTTTTATTGCTTTAGTTTCTAATATGGTTTTGAGGATCTCATCAAGATCTTTAGGTTTTTTACAAATACAGTCTTGAAAAATAGAAATAGATTTCACTTGATCATTATCTATTTGTTCATGTTTATTATTTTCCTTAGATTAATTGTTTTCATGATCAGAATCATCTTCTATGATAACCTCTTCAATAGTTTGTTTAGTTTCATTATTGTCACTTTCATTAGGCATAATATATGATACTTCATTGGTTTGAGTCATCTTAGGTGTAAAAAGAGGAAGCTCCAAGTTTTAAATAGAAATGCAACCTAATATAGGGCTATGTCTAGGTTTCATACATATAATATAATAGATATGGAAAAAATAGAAAGGAAATACCTCAGGAGGTTGAATACCCTTGGGAAATATAGGGTTCACATTAAGATACACAAAGGGTGGGTTCACTAAAGTTTCAAACCTAAATTGAAAATGTGGTGGATAAGGTTAAGAATATAGAAGTAGTTCAAGCATAAAGGTGATAAACTAATATATAGCATGCTAATTAATAGAAAAACTAGATAAATAATATTTTTAATTTATACAAATAATATTGATAAAAATAGTAAAGTACAACTATTTAAATACATTTTAATAAATAAAAAATAAGTTTTATTTGTTGGTTTAATTTGTTCAGTTAGATCTAGACTGGAAACAGGTGTAAAGTATGTAAGATCAATATTTTAGATCAGTCATCAAATGCTAGAAATTAGACATTTGTGGTTGTAAAAATTACCATCAGATCTAGACAGTACTATTTATGTTAGTGTCTAAGTATGACACAAGTTTTTGTATACACACAATATTTTTAAACTTGATCATTTACTACCAGTTTCTCTCTTATAGGTACCTTTCAAGTTTAAATATCTCTAATTTCACACCTTATAAGGTACACTAAGAAAGGGGTGGGCAAACCATTAGTGATTCATAATATTTGTTTGGCTTTGTATAATTCATACCATTAGTCCAAACTATTTAGATTGTCTATCCATTCACTTCCTATGATGTCTCCTTGAAATCCTAAAATCCTAAAGTGTATGTGTAATATAACTTAAAGTATAAGAAACCATATTACCATGTATAAATATCAACTTATGATTGTATTATTATTGTTATTGTTGTTGTTGTTGTTTTTGTTGTTGTTGTTGTTGTTGTTGCCTATTTCATTGCCTTTAATTCCCTTATGTAATTCCATCATAAATATCCCTTCTAAATATCCCATTACTAAACAAAAATACACTTTCTTGTTAAGTCAATTTGGTCAACTATGTTTGGATACTCATCATATTATGTCAACCTAGTTGACCTATACTATGTTGGCCAGGTAAATAAAATCCTATGGATTTAACTTGGTCAACCCTATCACCCATTTTTCACACTAAGTTAGCCTAGTCAATCTTGTTACAAAATTCATGACACATGTTATGAAACTAAGTCAGCCTAGCTGACTTAATCTAATTCCCATCTTTGAATTTTCAAAATGGGGTAGTGTTAGCTGATCTTATCAACTAAAATTTTTGAAGGGTTTAAGGCTTATCCATTGATATAAAAACAAACTTCACTTAAATCCAATAGAGAGGAAAATTTATTTTCACATCATTATAGTTTTTAATTCTAATAAATTTATATTTGAAGGAGACATTGCTTAAGGTTTTCCTTGAGATAAGATTACTCATGTGGTGAGAAGTCTTAGATGAAAAGTAGTAGTTTTTAACCTAGAGATAAGTTTTATAGTGTGATCCTTACAAGCCATAACAACCTATTTCAAAGCACCATTATCCAAGTGAGATATTGAGACTCGATAAGTTCACCGAAGATAAATATTCTTAACTCTTTTTATTTCATTTGATAGATAGATATTATATAAGTAATATGTTTTGAATATATAACTCCTTACTTATATTGCATCTATGCTTAAACCTATTATAGATATAATTTTTTATTTGATTTCCACTTTAGGTGATCTAAGCCCTCATTTGCTTACCATGATCTATTAATTGTTTGTTTATGTTTAACCATCCCCATTTGTGCCACAAGCTTTGGTGAGCACTAGATTATCTTTATTTTATGTACTTAGACCTAATTAGGGTTATAACATAGTGTCATTTTCCTAGATAATTTAAAAGCCTCTCCTTTAGTGTTGTGTGTTAGGTGATCCCTTAGTTAGGTTTAGTGGATCCAATTTGGTTATTATCCTAATATAAACATGTATTATAATGGATGTTAGTTGATTACTTTATGCAATCTTGGATTTAATAAGTTAGATAATCTATATATTTATCTTAATTTATTACATACATTGTGGTGAACCTAAAATGAATCTAACTCTTAAATATTTTTAATTTTGATTTATATTTAAGTAGATTGGGCTAGTAAATCTAGGCTTAACCTCTATCTACAGATTCAAGATCCACAATCAACTAGGTCAGGATGATCAACCCTATTTTATCCTCTTTTTATAGGTTTTCTTCCTGTATTCAACTAGATCATACTAGTTGATCTAGTCTTTTTTTATGTTTGTAGGTCTAAGATCTACATTTAACTATAATTTATTGGTTGATCTAGTTTCTTCCTTTGGCTTGTAGGGTTTCATTTCAAAAACATTGAGTATATTGGTTGACTCAATCATTTTTCCTATTTTATAAACTATCACTTGCAATCAAATAGATCTAGTTGGTTGATCTAGTTAATTTTAGTAGTTTTTACTTTTCAATTTTTCAACAAATTATATCAATTTATTTGATCTAGTTTATTTTAATAGTTTTTTATTTTATAATTTTCAGCAAACTAGATTGAGCTACTTAATCTAGTTCATTTTAGTATTTTTTACTTTTTAGTTTTTAGCAAACTAGATTGAGTTGGTGGATCTAGTTTATTTTATAATTTTTATTTTTTAGTGTTTTAGTAAACTAGATCAAATTGGTTGATATAGCCTTATTTTACTATTTTCAATTTCTTATCTTTTTATAGACTACGTTTAATTTGTCAACCCTATTTAACCTCTATGTTTATAATATTTTTACCTCTATATAACTAATTCAAGCCTAGATGACCTAGTTAGTAATCATGTTTTCAATTAACCAACTTAGTTGACTTGTTCAACTTAGTTATATTTTTACATTCATTATAAACAAGCTTAGTAATTCAATTCTATTAATTATTTTATTTTAATATTTTTATAGCAAAATTACTTGTCACTACAAATTTTCATTCTATTTTTCCCATTTTTAAGTTCTATAAAATTGTATCACACATTCAACTAAGTCAACCTAGTTGACTTATTTTTATTTTGGATTATTTTTTTCCCAATTCAACAGATGGCTAACCTAGTTTAATATATGGTTAAACTATTTTTTTAGGATTGGTTTTCCCCAATTTAATAGTTGGATGACTTAGATCAGTATGTGTCCAACCTAGTTTGTTTTGGAATGTTTTTTCCCTAATCAAATAGGTGGCTGACTTAGTTTAGTAGTTGGTTGACCTAGTTTATCTTAGCCTAGTTTTTGTCTTAGTTAAATAGGTGGATGACTTAGTTTATTAGGTAGAAGACCTATTGTATTTAACACATCCCCACTCTCCTTATTAAGTAGGGACCCATTAAAAATTTTAAAGGTCTAGTTCTATTTTGAAAATCCTTTTTCATAAACATTTTTATGTGTATTTCACAAATTTAATTTTTAAAAGTTTTTATACAAAATATTATTGATTAATATTAATAAATTTAAAATTTATTTACTATCTGAGTTTCCACTATGTAATTTATTTAGTCTAGCATATTAATGGTCTTCAAGATTTTTTCATATACAAGTTTTTGCATTTTGACTTCACATATTTTTCACTTCATAAGTTGTCCATTTTACATTTTGGGTCTTTAGAATTTCTATTCAAAGGTTTTATTGATCACAATATTAGTCATGTACTTTGACATATCTAAATGTATAAGTACTCACACCTATGCAGATTGCTTTGCCTTCACATATTTTACAATTTTTTAGTTCATTTTCATAACTTTTAGCATGAACTTTGGTGGTTTTCTTCTTCACATATTTTGTTTGAAATTTTTATTCGGTAAAGTTAGTTTTTGTCATCTATTTTGTTGCATCATCTATTTTTAGAACTTTTTTTCACATATTTTGTCATAACTTTAGCAACACATATTCTAAATTTCATAATTTTTTGTTTGAAATTTGTATTTCACAAATTCACTCAGAATTTAGTCTTTGGAAAAAATGTTTTGAAGTTATGTTCACAACAAGTGTTATTCATAAGTTTTTTTCATAGGATTTGGTCCTTAAAGATTTTTTTTGAAACTTTTATCCATTATAGCCTTCATATTTCTCATATTTAGATCATCACAATAATTGGCTTGCTCAGTCTCAACACAAGTATTGACACCCAACTTTTGAAGGCATGTTACGTGACATAATCAATTTTGCACAAAATTAGTAATAATATGACACTTGTATAAGGCTATAGCATGGAATTTATATAAAATTATAAAAATATTACATGGCATACCTACCAAAGTGAAGTGATAAATTTCGAGATAAATGAGTAAAACAAGATTGGAGATTTTAAAAATTAATGGTACACAAACTAGAATTAAAGTCCAATACTTAATGTTATATGAGTGAATTCTAAAGAGACATCATGCCTATTGATTACTGAAGATCTCAAATGAATTTTCATTCATAAGAGAATTTGAATCCATAGTTATTTGTGTTCCTACATGAATTACTTACATAAAATGAGTAAAAAGTTGAATCCAAGCCTATAACTATGTAAATGAACCAAGAAAGAATGGATTCTTCATCTAAGGTATTCAAGGGAGTGATATTAACTTCTAAATTTTTTATCAAATACTCCATAGAGTATATCAATACCATCTTCAATCCTACCATGTTTAACAATGAATATGCCAACTATTTAGATATATGGGGTGTGATCGAGGACATAAACATCCATTCACACAAAAAGTCTAATATAAACCCATAATAACATTTGGTATCAAAATTACTACCATTAAAAATTAGGTTTGAAATTATTTTTCCTTCCTCCACATCTATACATATACAAGGATCATAGTCAAAATTATTGAGAATGTTTATTCTTAAGTATGGAGGGTAATTCATGAGGAACCCATACTTAGAGTATTAGAGAGCACTAAGGGGAGATTACTGACTTTATCTTGACTAAATAGTAATCATGGTAATTTATAACAAGGTTTTCCATTTGCATCTCCCAAAGTATGTCCCTAATAAATTGGTTGATCAAGAAATTACTTACCAACTATGGTGGAGTTTTGATGAAGATCTAAAAAAGAATAAGAAGGGTTTGTTCCATAGATCATATTTAATGATTATTCATATGTGCAATACTATAAACAAATTTGGATAAGTTGGTAAAATCATAGAGTACGATTCATTGGATATTTTTCCAAATAGGGATTGGGATCCTCATGGCCTAATCCAAAAGCACATCCAAGGTTTCAAAATATCATACCATCATGAACCATTCAAGCATGAATTCATATTTTTGAATGTAAAATATTATGCCAAGGTTTTAGAAAGATTACAATTAGCTAGATTGATAGAGTAGATTTTAAGAGCTATCTATGATGATACAATCAGCTAGATTGATAGAGTAGATTTTAAGAGCTATCTATGATGATCCCTATACCATAATTTCAAAGGCACATACTAGACTCCAAACTATTGATGGATGGTTGGTTATGGGTTACTAGACCTCTCAATACTTCTGACAACCATAAGACCAAGGAAAATCCTCCATTTCATCACCCATGGTGATGGTAGTCATCAAGTAGGAGCAACATGTTGAGGAGATCCTTGTAGTATCAAGGGCCTCACAAAAAGGTCCATCTTAGACACCACCAATTGCACTAAAAACTATCAACTTAGAGTAAGAGGCAGAGGAAATTCATGCTACCATAAGTGCAATTGGGAGAGTTGAATAACTAATTTGTATTGAGTCTATTCTAAACTCCCTATTCCATCCTCAACTCTAATTACTACATGTGTGGGTATTATACCCACTTCCACTCAAAAGGCTCCTATCTTGACTAAAAATTCAATAATTTACTATTAAATGAATATTAGATTTCTTATGGAAACTATGGGCATAGTTGCTAGGATATCAATACAAGAAGGGCCTCAACCTAAGGATGAGGAACTACAAAAGGCCAAAATCCTATGTCTTCAAAGAATAAAATTGAAAACACCAATAAATAAATAAAAATAGGTGAGGATATTATTACTTTGATTTCCCTAGTAACTATTATTTCCTCATTCCCTACTTTTTTTCTTTATCTCCTATGGTTTCTAGTGTTACAGTTGTTTCTACCTATCCTATGGATATTACTATTAGGAGCATTGCTCTAGTTATTATTATTTATGTTTCTCCAATTATTTATGCCTCCACTACCATTACTTGAATTAAAATTTCTCCTACTCTACCTAAGTGTAAGAAAGTACATTTTAAAAAATTAGGGGAGACTTTGTTAGTGCCCAATTATATGTATCTTACATAGACACTTAGTTTTGGCCACTTTCATGCCTAAACTGGGATTCATTTCAATTTATAGAAAATGACACATTTTAAGCCTATAAATCACCAAAATTACCCAAATTTTTTTCATAAGGGATTTAATTTCAGATAAATGTGATGAGGCTAGTTTATTTAGTGTATTACCTTGTATACACTAATAACCTAGTTTAGTTTTATTTTTCTCTTTCAATTCTCTGACCCTTCTAATGCAGGTGGAATCATCCATATGTCTACCACTTGGTACATTATGAAATATATTATTATTTTCTCCCCTTAGACATGAGACTTTATGATCTCAAAGCACACTACTCTTAAAGTCATAGTCTGGGTTGAATTTCCAAGTCTCTTACTCCCCTGCTGACACTTTATTCACTAGATAACATCCTCTATAGGCCATGTGGTTTTTCATGAACAAAAATAATTCTACTCAAATATACCATTAAAAAGGGTCTATGTAGAAGTAGACCTCTTCCAAGACCTCAAAGGGTTTATGAAAATCCAAGTTAGGGATGTGAGGCACTCTTAATGAGTCTTATATATCAACCTACCTAACACTTGATTTCACTGCTAAGACATAGACCATAAGATACAAGATTGTCCCTTTTAACTATATCATAATAATGCATCCAACCACTCATCCTCTCCCCCCAAGCCCTCTCCTAAAGCTAGCAAGAAACTATCTAAGGATAGATGGACCATGGTAGGGGGAAAAAACACTCGCTCCAAATCCACAAAAATAGTTGTTGCTCCCAAAGGAGGCAAGAAATCTTTAAGAAATGGCCCATAGGATTAATATACTATTTTAAAAAATCCCTCTCTGGTTAAATCCCCAAAATTGGTAGAAAAACCTAGGGTGTTCAACACCCCTCTAGATAATAACGTCTTGTCCCAAGGTTTTGAGGCCTTTGTGCCTAGTTCTTTTAGATTTTTAGACTCATAGCCAGCCACTCTTCCACTTCTTGATCAATGGGATATGCCCAAATGCTCTCATATCCATATTTATAAGAGAGATGATGTGGAAGAAATAGAGTATCAGGTTAACCTTATTTTGAGGAAGCAATTTGATGATTTTTTGAGTGATAATAGTGGACACTTTCTATAGAATAGATATGATGACCTAGAAGGGATGGACTTGGAGGACATGTCCCTTAACACCCATCATCTATAAAAAAAATTTCATGTAATGTTTGTGGTCTCATAGACCCAAAACACGAGTTTTTTGTGCATGATTTCAAAAGGAAGTTTCTTGAGATGGATATTTTCTATCTGTGGGAAGTCAATGTGGTGGATTTTTTATTGATGGCTGTCACTAATTCCATCTGGCATGATAGTATCATTCTTCATAGAAACAATGTCATAGGATGTGGAGGGGTGATCACATTCATTACTTTGAGGTGGTGGCCACACTTAGGGAAATTTGGCATAAACCCCACTAATTGGTTAGTATGGGCTCTTTTTAGCATTAAAATCCACTCTTTTGGATTTATTAATGTTTATGCCTATAATGATGCCTTGGAGCATACCCATTTATGGTGGTGGATAGTAGATGTTCTCTTTGATGGCCATTGGGTATTATGTGGTTACTTTAATATGGTGGTGTCTTTTGAGGACAAAATGTGCCACTTGCCTATGAGGTGGGTAGCTAGTGAAAGGGAGACATGGTTTTACATGTGCAATAAATGGGGTATTTATGACCCTAATTTATATTTCTAGCCTATAGATGGAGTTTGGTAAACTTAGAGTAAATTTATGGAAGGCCCCACTCAAATTATAAAACATCTAGATAAGGGAAATGATGTCCACCCAACCATACTTCTCTATTGATAATGGTTTTTTCCTCCAATCTAGGTGCTACTAGATTTTGGGCTTTTTTATCACTCCCCTATTCAGTTTTGAGTGACATGGTAGTTCATGAAACCCAAATTCCACAAGACATAATTCTTCCTTAAAACCTCCTTACTCAAGCATGGACCCATGGTGGCACACATTAGGAGAGTTTGAAATTTAGATCCACATCCTTCTCAAGAAATTGGTTTTATTCTCTAGTGGGATGACACCATTAGAAGGACCTCCCACTTTATGCAGATATGTGACCACCAACATGCCAATATTTATAAACACTCATACTTTTTTACTTCCTTAGAGTTGAGCCATGTGGATCTAGCCCTAGAAAAATATCCATTTAATGATATCTTGTAGGTGAGAGTTGAATCCTTGTGGTATTACATTCATATTGTAGATAAATATAATTCCCAAGGATCCCAAGTCAAATCCAAGCTTCATTGGCTTAAGATAGGGTACAAAGCTTCTAAGGAGTTCTTCCAAATGTTGTAAGCTAAGAACTTGAAGTAGCAAACATAAGTCATTAATGAAGCTAGAAATATACTCTTAGAGACTCTATATATAGTGAAATATTTTGTCTACCATTATCAACAAGTGTTCAAAGCTCAAGTGTCTTCAATTGACCATGAAAATTCCTTTAAATAATGCCTTTTAGTGGTGCCATGCAAACTCACTCCCACCTAGTGGGTGGTTTGCGATAGGCCCCTCACTATTGATGATTTTTATGAGGTAGTGTCTCATATAGATCATTAAAAAGCTCCTATCATTGATGGAATTCCTTAAAAATTCTATAAAACTCTTTAGGACCTTCTGAGTAGTGACTTGCATAAGGTTTATCAATAAGTGTTTAGAAAATAATTGCTAGGTAAAAATATAAATAAAGGAAATATCAAATTCATACCTAAGTAGGGAGATCCTAAGTTTATTTTCAACTAGTGGCCCATCATCCTCCTAAATGTCTCTTATAAAATCATTTACAAGTCTCTATCAATTTGGCTACATAATATTCTACCTCTCATTGTGCATCTAGAACAAATGGGTTTCATTAAGAGCCATTATATTTTGGATAACATCATTATCATTTGGGAAGGGATAGATTGGGCTATATTGTCTAAGTAACGATCTATGTTCATCAAAATTAACTTTGAAAAAGCTTATGGTCACATTGAATGGTCATTTATTCTATGCATACTTTGATCTTTGGGCTTTAGGCCCATCTTCATCCAAACTATCTAGATGCTTTTCTTAGATGCCTCAAATATCCTCTCCATTAATGAAGTCACCTCTAATCAATTTGGCTTGTTTTATTCTATTCATCAAGGGTGCCCATTAGATCCTACCTTTTATGTTCTTGTAGCTGAGGGTTTTAGATATGTTCTTAGCAATTCCCAAGCTAGGAACCTTGTTATGGAAATTTATTTCCCTCTTGATGTTGAAAACCCGTAAGAAGATATGAATATGCTCAATGCCCAATTTATGGATGAATCCTTCCTTACTCTCATTAAGGATGAAACTAGTTTGGATAATGCCTTAAATTGTCTCAACACCTTATGTATGACCTCTAGCTCTAGTATCTAATGGCATAAAACTCATTACTAAAGATAATCTTACCTCCATCCACCATCATGGGCTATTAAATTTGGTTAGAAGTATATCTAACATGATTAAATATTTAAATTTATTGGTATCCCATTTTCTTTTGATTCCTTACCACCTTTGTTGTGGCAATATGTTGTCGATAGAGTTTCTAAGAAGCTATAATATTGCATGACCAAGTCTCTTTCATTAGCAAGAAAAGTTCAAATCTGCTAAAAAATTCTTGCATTCACCCATGTATACTGCTCATCATGTTGGGTGCCTTATAATAAATATGACCAGAAGTTGAATAAATTGCTTAAATATTTCCTTTGGGCTAGTTCCACGATAAAGGATTACATAAGGTGGTCGAGGAATATTATTGCCTCATGTGTGATGCTGAAGTGATGGGGCTCATCAACATAGTCCAAAAAGGAACTACCTTATGTTCTAAATGGATTATATGGGACATTGAAGGCCAAGAAGCTTTGATGTTGTTCAAAAACTATATCTCCTCAGGCTTTCCTAAGGGAATGAAGTCTTAAAAAGGGCTCTCCTTCCCCAATTTACTCTTTATTTAGTCTCTCATCCAAATCATTGGGTCCTTTATGGCCAAAAGCATCGAGAAGGCCTGGGAAAATATCAAGCATGGGTTTCTTTATAATGGCTCTAGTTTTTGTAATGGGCTCTTTGATAACACCCATTTTCTCTAATGGTCTCCCATTTTATGTCACAATAAAGTGCCCTTGGTATAAGTCCCTTGGGTCAACACTCTTAATATTTACCATAAAGTAATTCATACCATCCATGATATTTTCTACAAGTCCTCTCAATCTTGACTATCCTTGGAGGAGGCAAAATCTAAATTTTGATTAGCCAATGTGGATTAGGAGTCCTACAAGAGATCCTCAATGCTCTCCTAGCTTCCATGCTCCATAAAATCTTGGTCCACTCCACTAGATCATGGTGGAAATAATATAAATGGTATAATGAGACTCTTTTCTACAATTATACTCCTCAGCTTGGTTATGCATGGTTCACCCCCCATTTTCCTATGGTTGACAAGGTTAATGTCCACTAAGGGATATAATCATCTACTAAAACATGGAGCTTTTACTTCAACAATGTTTGGGGGGCTTTTGTGGATCCCAAACTTTCTCATTTTACTTGGTGTATACTATACCAAGCTTACATATTGGTAGAAGACTCATCCAGCTAGGATTCCACCTACCTACTTACCCCTTTTATGGCCACCTTAAGATGCTTCCTCATCTTTTTTGGTACTATTCCAAATCTCAAAGGGTTTAGACTTAGATCCATGATCATTTGAAGCCTCTCTAGCCTAAATTTTTTATTTGGTATCACATCCTCCTTGGAGACAAACCCATGATACCCTTCAAATACACACAAGTCTGGCATACTTTCAAAGTGGAGATTCTCTTCTATTTTTGGAAAGAAAGAAATAATTATTTGTTTAATAATGCTTCTACTAATTTTAATATTTTTGATTTACACAAATCTTCTATCATCTCTAATTTTCTTTTACATATTCAAGTCCAAGCCAATAATGTGGATATGGATCTTGGGCATCTTCAGGATCTCCTCTCTTACTAGGGAGATGTTCCTTGTGCAGTGGCTTAGGTTCCACCTTCTCCACCCAGGGATCCTAGACTGGATGATAGAGTGCATTGACCACCTCATGGTGGGTATCATTATAGTCATTCCAAGTGCCACTCTCATAGTGGCACCCTATACCATCACATTTCCCCTCCTAGGTATCAATGAGGGTGGCATCTGCTACCTCCTTCCCCTATTGGGTAGGATGGCTAGGGAACTCCTCCTCCTCCTTTGCACCCAGATGATTTGGGGTGATACTTGGAGGCTTATTAGATGTGCTAGATAAGTTCCCTAGGCCTTCTTTGGCCATTTCACCCACTCAGACACAAGTAGAAGATGATGATAGGGACATTGCTCAAGCTACTTAATGGGAGCCTATTCTAGATGATAATTATTTGCCAAGATCGAGATAGGGTCCTAATGATATGGATCCTCCACCTTTTGGCCTTGATTTTGTTACATAAAAGTAATCTTTTTTATGACTTTTTAACTTATTTTTAGGCTTTGCCTAGTTTATGATGCTTTTGATTTTGTTCCTAGGCTCTACCTAGTGTGACGTGGTGTTTGTGAATAATTTGTATATTTTTTTTAAGTTAATATGTGGATATATTTCATCAAAAAAAATTATGACCTGTTAATTTAAAATTTTTAGCCTATGATGTTATTAATTCATAACATTTAAAATAATTACCAAAAGCTAAAAAGTACTAAGCAAGATTAATTACATTTAAAATCTTATTTAACTTGCTCAAACAAAAATTCCAAATCAAATTAGTGAATTTCATTTACCAAAAAAGGATTTTTTATCCAAATATGAAGTTAAAGGTCAAAATAGATAATAAAGTGATTTATTATTTCCTAAATATTCCAAAAATATGAGTCACCCCTCACAAATATCTAAAGTGATTTTTCATGCCTCACAAACATCTAAAACTAAGGTGTCAAGATTTCATGAGTGCTTTGACCCAACCTAAGGTTAGCTTAACTCAACATAGGTAATTTTAGACTCAGCCAAAAATATAATTTATCCTAACCTCCTTAGGGTTAGATTTAGTTCTTTGAGCTATAAATATAAGTGTTTGCACCATATTCCAACAATATTTTGTGTGTAAGGTTATTATGTTGAAATACCTTATTGAAACCTTTGAGAGTAGTGTTTTAATTCCCAATTAATATCAAGCTTCACACCAATCCACAAGTGACTATTGGATATATGCTACCACCATGGAATAGCATTGTTATAAGGCTCAAATCATCATAAGATAATCATCAAAATCCTTATGCCAATAAGTAAGCATCAAATTTGACAAAGGAGGAAAGAAATATGTATTGTCTTTATCTCTATTTTGTGATCTTGCTTATTATGTTATATTTTCCCTAGTTCTTAGACAAGAGTGTTTAGTCCTAGTGTATTGTTATGCTTAATTTTTTTCATTTGGAATAACAAGGAACTAATATAAATTTTCTTTACTCTTTTAACACTTAAGGTACATATTCTACTTAAGGTACATATTTTATGACACAATTGGAAGCAACCAATGCTTTGAATATGGTGGTCATTAGGACATCAGATTAACTGTAAAACATGTAAGAATTGATTCCTAAATTGGCAGGGTACTATAAATAACTCCTACAAATTTTGGATGATTTGAAACTTTCCTAGGCCCTTGATTCTTTAGGTAAATTAATAATCAAAGATAGTTTCAATTAGCTATTATAGCAAGAGTCAGCTCGATTTAAACAAAGTCTCTAGTGATGTAACTTGAAGAAATTGACCAAGAGTTTCTCTTTTCTAAAAACAAGGTAACAGAGATGGAGATATTCTAGGTAGAATTTAGATGCACCAAAACAAATCATGGACTATTACGAACATAGTTTACTAGGGTGCATAGACCTTCCCTTTAGAAAATGGATGTAATAAGGTCTCAAAAAAATGTTGGATACAATCACTACCAAGAGTTGGAATTAAATAAGTAGGAAACAGTTGGGTATTCCACTTTAACCACATCTTCTAATATAGTACCTCTAATGACTATCAGTTTGACCATGCAGAATTCATCGACTAGTAAGCCTTAGTTTATTCAATTATTTCTATTTGTATTTTGTATGAAAATTGACAATGTTTCTAATATATATAGTAGTTAGTTGAATATTTTTATAAACATGCACATGTTGCATGTCTTTGTAAGAGTGGGTCTAATTTGAAAAGACTTAGTTTTGACTAATTTTAGACATACATTCATAACTTTCATTAAATAAAACTTTTGTTTAATTATCATTAACATGTAATTTTAGACTCTTGCATGGATTTGGAGAATGAGGCAAACCCTCTCCAAATCTATTTATACTTGTAATCCTATTTTATTCATGGGTTATAAAATTACCAATATAGGAATAAGTTATTTTAATTATCACATAACTGTGTTTATGTTCTTGCATTCCAATTCTATGGAATTAATTAGTTTTAGTTTCTTGATTTTTTGATTCAATAATTCAAAGTGTACAAAAGCTATAGAAATTTCCTTATTATTATTTATGGTGTATAATGATATAATATGTGAAATATCTATTGGATAATTAGTAAATATCATTGATTATATGAAATTAGGTTGATTATTTTAATTATCAAGTGTGTAGAAGTATTTTTTTGATATAACCTTCTATGTGTGAAAAAAAACTACCTTAGATACCTCTCTATCCCAAGATATAATATTTTACATGTGTGTGTGCAATAGTTACTCTAAACAAAAGAAATATTTATATAAGACCTTAAATTTTACTATATTGATCTTCCATAGACTTCCCTACTATGTTTTCATGTGTGTGTGTAATAGATATTGGCTACAAGTTTTGGTATTAATACACTTCTCCACAAAGAGACCAGCCTAAAAGTAATCTTGTTGTAATCATAAATCCTTCTTTTTTTCCCTAATTTTCCCTCCTTTATTGTTTATTTTGAGATCTACCCAAATTACTATCAGTTCCATCCATCCAAATCAACTAGGTTTTTACTTTATTCTAGGTTTCACTCACCCATTCACACATATTTGAACAAATTGCATGATTAACATACTATTCCACCACCCATTTATTCAAACCCAACCTTAAAATTCATGCCCTAGAGTGGATTTTATCTCCATTCAATTCATAAAATATTATAGGTTTCCTTGTTAATTTTATGCTATGTATTAAAACCACATCAATAGAAAGGAAAAGTTGGTAGTAGAAGGAGGACCATAACATTAATGTGATTTTTATTAGACAAGATTGTCCCCTACATCTAAGTTACACTAGAGATACCCAAGAGAGTAACCAATTCTAGATCCCAAACCAATAATTTATCTTCACCTTTGTCAATCCATTAAAGGCCTAGATCTACACCAATTATCCCCACCATACCCTAGGTCAGGATACCTTCCCCAGTGAGAAACCTTCAACCCATAAATCATCCTATGGCTCAATCTTAGTTAATTAGATATGTCATTGTAGACCTAGGATATGTGCATGTTCTATAAAGGAATCCAAAGAAGTATATGCATTATTTCTCCCCTTCAAGAGGAAGAACATCAGAAGAGTGTATTAAGTATTTTAAATATACTTTAAGACTAAAAAATGTTATTGATAAATACGTTACATGGAGACTTTTACCATTTACATTACAAAATGTTTTTTATGAATAGTTCCTTAATTTGAAGAAAACTCAATTACTTCATGGAAATCATATCAGCTCACTTTTATTTCGTAGTTTAGACAAGTTACCAGTCTAAGTATGGTGTATTATCTCTTCACTAGTATGAAGAGGGATCCCAATGATCCAATCCAATATTTGAATGTAAGGTTTAAAAATATGTACACTTGGTTAAGCTCTACATATAAACCACTAATGGCACTAACACTCAAAATGTATAAAAACACCCTAGATATAATTATTGTAGTATTGATGTGAAGAGTTGTTTATGCTAACACTCTATCATTACCCTATGAAGAAGTGATCAACATTGACATGAAAATAAATGCATAGATACTAGACATGCCTAGCCTTAGTTCTGATTTCCCATGTTTGAATCCAATGCCTCATGTGAATCATAATGTTTTTTGCGTTTAACCAAAATTAATTATATGAACTACTTCCTATGATGTAGCATACATTAAATTAAAATTATGGATTCTTAAAAAACTCTACACAAATTAATGGTCAACAAAAAAATAAAAACTCACTTGTATATAATACCATAGTTGGCCAGGGTGTGGACTCTACCAAAGTAGAATTGGATTTTATATAGAGGATGGTTCGGAAGCTAAGCAATGACTTCTTGAGCATGCAAAGGAAGATAGGAAATACTATTGTCCCAAACAATAATTATAATTTTAGATTTTAAAGATATAATAGGCCTTTAAAAAATACTATAAATAACATGGAACAACATCAAGCTAATAAGTTACCAAATATTAACATAGTGGAGATAGCTCTACCCAATTTATGCAGAGTTCATAACACATCATGAAATGGTGAGCTTGACTATGTTGATTTTTGTGTAGCATTTTAAATCTTCCAGAAGGAGATGGTAAGGCAAGATTTAATGAAAAATACATTATATTTCCCCCATGATACCAGTTCTTCAAGTATCACCATAGTCTTTTAAACTCATGAGATTCCTTTCTCAAGTGAATATGATAATGTGCTATAATATAACTCAAATAAGATACATGTTTTCTAAGAAATTTATAAAAGCAATTATAATTTGAGGAACAAATAACCCTTCACTACATCAACTCCTCTAAACAATATGGCTACTCCCTCAAATCTGAAGGTTGATAAAAATCCACTTCCCATAAAAGGTAATGATCATCTTTTAAATAAGGAAGAATATAACAAAGGAGGATACAACATCATCAAGTATATGAAGAAGATAAAGGTGAGCATCACTCTTCATGAATTAGCTTAGATTATTTAATAGAAAGAGCTCTTATGGAGGTCAATTATAGGAAATTTTGTTACAAAAAAGCCAAAATCCACTCATACTAATATTATATATAAGAGTAGTTCATAAGTTCTTCCTTTGTTGTTAACTATCTGAGAATTTGATAAGAATATACATAATTGTTTAATTGTTTCTAGATCTTTAACCATTGTAATTGCCAAAATTTGGGATTAATTCTAAGCCCTTTCAAGAGGATGGTTTTGCAATTGGATAAAACAATGGTGCATGTGGTTGGATAGTTGAATATTATATGTATTCAAGTTGTATCTGAGTTGCATGTGCATATGCCCATAGTCATATTCATGTTAGATATCTTATAATGATATGGACTACTATTGATTAAATATTGGTCTAAGACACTAAACAAGTATGTAGAAACATACTTCTCTCACATTTGGATACCTTGGAGAGGTATTCCAAATCAAATTCAAATTAATCAAAAACTAAGAATGAAGTATCCCATTATAGAATACAATGATAAAAATGAATAACTAAGTTATAAATCTATTAATCTTGGGATTTATACCTTTACCATAAATAATGAGATGCAAAGGTTATAAATATAAGGACCTTCTCAATTTTGGACTCTTCATTTTGATGGTGTAAAATCCAAGTAGGGATCAGGCATTGGTGTTGAATTGACTGACCCACTAGGTAAGAATTACTTAGAAACTTATAGTTTGTAATTTACATACACTAACAAAATAACATAATATAAAGCATTGATTCTATGATTATAATTTGCTCTCAAGAATAATGCCAAGGAATTGCTAATATATGGAGATTCAAAGATGGTGATTAATTAGGATAGAAAAAAATACTAGTATAAATTATCATATCTTAAGAGATATAAACACCAAACCTAATATTTAATTAAGTAATATAAGGCATTTAACATAGTATTTGTTTCTAGAGAATAAAATCAAGATACTGGCCCATTGGCTAATTTAGCTACCAACTTAGCACCATTATAGGAGTACAAGGTATAAAGGTTTTCTATTGACCTCATGCCTTGTCCATTGGTTCTTGACAATATAAAGAATTTATAGGTATTTGATGATGATCAGAAAATTGTCCAATTCCTAACCAATTTAGGGAAATTTGAGTCTCAAATTATTGATGATAAATAGATAAATTATCTATGCTAAGAAGAACTAGGTGAATAAGGATTTATTCAACTCAAATAAAATCTTCTTCCTTTAGGGATGGTTTATTTGGAGAGAGTATTTTATATAGACCCCTAGCTCAATGATTGAGATAGATAAAAGTTAATGAATCTGAGTTCAAAAAGGATAACTTGGGGATGAGAATGATCCACACTATGTCAACATTGGTCTCATTTTCACCCCAGAAGAAAGACAAATATTGAAATATTTTATCATCGAATATAAAAATACGATTGTATGGAGCTATGAAGATTTGAAAGTTTTCAATCCTAGGTTCATCACTCATACAATCTCACTGAAGCTAGATGATAATCCATTCATATAAAAATAGAGACCATCTAATCCCATCTTAGAACCACTGATTAGAAATGAAGTAGAGAAGTTGTTGAAAGCTAGGATAGTGTCCCCTATCAGACATTCAAATTGGGTTACCAACTTGGTTTGAGTCATAAAAAAGAGTGGAGAAATTAGATTGTGTGTTGACTTCAAGAACCTGAATAAGGCCTTAAAGAAATAAAAATACCCTCTATTTTCCTTTGATTAGGTGATACAAATAGTAAATGGTTTTAGAATGATGTCTTTCTTATATGGTTTTTTAAGATATAACCAAGTGTTGGTAGAATCATATGACAGGATGAAGACTGCATTTACCATAAAGTGGGGTACTTATGCATATAAGAGGATGCCTTTTGGCCTAATTAACATAGGGGCCACCTTTCAGAGAGCCATGGACCATGAATTTCAAGGACTGATAGGTAAATTCATAATCATTTATACATATGATTTTATTATTTTCTCAAAGAATAGAACCACTCATGTAGGCCACTTATAGTCAATATTTGAAAGATGCAGAAGGTTTGGTATCTCACTAAACCCAAAAAAGAGCATATTTAGTATTACTAAAGGCAATTTTATATGGTAAATTATCACCAAGGATGGGATCACCATTGATCTAAGCTAAATTCAATGGATTTTCAAGACTGCATTCCCTAATAGTAAGAAAGATCTCAAGTCTTTCTTTAGAAAGATAAATTTTGTGAGGAAGTTTAACTCATGCTTTGTAAAAATAGTTAGGCCTCTAAATGAAATAATTAAGTAATACACCAAAGTATAATGTGTATCAAAGGATTGAAAATATTTTCAATACATTAATAACAACTTATCTTAGGCTCCAATGTTAATAAGCTTGAACTTTAATAAATAGTTTCTATTATATTCATTTTATTTGGAATACATAATTATTGTGCTGATTACCCAGAAGAAGGATGAAAGTGAGAATTATATTTCATTCATGAGCTCAAACTTGAAGGAAGTAGAGCTCAAGTACTCCATGATAAACAAGTGGACTTTTGCTTTATTCAAAGTAGTAAAGAAATTCAGACATTACATCTTGAGAAATAAGACTATTGTTATTGTGTTAGACCCTTATATCAAGATCACTTTTCAATAGAATTAATTTGGAGAGAATAGAGGAAAATTGATGTAAAAAATTGAAGATTTTAACATAAAAATCATGCCTACCAAAAAGGGCATCATTCAAATTATGATTAAGTATGACCCACTGTAGACACCAATATTGTGTCAACCCCCCTTGGTCTCCTTCTAAACGTTAAAACTCCTAACCCACACTTGCACACCGTATTAATTTAAAAACTAATTATTTTAAATTAATTACCTCACCTTGAACACCTCACCTTAAGACCGTTTCTTAGCCGATGAGTCAGCGTGAGACTAGGTCCTCCAAATCCTAACTACCCATGACCTATTCTCACCCCCTCTTAACTCCCTAACCAACTCTCATGCCTCATAAGCCATTGTTTTGACCATTCTCCAATGGAAAAGGCACTTGTCAGGTGGAGAAATGGGCAAAGAGCTAAAAATAACCCTTTTACCTATTCTCTCTCCACTGACATCAGTCAACCCATAGCCAACATCAATAGGCCTACATTGACGCTAGCGGGATCACCGACATCGGTTACATAAGCCAAGCTCTAACATTGAGCTACCCCCCACCTTCTCACACATTCACATGCACACTCTGATATTTCAAGCATCATAACTCAACTATCATTCTCCTGGCTGCCGAAACTCTGCACAAATAATTCAAGAGACTAGATTGAAAGATTGTACGAGGACCTTGAGCTACTGAATTGAAGTAATCTGTGTTCACTTCATTGGCTCACAACACTGGTTATATCAGCCATATCCACAATAAGAATCACCATTCTAACACCTCTGGGTCTTCACCCTATAAAGCTAAGTACTCTGGTCTTCATTTCAAAGTTTTAGGATACATTGTTAATTAGTTTTCATTGATATTTCTAAATATTGTCAAGAGGCCTGACTTCTTTCATGGAGGGGCTGAAAGGCCTTCCCCTTGTTCTCACCCCTTTTCATATCAATCCTCCACCTATACCCTTCCTCAGACCTCATTCACCTTCCCATAACCCTGCACCAACCTATGAACTCCCAAACACTCCTCTATCCACCACGAAAACATCTTGAAATCCATCCAAGGCCAATAGCCCCGACCAACATCAGCAACCTAACCGATGCCAACACCATTTACCGATTGACCTCGGTAGACAAACCAATGTTGGTGACTGTGTTCTGAATTAGCAAATCAGAAACCTATCCAAATAGCCCATTTAGACTAGACAGAACCTTCAGCCAGATTTTGTAACATTTTAAGACACACAGGTTATAGGGAATAGGTACACACCATCTACCTTTCCATTTCTTTAGTCTTTTATCATTTCTTTTTATACAACACTGTTATCTTTAAAAAGTGGACTGTCATCCCTTACAGAGCTTCACACTTTCAGGACCGAGCGCATAGCTTGGCAGTCCACCATATCCTCTTCTAACATTTTTCTTGTTTAAGTTTCTTTCTTACTACAGGTTTTTCCTCCATAGCCAAAGAGGATCTCCCACAAAGCTTGGATACAGTGCACACTAAATCTGGGTAACATCAAACCCACAACCTCTTAACCTTAGTTTCTTCCTCATTTAAATATAATTAATGAAAATTTAGAGAAACATTCTGGCACACCCAGTGGGACTCATGGAGTTTTCCTTGGGTTCAATCTTCTTCTTTTAAAAATCAAATTTTCATATAGATGCATTAGAAAAATATTCATTTCTTGCATCCCCTCGTCTATCTTTTTGTTTCAAAAGGAAATCATTATCAGAGGTTAAAAAGAACATCTCTTTTTATTTTTTTTACTTCCTGCATGCATCATAGAGTAGTGAAAAACTCATACTCTTTACCTCTTCTCCATTTGTTTGCATTTGAATAACATATTTTGATTTGGGTTAAAAACTACTACATTTCATTCTTTCTTGGATGCATACTTAGCCCACTTAGTAATTAAAGCATTATGAATGAATCATAGTGCACAAATGTGACACAACCAAACCATAATCACTTCAAATCAAACATATAAACTTACTTGAGATAAGGCCTGTCTAGGATTTCATCACCTAACGAATACCTTACCCCACCCAGCAATCTTACTTGGATTTCACCACCAAGAGGAGGACCCACTCTATTCTCTGGTAGAGTATAAACTATAGGGAAGGTATATTCTAGATAAGCAACCCAGCTCAACTCTAGGTTTGTGAAGTGAAGGGAGCAAGCCCCAGCACCAGGCCACGTACTGACCCTAACACAGATATCTTTGAGCACCATAACACAACTTGAAACCAGCCATAGACTTCCTCTCTAGGACCTACTCTACAAGCCCAACTCCCAACACATTCTCTTAAGGCATAAGCCACCATGACTTTAAAACTCATTCCTAGGAATCTAAGTTAGAGGTTGCTTGCCTAATTATCTATTCTTCTAGTTTTATTTGAGTGTTTGAGCTGGTAAGGTTGTACCATTATGAAGTCCAAAACAACTCAGAATATCTTCGTCCAAAAACTATCAATCTTCTATGTTTTTGGAATTACATAAAAATTGACATCGGTTTCTCCACTGATGTTGGCAACCAAACCTTCACCGACATCGATTAACTGACTGGTGTCGGCAACATTTTCTAACTGATATCGGTTAAACAACCGACATCGGTCACTATCAATAAATAAATAAATAAATTTCCAAACAGCAAGCTTAAAACCCAAATTTCTTGTTGTTTAACACAAATTCTAGTTTTCTAAAACTAAAACACATATTTTTTAGAACCTGAACCCCTTTCACCTTGCATGGTCCTGACACATAGTCAAGCTAAATTCCTTGTTGACCACATGAGTCAATAGCAACTCCCACCTTTGCCCTTCATGCCAAGTCACCTAGTGGAGTATACTTCAGACACCAAGCATACTCCTATTCAACCTACCCTCAATTAACCTCTTATTATTCCTGAAGGGGATCAAGATTTTGAGAGATTCCTTGACCACAATGTCAAGGCTCTCCAACATTATCTCGCTAGAAGCCAAACGTGATATCCTTTAGGTAACCCTATTTATGGGATGCCAACTTCTTTGGTTGAAGTGGCAATGATATCAACAACATCTGCTACCCAACCTATTGTCACTCAGGCCACTATCTCAACCAGTAACCCAACCATGGCCAATGTTCAAGATTTGGCCTCCCCTTCTATCCTTTCTTGCCCTACCTCCATCAGGGTTTCTATACCCCCTCAACTGCAAATAATTCAACCAAGTTTGACACCTTTCCAAAACTTGATTGTCTCTATCCCATCCACTCTTGCACCTATAAATATGAGAGTGACCACCTATCCTTTAACTAGTGTCACCACCATTTAACCACCTTTGGTGGCATCTAGTCAAGTTGTGCCCTCCAACTTTGCGACACAAGCCCCCTTATCCTCAACATTGGCCCCTATGATAAACTATTAGTATGTTGCACCTACACAAATGCAACCAAGTATGTCATACACCCCTTTCAATGCCATCCAAGTACTCTATAACTTAGGGGGTGCCCCTCATGCCAATCTGATTAAGATGTTGATGGATAAGATGTCCAACCTTGAGACATATGTTTCAAGTTTGAGGAGTGTTCTTTTGTATGAACAAATCTGTAACAAACCTATCCACCCTTCAATTCCTATTTGACCATACCCTAGCCAGTGGGAACTCCCAAAATTTACTCACTTTCAGAGTAAAGAGGACCCACAATAACATCTGTGAGCATTTAGACATGCTTGCTACCTCATAGCACACGATGATGCATTATTACTTTGCACATTCCCTATGTCACTTTCTAGCGTGGCCCTTGACTAGTATAGCTCTATTACCAGGCATTCTCTCTTCACCTTCATTCAACTCACTCATCTATTCCTCGATCATTTCTTAATTAATATTACCAAGAAGTTCTCCATCACAGACCTTTATTCCATTAGATAATTTGAGGATGAGTCAATAGCTGACTTCATCACCCGTTGGAGAGGTTTGATCAACCAACTCTCCTTCTCACTACCTCAACCTGAGCTCATTGAGCTCTTTTCAAGAGCATGTGCCAAGCACATTTTGTCCACTATATGGGTTCAAACTTTTTGCACATTTGATGAAGCTTTCACTATGGCCCAAAAGCTTGAACTCTGCACAATCGAAGAAGACAGGGTCAAATTGCATAACAAAAATACCAATGCAAAATCCAATGATCCTTCTTCTTCCAAACCTTCTTCTTCCCACCCCAAGTCCAAGGGATCAGCAAATGTTGTGGTCCTTAGGTCACCATCTTCTACCACAACCAACTAATCTGAGCCCTCTACTTTGCAAAACATCACTAGACAATTCCAACAATGGTATGAACAGCGACGATACACTCTAATAAGAGAATCGTATGCTTCTATATTGGATAAATTAGTGAAGTAGGGAGTCCTCAACCTCCCTCAAATCTAACCACCTATCCAATTTGACCCCTCACAAGCCATCCCTGCATAGTATAGGGAAAATGATTTTTGTAACTATCATCATGTCAAGGGTCATGATACGGATAATTACAAAACCTTAAAAAACATTATTCAAGACATGTTAGACAAAGGGGACCTTGTTTTGGATAACCCTAATGTGCCAGCCAACCAAAACATGGATTTCTTTAGGCAACCATTTCCTAACCATCCCCCAAGTCAAAATAATGTTTAGACCATGGCCGATGACCCTCAAGAATGCAACATACGCACGGTCAACATAGTCTTTCCTTTCATTCCTATCCAACCTCTCCCACAATCTAAAGAGATTGGTCAACTCATTTCTCCACCATAGGTAGAAGAGCCTATTTTACCCATACCACCCCCATGCAATGAAGAGCTCCCTTAGCCTCACCCTCTTCCTCACGTGGATGAACCCATTTCACCTGTATCACCCCCACGACATCAAGCACCTCCTCTACCCATTCTTCTACCTCATGAGGATCTTTTATTACATATTCCTCTTTCCCCCACCTTCCCTCTTCTTTTACCATTGGAAGAATTTACCATTCATACCCCACGCCCTCATGAAGAAGGGGCCATCATCCCTCTACTTTACCCTTTAGAGGAGCCTTCCTCTCCTATTTTTTCCCCACTGATGGAGGATAGTCCTCCATCCACCCCCCTTTCACATGTAGGAGAGTCTACTTTGACCTCTCCCATATTGGAGGATGCTTTGATGGTACCAACACCGGTGGCCCCACCCTCATCCTTCTTATTACCAATAGAGGATCATACTTTCCACACTCCTGGACCACATGTGGAAGGCATGATCATTTCTCCGCTCTATCCACTTGAAGAGCCAAATTCTCCAATCCCTTCTCTGCTGAGAGAAGAACTCACCGCCTCACCCACTTTGGCTAAGGAAGATCTAGTGATGGTTCTCTCTCACCTTTGGCTCATGATCACTACGTCTAACACATTTCCACTCTCACAATCACCCAAATCCTCTAAAGGAATGACTGTAAGGCCTCACACAATGTCATCTAAACCCTTCTCTCGATTGGCAGAAAACTTAGGATTCTTCCATTTTAGGAACCTAGAGTATGAGGCATTATGGGAGCAACTTAAGGCTCCTTATCCTACACATCCAACTTTGCCTTATACTACCAACCCTTCTACGATGATTTACCCCAAAGTCTCTAATGAGGATTGGGTTTTCACTTCTAAATCATCAGAAGCTCATCCTTCCACATCTGAATCCAAACCCCCACAAGCATCCATCATTTTAAAACAAATTAAATCTCTTGGTGTTTGCCCTATATCAAACCTCACTCACCCACAAGTGAAGTTAGATTTGAACCTCGCCCCACACAATAGTGGTCCTCACACAAAACTAAAGGAGAATGCTAAACCACGTTGGTCTACTCCTCCCCCACCTTCACCATTACCCTCTATCTTGGGTCCACATCCTTCCACTTTAATAGGAGTGCTCCCCATTCCAACACCTCACAAAGGCAAACTGCCTCCATTACTCCCTCTACCCATCAAAAACATATTTCCTCCAATAAATTTGATACCTCTCATCAATAAAGTGCCATCTATGCGTGTGGCCACACCACCAACTAAAAAGGTGGTACGAAAAACTCTCCCTATAGCTCCTAAACAGAAGTTGTCCACCCCTACTACAACAATGAGCATAGACCCATTAGTGGGTTCCTATGTTTCACTATTATGTCGATTATTACAGTCTTCTAGCATCATTCTCCTGCCCATTAAGCCATACCAACCTCTCAGATCAAAACCTTCTTGGTTTAATGACACTTAAATCTGCTTGTATCATCACACACCTGGGCATGATACTAAGAGTTGTTGTGCCCTTAAGGTTGTCATTCACCAATACTTGGAAAAGGACACCCTTCTCATTAAGGATTCTCTTGACCACCTTTTTGATAAACTACCGACACCATCCCATGCCTCCCAAACCTCCTCACTTGAATCAGGATCCCAACATGAGATTATGGTCCCTCTACCACCTTCTCCCCTTTTATTCAAAATCAACACTATTAATGTGGCCACCAAGTCCCAAATCCTAAAGGATAAAGGAAAAGAGTAGGTTTGTACCCCTTGGACATATCCATTCACCAAGCCCTCTCCACCACCAAAGCCCAAGATTTCTATCTTGGGCACATCTCAACCAACATCTTTGAGGGTAATTCCTCCTGACCTCTCTAACCAACATGATTTTTGGTATAAATAACTTGTTGACTACTTGACTTATTCTATCATTCCTCCTGACCTCTCTAGCAATGGACGGTGGGATTTTATCAAGAGTACTACTTGATACACCATGCTAGGGGGTCTTCTCTACAAATGAGGTTTCAACGGCCTCCTTCTCTGATGCCTAACCACTAGTGAGACATCTCATGCCATCAAACAAGTCCATGGTGGGATTTGTGGAGGACATTTCAGTGGTAACTTAGTTGAAAAGTGCATCCTCCACCTAGGCTATTATTGGCCCACTCTTAACCAAGACTATAGTGACTATGTTCGACATTGTATCAAATGCCAGTAACATGCTAACCTACTTCACATCCCTAGCCATGCCGCTCTTAATCATCTTCATATCTACCAAGATCACATCAAGCATGCCTATAATAAAAATTTGAAAGAGCGAGATTTCAAAATCAGAGATCTCATCCTTAAAGAAAACCAACACATGACCAATATGAAAAGAAGCAAATGAGGCAAATTTGCTCCTAATTGGCTCAGACCTTACATAATAATGCACAAGTATGGATCAGGGACTTATTGTCTATCTTCTCTCGAAAGCCGGCCAAAACTTGAGCCGCTTAATGCCTTACATCTGTGACCATTCTACTATTAACCAAGTGATCATTCACTTGATGTTTAACCTGAGCTCATCCCTTGAGCAACCCTCATCATCCTCATTCCTATTCCTTTTAACCCTTTTTCCTTACAAATAATTAGTTAACCATTTTTTAAGCATTATTGCTTTATCTTAATAAAAGGGAAACCCCTAAAACCTCTATAGTCTAATCCATGACTAAAAGTTCAGTCAACAAAAAAACATAAAATAGGGATGCCTAACAAAATATTAAAAGGTCATAAACTATAAATGTAGACTGCTCCCTCGAAGGATAGCTGCATTATTGTTGTAATTAATAGAATTCTCCCTTGAAGGATAGCTATTCAAAGAAATCAAAACAAACAAAGCAAAATATAGACCACTCCCTCGAAGGATGGCTATGCCCAAATTTTGCTACAAACACAACACCTTCTCAGAAGCTTCCCACATTGATTAGCTTCACATGACCATAAAACAAAACAACATCTCAAAGTAGACTTCCCACATTGATCAGTCTACCAAAAAAAAGAGACTGACAAGCTATTAAGTCATGGACTTGCCTATAGTCATTCTCAGGGTGACCTAATAAAAGGGGCAAAGTTATCCTTGCTAAAAAGGGTTACGCTATCCTCACATATCACATAATCACACCTATTATCCCAAAATACCCAAGGGATTTTGAGCTCACTTAATGTCAACTGATTAGGGTACTTCTCTAACAAAAACCAGTGGTCAATGACGTAATGCATGAACAGGGATTTTGTTTGCAAAAACCCTATCTATGCTATCATTATGGTCCTTATCAATGAAAGAGCAACACACCTTTCACTTCTTACACACCTTCATCACATGCCAGTTTATCTTCTAGGATGCAGTGTCTTAAAAATTATATGCTCACATATTGTCATCTCATAATTTTCACTATAAAATTATGAACCTAACATTCAACTCAATTTTCTCATAAATAACATCACATGTTTCTGATAAAATACAACCAAAACATTTTCTAGCCACTAACATAACATCATGTTTTATTTAATGCAAATACCAATTTGTGTTATATAAATTATCATAGCCCATTCACATTATTTTCTATGGAAAATAATACACATGGAAACTATCAACCAAACACAATTTATGTCAAGCATATACCATCACCAATATGGAAACCTACTGAAGCATAAATAAACTCATTTTATTTTTAGCATACACCATCACCAATATGGAAAATTGCTAAGGATGAAAAACCACATAACCTATGTTACAACATACACCATCACACAATATGGAAAAGGCTATAACATCATTATACACTCATCATTTCAAGCATGTACCATCAAACATATGGGAAATGCTAAAAACACTAACATAACAAAAACAACTACCAACCTCTTTGACTCTTCTTCCCTTTTTGGGAGAACTACATTGGCCTGAGGCCTTAAAATAGGGGCTATGTAGGTAGCACTCAGTTGACATGGGGTCTTTTGAGGTTAGCTCAGCCATTCATTCGTTCGTCTACCTAATGGACCAACTATCTAAACCCTAGGCTCACCACCTATCCTAAACTACCTCATTTTTAGTCTTTCCAACCCTAACACTATAGAAGTCACCTTAAACTTCTCATGGGGCACATTAGAGATCACATGCATCTCCCTAAACACAACAAACAACACTTGAGATCACTTATATCTCAGCTTGACTTGACAAATGACCTCAAAGATCGTGACTATCTCCTCAGACCACGACCACTTTTGAGACAACTTTGCCTTGGTTGTTTTGATTGCATATGCTACCTCATGAATAGTTATCAAATTGTATGCACCCCTCACACCTATTATCGGATCATGACCAAGTTGATCCCCAATATCTGTGACATTTTCATGTTTTTTAGGAGCACTTCCTAGCCCAGATACTTGAAACACGATGCCCATTGGAGCTATAGCTTTGATCGATCTAACCCAATCAGCTACCACTAATAAGTTGGAGACTGGTTACTTTAATTTTAGTCCTCCTTGACCATTAAAGCTATAGCTTTGATCATTTTAACCCAATCAACTACCACTAATATGCTCAGGATTGGTTACTTTGATTTTAGTCCTCCTTGACCTTGCTTGTGACAATTTGACCTACCTGTCAAGTGAAGTGGTATACATGCAATCTCAACTATTACAGCATTCACACTCCAACCTCATCCTACCCATCCACTGCCTATCAAATCAGCACCTAATTTTGGTTTACCTTCTCTCGATTTCTACTTTGAGGGGGAATACCTCATCCTATACCTAGGGCAACCTACATCTATTTTTGTCTTGCAGTTTGTCAAAACAAACCACAAGATAAAAAGGGGCAAATGTAGATACTAATATCATGTTAACCCCCCTTGGTCCCCTTCTAAATGTTAACACTCCTAACCAAAACTTTCACACCATATTAATTTAAAAACTACTTATTTTAAATTAATTACATCACCTTGAATACCTCACCCTAAGACCGTTTCTTAGCCTATGAGTCAGTGTGAGACTAGGTCCTCCAAATCATAACTACCCATGACCTATTCTCACTCCCTCTTAACTCCCTAACCAACTCCTGTGCCTTATAAGCCATTGTTTTAACCATTCTCCAATGGAAAAGGCACTTGGTGGGTAGAGAAATGGGCAAAGAGCTAAAAATAGCCCTTTTACCTATTCTCTCTCTGTCAACGTCAGTCAACCCATGGCTGACATCAGTAGGCCTACGTCGACATCAGAGGGATTGCCAACATCAGTTACATAATCCAAGCTCTAACATTGAGCTACCCCCCACCTTCTCACACATTTGCATGTACACTCTGAGATTTTAAGCATCAAAACTCGACTATCATTCTCCTAACTACCAAAACTCTACACAAATCATTCCAAAGACTAGATTGAAAGATTGTATGAGGACCTTGAGCTACTAAATTGAATAAATATATGTTCACTTCAATGGCTCACAACATCGGTCATATCATCCACAGCCATAATAGGAATTACCATTCTGACACCTCTGGGTCTTCACCCTAAAGCTAAGAACTCTGGTCTTCATTTCAAATTTTTAGGATACATTGTTAATTAGTTTTCATTGATATTTATAAATACTGTCAAGAGGCCTGACTTCTTCCATGGAGGGGCTAAAAGGCCTTCCCCTTGTTCTCACCCCTTTTCATACCAATCCTCCACCTATACCCTTCCTCAAACCTCATTCACCTTCCCACAACCCTGCACCAACCTTTGAACTCCCAAAAACTCCTCTATCCACCACGAAAACATCTTGAAATCCATCCAAGGCCAATAGCCCCATTTGACATTGGCAACCTAACCAACACCAGCACTATTTACTGACTGACCTTGGCAGACAAACCAACATCGGTGACTATGTTCTGAATCAGCAACTCAGAAACCTATCCAAACAGCCCATCTAGACCAGATAGAACCTTTGGCTAGCTTTCTATAACATTCTGAGACACACAGACTATAGGGAATAGGTACACACCATCTACCTTTCCATTTCTTTAGTCTTTTATCATTTCTTTTTATACAACACTTTTATCTTTAAAAAGTGGACTGTCATCCCTTACGGAGCTTCATGCTTTCGGGACCAAGCGCGTAGCTTGGTAGTCCACCATAGCCTCTTCTAACATTTTTCTTATTTAAGTTTCTTTCTTACTATAGGTGTTTCCTCCACAGCCAAAGAGGAGCTCCCATAAATCTTGGATACAGTGTGCACTAAATTTGGGTAACATCAAACCCACAACCTCTTAACCTTAGTTTCTTCCTCATTTAAATATAATTAGTGAAAATTTAGAGAAACACCCACATATCACCATTGATGAGGTCTATCATACCTAGGTATCTAGAGGAGATTGGTACACTGATATCATTCAATATTTACTCACATTTACTTATGCCCCAAAAATTAGTAGAGAATAAAAGAGATCCTTCAGACTCAAATATGCTCACTACATGATATAAAAATGAATCCTTTACAAAATAAACTATGAAGGTATCTACATGAGATGTGTATCATGAGAAGAAGATCAAGAGATTCTAAAGAATCTACACCATAATATTGATAGTGTTCATCTGTCTAGAACCACCATAACACATAAGATTATCTGAAGGGATACTATTGGCCAAAAATCTTCAAGGATGCACACACCTATGTGAGAACATGCATGATTCCCAAGTCTTAGTGAAGAGAGAAGTGCATGCAACAATGCCACTATATATTATCATTAAAGGAAGGTCATTTACTTAATGGGGCTTAGATTCTATCAATATCATTAACCCAAATTATTTATTTAGCCATAAATTTATGCTTACTGCCATATATTACTACACTAGATGGACTGAAGGCTATAAATCATTTTAGAGCACAAGATGTAATCAATTTTCGAGAAGAAAACATCACAACTAGGTTTGGTACCCCCATTTTCTTATTTTATGACAATGGTCCAATATTCTAATCTATTGAGTTGACTGAATGGGCCCATGATAATGAAATCACCATCAAGGCATATTTCAATTATTACCAACAAGGAAATGCATTGGCTAAATCAACAAATTATAGCCTAATTGATGCCATTAAAAAGTTAGTTATAAACAAACTTAGTGAATGGTATCATTTACTTAAATATGCATTATGGGAAGACTAAATAATATTCAATTAGGTTCTCAAAGCTTCACCTTACCTACTTATATATGGATGACATCTAATATTCACAATCATGCTTGAATCGTTAACATCAATTTATATAGGAATACATGGAACCAAGTGAGAAATAGGAATCTTGATTATTAGATATAATAGAGATGAAGGATTCAAGGAATGAATCCTTGTTTAATTTTAGTAAACATAATAACTTAGTCAAAATGTGGTTTGACATGAGAGTAAATTTTAAATCATTTAGAATATTTGATTTGGTGCTTCTATGGGATAAAACCCATTAAAATAAATAATAACATGATAATTTTACCCCCTTATGGACCAGGATTTACCATATATCAGAGATATTGGGTAATAATGCTTTCCATTTAATTGACCTCCAAGGTAATGGAATGATATGTCCAATTAATTGGAAATTTTTCAAGCATTACATCATGGTTGTACCATTTGGAGATGTCCATGAATGACCACAAGTAAGGCAGAGTTAGGAGAAGGTTAGATTTACTACTTTCATTGTTAGGTTTCTTGTTTTCTATCATTTACTTTATCTCAAGTATTTTTATGCCTTTTAGGTAAGTTTTTCATGTTTCCAACATTTTTCTTTCCTTTAGTTTAGTTCTTGTTTCTAGAATAGATGTCTTTATTTTTTATGACAATCAGTTTGACCTCTCTTGGTCTCACCAAGCTAATATCCAATTCACTAGGATTTTTTATCCATGCTCAATTTTATGAATTTTAAATCCATAAGAGAGTTTCCAAAATAAGGACAAGTGTGATAAGGATATAAAATAGAGCTCAAAAACTGGTTCATTTACAATTTTTACACCCTTGTGTCTGAGATTTTCAAAATTTAAGTATGAAATAAATAGATTAATTATGGTTATATCACATTTGAATATTTATATTAGGTATGTAAAATTTACTCTCATTACTCCTTAAAAATTTATAATTTTTTTTCATTTCTTTGGACCAAGTACACTTCTCATGTTAATACTTATTTAAGGTAATAACCATTGATATGAATATATTTGGTAGGAACATTCTGATGAATCAAGTTTTTTACATACACCAGCTCATAATAGTTCTTTCTTTCCTTCTTATACTAAAAAAAAAAAAGAGGAACAATGTATCATAAAGAGTGATCATCAAACAAAAAAAAATCTAAATGTGATCAAAGACTCACATCATGCAAAAATATGAGAGAAGAAAAGGAGGAGGAACTAAATGTATCTTTGTCAGGGCTATAGACACATGGTTGGTAGAAGATAAATGCTTGAGATCCCTTGATTTCAATAATCCTAAAGTAAAATTAGAATGAAACCTATAGTTTAAACCAATTCCTTGCTAAAATCCTTAATACAAGGGTAAAATAAAATCACTTCATCACACACTGATCTAAGGTATGGACAAGGCTAGTATGTTGTATGAAGAAATCAAGTGTCTCTTTCATGTTTCTATTTTAATTATTCTCTTTGGGTATGATTCATGTTTGGTTTAGGGATGATTACTAAATATTTTGGGTTATTTAATACTCAGGAGTATTCCCCCTGTAAGTCACTATTTTTTGTATTCAACACACCCCCACTTTCATTCTTCTTGAGTAAGGACCCGTTAAAAGTTTGAGAAGTCTAGTTATATTTTGAAAAGTCTTTTTCATCAACATTTATATGTGTATTAAAAAAGATCAATCTTTAAAAGTTTTTTTATGAATGAATATTGATTAATATGAACGCATTTGGCATTTATTTTTTATCTAGGTTCCCACTATGTAATTTATTCAAACTAACCTATTAATGGTCTTTGAGAGTTTTTCATATACATGTTTTCACATTCATATTTCACATATTTTTCACTTTTCAAGTTATATATTTTGTGTTTTGGGTCTTTACAAAAAAAATCATAGGTTTTATTCATTGAAATGTTTGTCACGTATTTTGACATATCTAAACTTCTGAGTCCTCACACCTACATAGCTTATTTTACATTCACATATTTTACACTTTTCAATTTGTGTTCATAAATTTTGATTTTTTCTAGTCACGTACTTTGATGGTTTTGTTCTTTGCATATTTTATTCATAACGTTTGTTCAAGAAAGTTGGTTTTCAGCATCCATGTTGTCACATGTTCATTTTTTAGAACATTTTTTTTCATCTTATTTCATGAATTTGGAAACACATATTATACATTTCACAAGTTTTTTGTTCAAAATTTGCATTGTACAAATTGTGCTCAGAATTTAGTATTCATAAAAAGTGTTTGGAGGTTTTGTTCATGAAAAGTGTTATTCACAAGTTTTATTCATAGGATTTGGTATTTGGATATTTTGTTCAAAAATTATGTCTACCATAGCCTTGTAATTTCACATCTTCATAGAGTCTCAAGAATTGGCTGGCTCAGGCTCAACATGAAGCCCATCACCTAAATTTTGAAGGCATTTTATGTGGCATAATTAATTTTATGTTAAAGTAGTGATAAGGTGACACATATCCAAAGATATAGCATGGAATTTATTTGAAAGTATAGAAAGCCTACATGGCGTACGTACCAAATTAAAGTGACAATGTTTGAATTAAATGAGTAAAATAAGCTTAGAGATATTAGACATTAATGGTGCATGAACTAGAATTAAAGTCTAATACTTAATGTTATATGAGTGAATTCTAAAGAGATGTTGTTCCTATTTATTATTAATGATTTTAAAAAAAAAATCATTCATAAGAGAGTTTGAATCCCTATCCATCTTTGTTCCTACATGAATTACTTTCAAAAAATGTGTAAATAGTTGAATTCAAAACTAGAACTACATAATTGAACTAGGAAGCAATGGATTATTCATTTAAGGTATTGAAGGGAGTTTTTAGACCTTCCAATTTTATATCAAAGACTTCATATATTATACTAATAATGTCTTCGATCCTACCATGTTTAATAATGAATATTCCAACTATTCAGCTCTTTGGGATGTGATCAAGGACATAGATGCCCATTCACATGAAGAGGCTCTAACAACCCCATGGTAGCAAATGGTAGTTTACTTTATACCATTAAAATTTCAACAACTACATTTCATAGAGACTAAGCCTAAGTTGATACCTTACATAAACTTATTGAGGGACCTATTCTTCAATGGGAAAGTGACTGGCACTGGTTTTCTACACCACATAAGCCACAATATAGTCATCACTTGGATTTCGTATGATGTTTTCTAGAAGTACCTATAATTATTTATTATATATTCCAACTTTAATGGACATTAGGTTGAGCTATGGAATAAAATGACCACAATTGAGAACACACTCAAGAAGTGGATCAATCTAAGAGAAGTGGTCACTCTCAAAGCCAAAGAGCTAGTACCTATCACCAAATTTTATATGGGAGTTTGAACTGGAATGGCCGTATTAAATAGGTTATATGGACACCTCAGTATCCAATTCTTCCACCTAGAATTGGTACCATTTTTGGATGTATTAATGACCTCAGACTAAATTTTTATTTAGGAGAGATAATATAAAATTATAAAATTAGATGTTTAAGAATGACAAGTGGCCTATGAACATCCATTTCTATATGGTGTCCTATTTATTAGACATAGTCATGGGGGCCATCTACGTGTATAATGGATCTCTCTGGAGCCTGGCCCCAAATTATATTAAAAATTGGGTATGTGATTCCTTTTCCTTTTTCCACATCTATGCATATATGATGAAAAAATTTAGAATTATTGAGAATGTTTACCCTCAAGTATGAAGGGAAACTCATTAGGAACACCTATTTAGAGTATCAAAAATCATTAGAAAAATATTAGGTCTAAGGTGATATTATTAGATTTATCTTGACTACATAGTAATCATGGTGATGTGGAACAAGGTTTTCCATTTACATCTCCTAAAGTATGTCCCTAAAAAATTGTTTGAATAGGAAATTACATACCAATTATGGTGGAGCATTGATGAATATCTAAAGAAGAAGTGTATATTCCTTGTTTCCTCTTTAATGATTAGTTGAATGTGTTATACTATCATAAAACATTTTTGATAAGTTGGTAAAACTAGAGAGTACTATTCATTGGATACTTTACTATATAGGAATTGGGATCCTCACAAACTAATCCAAAAGCACATCCAAGGTTTCAGAATCCCCTACCCATATCAACAATTTGAGCATGACTTTATATTTTTGAGTTTAAAATACAATGTTGAGGTTATAAAAAGAGTAAAATTTGTTGGATTGATAGAGGAAATTTTGAGAGCTATCAACATAGATCCCTCTACAATAATTATAAAGGCACATACTAGGCTCCCACCTCTTAGTGGATGGAAAATTACTATACCTCTCAATGCTTCCAAAAACCACAAGACCAAGGAATCTCCTCCTAGCCATTACCCATGGTGATGGTAGCTATCAAGTAGGATAAGGGTGTGGAGGAGACACCTATAGTTTAAGGGTCCTCACAAGAAGGTCCATCTCAGAAACCACCAATTACAATGACAACTATCAAGTTAAAGCAAGAGGTGGAGGAAATTTTTGTTATCATAAGTTTATTTGGGAGAGTTGAATAACCAATTTGTATTAACTATTTATATTTTGAATATTCCAAGCACCATATTTCATCCTTGGATGCAACTAATGTAAGTATTTGTATTACACCCACTTCCACTCAACAAGCTCCTCCCTTGATTGAAAAATCAACAATTTACTACAAGAGGAAGCTTAGAGATCTCAAGGACCCTATAGACATAGTTTATATAAATACAACAAGGCCCTAAACCTAAGGATGAGGATGAGTAGCTAAAAAAGGCCAAAATATTGAGTCTTCAAGGGAAAAAATGGAAAGCACCAATAAAGATAGAAAAATTAGGTGAGGATATTTCTCTTATGATTTCCCCAGTGCCTATTATTTCTTCAATCCCTAATACTTTTGTTTTTTTAACACATACACATAACTTAATTCAATATTCAAGGTATTTTTTGACAAATACTACTAATAAGGACACTTAGACAATAGATTCCACCAGTTAGTAATTCCCCAATGGGATATGGACCTAGAAACCCAAGCCTCCTAGAGACCTAATCTAACAATAATGAGGTCCCCACTGTGAGATCTATTTTTGAAAAATCAATAGCTACAATATAAAAGGTCAAAAAGAGGAAGATAGAGTATGATTTTGATAGAGGGTTGGTTATGGAAGAAAGGCAATATGTGTTCTCATTGTCAAGGAGAAAGACCAGGATACTTGGGCAGTCTTTGTATAATAAGGATTTCAAGGCCTACCTATAAAAAAATACAAAGGAATTTATAAAACATCATGAGGGCACATAGTAAGCTATGTAGGAATTGCAAAAAGAGATTGAACAAATAAGGGAACAACAATAAATTGTTCATGTTCTAAGGGAAATTGTTGGTGGTGTACATAATGTTGTTCTAAGGATTTACAATATTTTGGAGACTATTGGTTTTATGAAGGATAAATTATCCCCTTGCATATTTGAAATGGATAAATTATTTAATTCTTGGAAAGAAGATGAAAATAAACTAAATTTACTTGTATTTTATATAACCAATAAGGATTTTAGCCATCTTGATTTCATGACACCCTTGAAAGTGTCTACTGCTCTAAATATGGTGGTCATTAGGACATCAAAATTAAACAAGTGGGTGTCAAGTACACAATCCTTGATTCTAAATTTGATATAATAGGAAAAACAAGTCTTGTAAATTTTGGATGGGTTAAAACTTTCCCAATCCCTTGATTCTTTATGTAAATTAATAAGCATGGACCAGTTTGATTAGTTGTTATAATAAGATTTGACTCATTTTAAACAAAGTCCATAGGGATGTAATCTATAATAAATTTAACAAAAATTGGGATTTAATATAAATAAGGTAATAAAGGTGGAGATATTCTGAGTGGAATTTAGATCCACCAAGATAGACAAGCCCAGTTACTAGTGTAGGTTACTAGGTTGGATAGACCCTACCTTTTAAACATGGATGCAATAAGGTTACAACATAATGTTGGATACAAACAATACCAAGAGTTAGAATCAAAAAATTAGGTTATGACTAGGTATTCTATTTTAACCACACCTTCCACTATAGTCCCTCTAACGACTATTAGTTTGACCACGTAGGCTCCATTGACTAGTAATCCTTAGTTTATTTGGTTATTTCTATGTATTTTTCATGTAAATTGATAATGTAGCTAAGATCTATAGTAGTCAGTAGAATACTTTTGTAATCATGCACATGTTTCATGTCTTTGTAAGAGTTAGTCTAATTCTAAAAGACTCAATTTTAAATAAGTTTAGACATACATGCATAGCTTGCATTAATTAGAAATAATTATCATAAAAATTTAATTTTAGACTCTTACATGGATTTGGAGGATGAAGCAACCCCTCCCCAAATATATTTATACTTGTAATCCTCTTGTATTCAAGGGTTGGAAAATTATCAATATAAGATAAAGTTATTTTTTATTTCCACATAACTGTGTTGATGTTATTTCATTCCCATTCTATGTAATTAATTGTTTTTACTTTCTTGTTTGTGTGATTTAGTAATTTGAAGTGTGAAAAAACTATAGAAAGTTACTTATTGTTATTTATGGTGTATTTTGATATAATATGTGCAATATATATTACATAATTAGTAAATATTATTGATTATATGTAATTAGGTTGATTGTTTCAATTCTCTAAGTATGTAGAAGTGTATTTTTATATATCCTTATAGTGTGAGAAACAACTACCTTAAATACCTCCCTAGCTAGAATTATAATATTTTATATGTGTGTGTGTAATAACTACTCTAAATAGAAGAAATCTTTAGCTAAGACCTTAGATTTTACTATATCAATTCTTCACCAAACTTCCCTACTATGTTTTCATGTGTGTGTGAAATAAATACTAGCTATATGCATTAGTATTAAGACACTTGTCCATAAATATACCATCTTAAAAGTAATCTCATTTAAATATCCTTCTTTTATGCCCTACCTTTCCCTCTTTCAAAGTTTATTTTGAGATCTACCCACTTTAACATAGGTTTTATCCATTCAAATCAACTAGGTTATAACTTTCTTCTAGGTTTCACTCACCCATTCACACATAGTTGAACATTTTGCATGATCAACCTATTCCACCACCCAATTATTCAAACCCATACTTATAATTTTTGCTCTAGAATGGAGTTTATCTCCGTTGATATCCTAAACATTAGAGGTTACCTCGTTGAATTTTTGTGATGCATTAAAACCATATTAACAAAACCTAGTTTCATTTCATAAATATAGATTATTTTCATCTTCCAATCAGTCAAGAACACTACATAATCAAATATTTAGATCAAAACCTCACTTAAATTATCACTTTAGATGAAACTATTAAATTTCTTCCTTCATGTTTTCCTAATACAATACCAATTACTACATCATGTAACCGAAATTTTTCATCCTCAAGGAAACCACAATGTAATATAGTTGAAGTTACTCACCCTAGTCCTCCTCATACTACCAATGTTGGGAATCCTCCTCCATCCAAAAATTGTAATCCTCCTATTGATACTACTCAAATCCTTGATCAAATAAATCAACAAATGACCAATATACAAATAACTCATAATAATCAAATGATGCAAATTCAATATCATATATTATAAATGGATAGTCAACCTTGTCAGGTCATCATGACTCATCCAAATTAAAAAAATATCCCTCCTCCTTTTAGATATTCCAATGTTCATATCAACCCTCAGCCTCTCATGCATAAAAAATTCTTCAACATCTTAGAAATGAACCTTAAACTCCATTCATTATATCCTTAGATATTGTAAATATTTATCCAACTATTATATATGATGTAAATATAGACCTTGTTATCTTTATTAAATATTTTGGCAATCTATATGAGGAATGGGTCCAAACTAACACCTTTTCCACCACTTAATATCCTAGCCAAAACCTTTGTTTTTGATGTACTTAAATGGTATAATAAACTTTCTATACGTTGTATTACAAATATAGATGATTTAGTCAATGATCTAGGGAAGGAATTCCAATATAAAAACTTTAATAAAAATTACCTTAGCCATTCCATCAATGTCAAATGATTTCTTGATGAATATACTCACCCTTTCATCAAATGGTGTAAGTATCTAGCTCACAAATTAGACCATAACATGATGATGATAATCTTATAAAACTATTTGTTATTTCTCTTAAATATCCTCTTCAATACAAAATTTTGATGTTTTCCACTAGAACATTATAAGAAGCCTTAAACAAATAAAAAAAGGCAATAATTTTTTATGAGTAAATTTGAATCACCTCAAGAAACTATTAAGGAATCTTTCCAATCATTTTCTTATATCAATGATTCATCTAAGTCTCCCCAACCTCAAAATGGAGCATCTAATTCAAATAACACCAACCTTCCCTTGATTCTAGAATAATTTAAGAAGAAATTTCCACCCTCTAAACCCATAAGCTTTGATCCTTCTAAACGTCCTCCAAAATGGCATAATACTGATATTTTTTGTTGGTAGCATATTACAATAGGTCATTATCATGAGACTTGAGGCTATTTTCATCGATTCCTTATTACCTTATTTATTGGTTCACATTTCAATCTTAATATCCTCACTTAAAATTGTTATCAAGACTATATTCAAGCCTCACAAACCTAATCTAATAAATCACAATCACATCAACATCACCTACCTAGTGATCAACAATAATTAACCCATACCTCCACCTCATCCACTATTTTTTTTCAAACCATAGTTGATCCTTATTCCTACACCAATAAGGAATGGATAGCTAAAATTAACAAGTTAAAATGAGTGGTTACATTTATCAAACTTAAACCTATTAGGTCACATGAACCCAACAAGCACTTAGTTAGAATTCCTACTCCTAAGCGCATCATAAATTGTCTTCATTTACCTTATAAACCTATTCAAAATTATCCTACACATCCCATGTAAATTTTAACATCCTTAAAATCTAAAATATAAAAACATTTACCTATCTCAAACTACATCAAAAATCGTATTGCATTTAATTCTAATTATTCCATTTCACCTTACTCCATATCACATGTTGTGGCATCTTGTGATGCCCATCCACGTGTCACTTTAGAATTTATGAAATCTTGTAATACCCATCCCTAAATCCAATTACTCTTTGGTGCATCCTACAATTCCCACTCTTATATATCCCACAATAACAAACAAAATAATCTTCACAAAACCTTCCAATACACATAGGCTTGGATTTTACATAATCAACTTTGATATATATGTTAGCATATGTTTTTTACATTGTATTTAGTTCATGTTTCTTTATTTTTTTGTATTTTATTTTATTTTATTTTATTTATATTTAATTACACCATTATTTCTTTTGGGTTATTTAGGTTTATTTCACTTTACTTACATAATTGCTTCCTCTAGGTTCTTTGGTTTTATTTCACTTTACTATCACCATTGTTTGGTTTTTAGTTCATTAGTTTATTTTATTTTTATTTCTATGTTTGATTCCCTTATGGTTATTAGGTATCACTTTAATTGTTATTATTTATTAAATTTTCATCATTTTTGCCTTAATATCTTTATGATTATTTTAACCTTATTTACCTTCCCCTCTTTTGGGATGACCATTTTCTTTCCCCCTCTTTTGAGATGGTTACTAATTTAATTGGTGTTTATTTTATATCCTTTTTAGGTTATTAAAACTTCCTAGTGACATGACTATCATAGCATATCCATGTCTATTTCATATCACTATTTTACCTCATGATTATCTATGAGCATATTTATCATTGTATCACTCATTACATGTATGGATATCTCTTGATACCAATGTATACCCTTTTTCCTTTCATTTGAGGCACACATAGGCTAGTTTGAAGGCTACACACTTATTTGTGGGAAATTTTATGAGTCTTTAAACATCATGGTCTTTAAGTGTTTTTATCTAGTGATCAAGTGTAATATCTCTTATGTTTTTCACCTGTTTCACTCATTATTAGTTATTTTAATCCATATGAAGGAGGAATAGAAAAATCCAAAAGATTTAAAATACAAATCATAAAAATACAAAATGCAATGATTAAAAGGTATAAACAATCTTAAATTTATATCACACTAAAAGACATAATCTTTAGAACATATCCTATCTTAGTCTAATCTCAAACTCCATAGTTGGTCTCATGATAGAGTCTAGGTTCATTGGGGTATGGGATGCCAATAGATTGGGGTAGGAGGTCTCATTATATCATATACTTATAGTGCCACCTACTTTCTCAAATAAGTAACCAATCTTCATAGTAGATTGGTAAATATCTAAAGGGTCCTAAGGAATGGGAAACATTTTATGGGAAGGTAAGTCCATTTTATTTTTCATGTATATATCATTCATGGGATGATCTATGTACTTCACTTGTTAGCCAAAAAATTATGTTCATTAGTCAAAATGCTCTCTTCCTTGATGTTGATAGTTTTTAGCCTTGATCACTTATATAGTGTTTCATTCCTAGGATGTTCACATCACCCATGTGGTGCCGTACATTCATTATTTGCATCACATTATTCTTATTATCCATTTGTTGGATATTAATTTTAGTTGATCATATCCTTGATTGCATCTACCTAGTTACACCTCTTGGTTTATAATTTATGATTTACATTATAATACCTCATATAGGACTAGGTTTTCCTCACAAACATCCCTTTAAAATCACTCACCACATCATATTAGTGTCATACTATTCATGTAATTAGGTGGTTATGTTTTATTACATTGCATTTTAGATAAATCACTAAGTTTTAGTCATCATCCTTTATATTTTTTTTTCATCTATCCATCATGTTCTTGTTTGATTTTTTTGGACTTATCTTACATTAGACATTTGACATGATTAATTATTTTTTATCATTATTTGTTTGAATTTTTTTTCTACACATTGACTTACTTCTCATTTTTAATCCTTTATGCTTTTTCCATGCTTCATTTGACATGCTTGTCTTACATTATTATTTTTATTCATTTATGTTTTATTTGTGTCTTAATTTCTCATGCTTATATTACATGGGCTTACATTTATTGCATTCTTTACTCACATATATTTATCACATTGATATTTCATTTACTTAAAATGTTTTACATAATTTTTCATGTGATTTATTTTATTATAAATTAATTTTTATAATTCATGTTTGATCAATTTTTAATCTCTTTGAGTGCAAACCTTAAAGGGTGCACAAGGAAAGGGATGGGTAGCCCATTGGTGATTCACAAGATTATTAAGTTTTTTTATCATTCCTACCATTATTCCAACTTATTTATGGTGTTTATCCATTAACATTATATGATGTCTCCCTAAAATCCTAAAATCTTAAAATATGGCTAAGTCTAAAATACTAAAAGCTTGAAACATGGATAAGTCTAAAATCCAATAAGACCAGCCAAAACTAGAATTTAAATTATAACTCCTAGAGGTCTAAAAAAAATCTCAAACATCTTGAAAGTAATTATATAAAATATAACTTAAAGTATAATAAACTATATGTCCATGTCTAAATGTTAACTTATACTTTTATTTCATACCTATACCACCTATTTCACCACCTTTCATGCCCTTAACCAATTTTGTAAGCAATTTTCATTCTTAATAGCCCCCAACTAATCAAAAATTCACTTTTCCTACTAAGTCAGCTTGGTCAACTCTATTAATCCACTCATGATACTTAAGGTTTTCCTATAGAGAATATTACTTATCTTGTGAGAATTCTTGGATGTAAATTATGAGTCTTTTAGTGTAGAGCTCATTTATTTCTTACAATCCACAATAACCTCTTTCAAAGAACCATTGGCTAATGGAGAGATTTAGACTTGATAGGTTTTCCCAAGGTAATTATTCTTAACTCTTGATACTTAATTTGATAGATAGATATTATATAACTAATATGTGTGGAATGTATAACTCCTTGATTAGATTACCTTTATGCTTAAACCTAGTATAGATATAGGGTTTTCTTTACTTTCCATTTTACACTTAAGGTGATCTATGACCCCATTTGCCTACCATGATCCCTTGATTATTTTTTTGTGGTTAATCATCCCCATTTGTGCCATAATATTTGGTGAGCACTAGATTATTTTTATTTTGTGTAATTAGACCTAGATAGGGTTATCACATAGTGTCATTTTCTTATAGGATTTATAACCCTCTCTTTTGGTGTTGTGTGGTAATATATCCCTTGGTTAAGTTTATAGGATTCAATTTGGTCATGATTTTGATATAAACATGTATTTAAATGGATGTTAGTTGATTACCTTATCTGATATTAGATCTAATCTATCAAATAAGTTGTATATTTATTTTAAATTTCTAGATATATTATCCATTATAGAATAATGACTAGATATGGATGCCACCAACTTTATTATTCTAAGTTTTCTATTACCTTTCTATTTGATTTATTTATATCTTGGATATAGTCTTTCACTCTTTGTTTATTGATCAAACCCTACATCTTCACCCATATTCAACCTTGAAATGAGTTTGCTAAAAAATGAGTTAGTGGGCTCACAATGTTGAGATGCCCCAAATACCCCTCTATCAATGTGTGCTCCCTACATAGTTAATACTATAATGAGTGCCTCAAATTTATGTAGTTCTCCCTTATATGTGGGAGTGTGTGTTAACAAGGTGTAATACTCTATATGTATATGCATGTAGTGATCTAGCTTGTAACTTGACAAATACCATACATAGGTTATTATTTAGATGCTTCAAATATTTTGTATGAGTGATTTTATGATTGATATATAAATAAGAATTCATAATTCATAATAACTCATTCTCATGGTTTATTGAGCCTTGGTATATGTTTTCTTGGTAATTTCTAGATGAACAATGAGAAGGCTTAGATTTATATTTATACCGCATCTTTTGAAAATATCTCATGGTAGGGTTCAATAAGATAAATAGGCCAACCCATATGATATAATAATTTAGGCATAATGATATGGTGAATGTAATATTTCTTTATTAGGGAGATCTAAAACTAAAGGGTAGATCCATGATTAATATTTGTCAAATGTACAAGATTAAGATGTTATATATATTTGGTTTTAGTATCTACAATACGTATATTCTAACCCTAGTTATTTCCTTTTGATAGATAGAATTTGCATAATTGCTTAGTTAATGAATTTATATATTTGTGTTTGAATTATCTCTACACTTAACCTTAGTGTGGCTATAATATTATTCAAACTTTTCATTTATACACCTTACGTAGCTTAGGCACCAATTTTCCTACCATGGATCATTACCCATTTTAATATGTTTCTAACCCATCCCATTACTTAGATTGATTGATTGTGATATTTGATTACTTTCTAATTAGAGACCTAGTTATGGATAGTACATGGTATTGATTGCCTAGAGGCTTTGGAACACTTTCTATTGACATTGTATTATAGGTTCTCCCCTTGTTAGGTTTAGTTGATCCATTGGTCATATCTTGATTTCATTGAATATAAATGGGCTATACTTTATTTACCTTTTATAAGTTTGGATCTTTAGATAGCATAGTTTTAGGTCAATCCTAACTCATTACATACAGGTTATTACTTTCCAAGTATGAAAGTATTTTTCCTCAATTTTTTTGACATGACTTAATTTATACATTATTTTCCCCCAAAAATTTTCATAGACCAAAAGGACATCAACTTCCACTAAAAATCTGTCCATTTACAAAATATGATTTTTTGACTTTTTATAATAAAATTTATTGTCCAAAACTATATACCTTTGATAACAACTCTTTGAATTTTGAAAACATATAAGAATAATTTAGATTGTAACTAAATATTATTTCTCTATAAAGGACTTAAAAAAATATAACTATAGAATCTCTAAATAAACTCATATGTATATACCATTGATTGGGATTTCAAATAAATATTATGTAGAAAATAAATACTCATGACTCATATGAAAGTTTATAAATTCACTTATAAAGTGATTATATTATAAACAAAGTTTTAATGAGTAATAATATTTAAAAATTAAAAACTATTTAAATTAATAACACTAAATAAAAATAGACTTTGATGCCTAGCTCTTTGACCCCTACTATCTATGAATAATTAATAATTCAAAAAGACATAAAATACTAACTAACAAGATATGATAAATCTAAATAGTCGTGTATGCAAAGGTTAACTATTATGCATGAAGATGTAGGGTGTGCAAAGACCAAAGAATCTTGATAGGACTAACAGGTGTATGGTTGAAGACAACATGAGGATGTAGTGGATCTAACTACTTATGGAGATAAATGGAACTAAGGATCCACATGAGATAAAAAATAGATCTAGTATAGGATAAATAATGTTAATGTCTAATATGAATGGCGAAGGCTTATTTACATTATCAGTTATTCATGTCTGGTTACAACTTAATTCATGCCAAATAGCTAGTTTAAAATGTTTTAGGCCTCTAAGCATGGGTTATGGAATAGTCAGAGGTGAAGGGTCACATTGATATAATAATGAATATACGACATGGAGGTAACATGACAAATTCAATTGAGATTATTGTTTATTCAATTACTCCCAGATTTTCTCCAATATTCAATAGTTTAACTTAAAACTCACAAAAAAGATTTAAATATTTTCAATAAAAAAACTTAAGTATGTTAATTTTTTTCTAAAGTAGTGTACAAAATTATTTAGATACTTTCATAACTAATGGAAAATTCTTGATCTAGTACTGGATATTATATTTGGTAAATCCAAACACATCATAATATTAAAAACTCAACACATATTTATTGAATCATGAGAGTACATTATATAGACTAAATAAATCCTTTATTGAATGAGTCAATCATGATCTTATATCCCCCAAATCACTCAAATCTTCATATTAACTCTTGATAGCACTTATCAACATGAGTGAATGTTTGCATTTTACACACACTCTCATTAACTTACATAAATAATATTAATATGAGTACTAATTTTTCTATCAAGTACCATCATAACCTTATTGCCATGTTTTTTAAGGCCTTATGCAATGAACCTCCAAGTATCAGTAACTGAGTTCTATTTCAAACATAAGAAATAAGTATTTAAAGTTTTCCATAGTGGTGGGAGGTGTTTTAAGCATATACAATCAAGTATTGTAGGTAAACCCCTATTTAATTTTATCTTAAGCACTACCTTGATTTGCATAGTATTGATATCTCAATATGTATAAATAAATATCTTCTTAGGATAGTTAATATAGCTTATAAGAGATTAAAATAAATATATAGGTAGATTTTCCTCAAATAATGAAGTACAATATATTATACAAGTATGACATTATTTTATCATGTATAAGTTTTAAAATTAAACTTTACCCATATGTGTTCAACATGAATCGATGTGAGATACAAATATGAATTTACCATGTGTATTAAATCTTCATTCCCTATATTTTAATATTCTTAGCTCTATAAATAGTCATATTAAACTACTCAACATTTGGTATGGGGGTATATCTATAGATAGATACAACCTTTGTGAAATTTTAACATCATACCTATGTTAAACAACCAACATATAGAGGATTTGAATGTCTTTTGAAACTCTATGTTTGGGAACTAAGGTTGTGGAATGATTGGAATAAGAGTTAAAAATAGAAATTGTAATTTTTTCCTTATTCCTTTCTTTAGCTATAATGTCAATCATCACTTTCCTTAAATTAGATAGTATTATATGTGAGTCATAACTTTGTTGAATATATTTGATGACCTTTGCACTCAGAATTATAGAATGGATTTTTTAAAACCATTATTATTCTTTATTGATTAGATGACACTAGGCATGAAACATGAAGAGTTCAAGTTAGTATGAACTCCCTCAATAAAAAATTTAATCTTAGCTTGTAGACCTATAACTTGATTTAGCATGTGTATATCCCATGTGATGGATATTATTTAATGATTATATTTTCTTGGATGTTTCATGGTACACTATGAAAATCACTGTTGTGTTTTTTATTTTATGGCTTTGTTCCTAATTTAGCATTATTTTTAATGCTTGACCTACTTGACCTAAAGGGTATCTGTATATATTTTCAATCCTACCCTTCACCTTGGAAATATCAAGGTGCAAGTAGTACTTAACTAGGTATGGATCATGATCTATAGTAAGGCTAAATATTATAAGTTTGACCTTCATTGTAAACACTTGGTTTGCATGTTTTTCCTAGATCTATGTGATAACTTAGCAGACAAAAATGTAATGGTAAAAAATGTAGAGATAAAAACATAGTATGAGAAAAATGTAGTATGAAAAAAATGTCATGAGGATAAAACATAACAAGGAAAAATGTAGTGGTTGTCGTAAAAATGTTGTGAAGAGCATGATTGGGACATTTTAGTGGTTATCACATTATTTATTTGTTGTCTAGTTCATTTTGGTGATATTAGTTAACATTTTATGGTGGAAAAGTAATGCACCAAATTTACAATCAAAATAGCAGAGGAAAATGTGATTTCATGAGTTTGGACCTTTAGTTAAAATTTCATGACATTTTTACAAGATTACCAATACCACTACATTTTTCCTCACTATGGTTTTTCCTTGTGATGTTTTTATCATACTACATTTTTGTCATACTACGTTTTTATTTCTACATTTTTTACCACTACATTTTTTTGCTACTTTTTAGTAGGATGTTATTTTTCCCACTCAACTGTTATGGGTTCTTGCACAAAATTAAGGAAGGTTATTTTATGAATAACAATGATGTTTATTTTTAAGCCTATATAAAAATTGAAAAATAGGATTGTGTTATTAATAATAAATATATCCTCATACCCTAGAGTATGCACCTATATTAGTTCAAGTATGATACTTTAATAGACTTAGATCTCCATCATATATAGGTTTATGACTAGAATGATATGATACAATGTCACATATTACATTATTTCTATAATTAATTATCAATATAACCATGGTTTTCTTGATATATATGTGGTATTATGAATATAATCATTATTTTAGTTTGTTATTTTCCCTAGTATTGTGAATATGGATCTTTTATGAGGGAAATTTTTGTCCTCCCCATGGTTTATAACTTGACAGGAAAATAAATAAAATAAGATATAAGATATACAAAAAATTAATATTTATTGATCCTCTCATTGGTTTAAAATGTTATATATAGACATGACCACCCAATTTTTTATTATTTTTAATAATAAATATTAATTTATTATTATTTAGTGTTTACAAAATTAGTTTGTATGATTTCATAGTTAGCTCCAAAGTATTATATTATATTATTAATAATTAATACTATTTGATGATTAGTTACTAATAAGTATTTAACATTTATTTTTACTTTTATTAATTAATAATTATTTAATATGGAAAATTGAAAAAAAATATAGACATGATGAATTTTGTGATGGGTGAAGTTTGACATGTATCCTCCTTAGAAGCCTCATCTGGGGGGCCTTCAGGAGACGTTGGTCATAATTTTGGATCAAAAGTTAGGTTGAAGGCCACACCTCTTCAAAAATAGGAGATATATCCATTATTTCATCTTCTAACCATAACTTGACCATCCATATTTTTGATAACAATCTAGAGGTGAGGATAGAACATCTTAAATATTGTGTCTTGATTTGTAAATTCATCAACTTTTGGCTTACTGTTAAAATTTTATATAAATGGCTTACAAATAATTGGAAAGTTTACCAAGTTAGTCTCATTCCTCAAGGTTTATTTCAAGTGGTTTTTGACAATGTGAAACATAGGAAAGACATTTTTAGATTTAACCCTTGGTTATTAGGGTGCATTGGTATGTTCATAAAACCCTAAAAAGAAGGTTTTAACCCTAAGTTGGTGGACTTAAATAAATCCCCCATTTGGAATTTAATCTATGTGATCCCTTTATATCTACAGAAAATGTAAATATTTAAATAGGTTGGGAATAAATTAGAGGAGTTAATCTACATACAAAAAGTAATAGATGTTGTTATTTTAGTATTTTATGCTAAATTTTATGTTAATATGGATATCTAAAAGTTGTTTCCCATGGTGATTTGATTCAAATATGAAACTAGGGAGTGGTTTCAAGATTTTGAATATGAAAATTTTCTTTTTCAATGCATAAATTATCATTCCCATGGACATTTTTTTTGAAATTGTCCTCTTCAAGTGAAATAGGTGGATAATGAAGATGGTGACTTCATCAAGATAATAAAATAATGGGGGTAAAAATAAAAATCCTAAAATATGATTAAGGATAAATAATAAAATGTTATGCAACTATCAAAAAAATAAATCCTCTCAAAGAGGCTAAAATATATGTGAAAACCTTAGATTGCTCAAGCTCAATCAAGGCCACTTAGGTTAAAGAAACTACACCCATTTGTCCTAGAATTTAAGGCCTTGAGAATATTTTGGAGGGGTTTCACCCCTCCCCCTAAAGCTTTGACAATGGATATTGAAGAGGGGATAATATTTGGATCAGACAAATATTAGGAGGATGAGAAAATGGTGGAAACCCTAAGTGGTTTGCCTTAGTCACAAATAAAACATCTACTCAAATACTCTAGTATGTGTGATCAATAAATCCAAGGAGGGTGGTTAGATCATATTTTAGATTCACAATGAAATCAATAAAAATAACATAAAATGAAAGCAATAACACACTAACATTCATAACACTACCTTGACTATATCAAAGGGAGGATCATGATGAAGAAACACAAATGAATAAATCACAACTAAAAATGGAAAGAAACTTACACAATTCCTTACCAATTCCTTGAATGCTCCAAGAGGCTTCTTCATTTGGATTTCTTAGATTGTGCTCAAAAGGTCTTAATCAATGGGGATTATCTATCTCCATTTCCTCTTGGCATCATGATCATGGTTTTGGCTTGGCTTGAATTTGATATGGCTTAAAAATTTTGCATTATAACCCTATGCATTTACTTCATGAATCAAATCCTTCATTATAACATTACTATGTCCAAGCTCTCTAAATGAATAACTCTATGCTTATATTTATAGGCTTTGAAATCAACTTGGAATGAGTTAAATCCTAACCTATATTTTCTTAATTAACCCTAGTAGAGTTAAAATGTGTCCAAACCTCATGATTAGCATGGAATAGGCATGGGTTAAGGTATTTTGGATTTTGGACAACTTGCAAAAGGTAATGATTACTTCCTAGAATATTCTTTATTTTTGAATTTCCTTTTTGATAATTATTTAATTGCTCATTGATGAATTCAATTAGTATTTGATTAGGATTTGCATGTTAATTAATTATTTTTAGGATTTTAGACATTTATTAGATTTGAATTAAATGATGTGTGAATTTGTCTTATTTAATTTATTTTTAGGCTAAATTGATTTAATTGCTTTTTATGAAGCCAAATTTTAGATATTTAGAAATTATTAGGCTAAATATTCAATGGTTGGTAAGAATTGTTCTAAAGCTAGGTATAGAGCATTGGTGGCCAATTTTAGATGTCTATATTATGCCCCACCAAAATTTTCTAATATTGTTATAAAGCCTATTCAGAGTAGTAAAATCAAGTGGGAAAGCTTCATCACTCTAATTTAAGAAATATAGAATATCAAATTAACATTGGAAAAATAATCTATAAATAATCTTTGAAATGCTTCCTAAGCATATTAAGGCTCCCCCAAGGAAAATCAAAATCCAAACTTGATTGAAGAGGACATAAGGGGAAAAAAGGGAGGGTTCTCAATCTACTATCAAATATGATAACAAAAAAAGTTCATAATTTTGGGGGGATAAGCCTCTTACCCATAATAATAGTGGGTATAAACCCCCCACCCAATGTTAATAATCTCTTGGAATTTGTGAGGGATTAATACCTTGCACAAGCAGAGGCAACTAACATAGTTTATTATATCTATAAAGTTTGATATGTTCTTCATTAAAGAAACAAAAATGGATTCCCAAGGAAAATTAGAATACAAACTTTCTTGAAGATGAGGAAATGGGGAAAAATGGGAGAGTGATATATTCTTCATTAAAGAAATAAAAATGGATTCCCCAAGGAAAATCAAAGTCCAAAATTACGTGAAGAGGAGGAAAGGGGAAAAAGGGGAGGGTTCTTAGTCTCCTCTCAAATATGCCAAGAAACAAAGTTTAAATTTTGGGGGTGGATAATCCTCTTACCCAAAACAACGATAGGTCTAAACCCCCTCAATGTTAATAATCTCTTGGAATTTTTTAGGGCTCAATTCCTTGCACAAATAGGGACTATTGAAATAGTTTATTTTATCCAAAAATCCTAATAGGTTCTTCATTAAAGAAAAAAATGGATGCCCCTCTTTGCTCTGATTACATTAAAGGCATCTAAAGAAATTGTAATTTTATACTAAAATACTAGCTTGGTTCCTCCACTGGATGAGCAATTATTTATAATCCTTTCATTATTATTTGTATTTTTGGATGATTGTGTCAACTAGAAAGAAGTTATATTTGAAATTATTGGATCCAATCAAATCTTTATTTATGCCAATGTCTATTACCCAAGATCTAGTTTTTGAAGTATTCTTTGATAGTTATCATTAATTAACCTCAATAGTTTTCACCCAAATGATAAGTGGATTATGGGATGAGACTTTGATACAGTCATCTCTCCCTTAAAAAAATTGAGAGGATCCAATACTCTTCTTATTCTTCATCCAACTTGTCTCTCTTTATTTTTTTTATATCTGAGGTATCAAATAAGAACCCCTTAACCTAGAACTCACAATTAGAAGGGTGACTTACCCCCTAGTCCTTATGATTTGAACCTACCTCTAAGCCTTAATGCATCATAATTTACTTATAAGGAATTAAACTTGATACCTGGGTGATAGAAGCCATTGATCCTATCCACTTGAGCTAGCCCTAATGAGACTAGTTCAAATCTGCATATAATTAGCATAGAAATAATTTAGAGAAAGAACATAGAAATAATAATATATTTCTCACACTATAAATATTTAATCTATTACATATTCATTCTAGTTTTACAAATATATAAGAATGTCTTTCCTATAAACATGGTGAACCGTATCACCATAAGTCTATCTTTATATCCCTATGTATACGCATAGACCTATATGCATAATATTGTTATAACATACAATAATATATCTAAAAAACAACCTATTTTAACAAATAACCAAATATATTATAATAAATAATATTCATAATGATATTCCCTAACATTCCCCCCTTAGTATGAACATGGTGAGAAATACCATCCTCTATCTAAGCAACATACACATGTTTTGACCTTCATATGTGCTACTTCCTTTCACTTTGATTATGAGAATTAATAAACCTAGAAATATTAACACTATCAACCAATCATGGTAACCTCCTCTAAGGTGGGAACATGTATCAACCACTTGGGAGAAAACCAACCATGCAAAGGGAATTATATTAGCCAAATTTGGTAACATCAACTGAACCAAACAAAAAGCAGTGGGAACACTCCTACCAACTACTCTTATCAAGAACATCTCCTTCTTTAGTAATGATGATATGGATCTCTTGTACTATCACATGTTTAGTGTATTACACTTGGAAATTACATGAATAGGGATTACACTTTTATTCTTAATTCACATTATAGAAAATATGATGAAAATAGAAACAACCACTACTATAAAATGGTACCCCATCATTAGTGACTAATGAGACGTACAATTATCCTCCATCCTCCCTTTTCCTCTAGCCTCCATTTTAGGAATTTGATTACTTGTCCAATGAATATTTGAAGCTCACATGCATGTCATTTTTAATATAATATGGTCCCCCCATAAGATTGATGTATCCATTACAAAGTGGACATATCATACAAGTGATAATGTGTCCATGAGATAAATTATTTTGATACTATTGGAATTTGATGACAACTGATAAAAACACAAAATTGATGTTTTTTTTTGTTTTCTTTGACTTTATTTTGACTCTTTTAATATCAACATACAATAAAACTATGGAATAAAAACTAGACTATACATTGAAACTCAAAATTACAACCTAGACATAATTTTTAATACTCTAAAAAGAAACTAATAACATAATATTAATAAATATGTTATGTGTGGACAACATTTTAAACTAGTTTTTTCCCGCCAAGTTGGGCCCCCTGAGTGCGATTGGTGGGATCACGGATCTAATGGAGGACACTACTGGTGGCAGTGCCTCTGGGGATCTATTCAAAAATATGGTAGTGGATAGTCCATCCAACAGATGTAAGAAGGCACTTATAGGTGAAAAGACGTGCCCCTTGAAAATCATGATGAGCCTCCCTATTATCTTAGAGGGCATGGCCCTACATATCCTAGATGATCTGGTGGAGGAAATTGTGGCATCCATGGACCTTACATTAGTAGGTAAGTTTTTTTCTTTCCATCCTAGTATCAAAATGATTAGGAAATGGGTTTTGTCTAGGTGGAAAGTTAAGGGTAGTGTTTCCATCACTACCATGGCAAGAGGCCTATTCCTTTTTAGTTTTATAAATAGGGAGGACATGATCACTACTCTTGCTGGAAGACCATGGCTATATGGTCCACATTCTCTTTCCCTATGCTTGTGGAAACTAGGATTTGATCCTAACTCAGACCTTAATAAGTCTAATCCTACATGGGTAAGACTGTCAGGGTTCCCTTTGGAATTCTAGGATGAAAAAGTTTTAACAGCTATTGGCAATTCTATTGGCCAATATGTCACTACAAATCATACAACCAGAACAAAGTCCAGATGTGTGTACTCTAGACTTTATGTCGATGTTGAAATAAATAGGACTCTCCATATGACCATAGAGCTAAACTCTAAATATGGTACCTAGACTTAGCTGATAACTTATGAAAATGCTAACACTTTTTATCAAATATGTAAGAGAAAGGGACATTTAATGACACAATGCACAACAAAGTAAAAGGGGAGAAAAGATGATTCCCAGATTGAAGGGGAGGATCAGGCTCTCAATTACAGAAAGAACAGCAAGCAAGAAATGGAGAGTAATGTGGAAAACCCTAACAACACAAAAAAGGGAGAGGAGGAGATGAGAAAGGAGGATATCACTATTAGTGAGGGAAAAGCTATCCCAAAGGAAAATATAGTATCAGATGATAGTCAAAAGGCTATATTTAACACAGCCAACCCTCTAGAAAAATAGACTAATATGTCTAAGGAAGGAGAAAGAGGTAACCTTTTGATAGAGGAAGTCAATGAAGAAGACAAAGTTTTAAGATTTGGATAGGAAGAAGTAACTCCAAAAATTCCCACTAAAGGAAAAGTAGACCCATAGCTAAATACAGACATTTTCCATGCTCTAGAAGTTGGAGACCAAGTAGGAAACTACTTAGCAATAGGTGTAACAGGAAAAAGTGGTAGTAATGAACAGGAGAAATGGGTTACCCCAAATAAAAAGAACCAAAAAGGTAAAAAATCTACAGATGTTGGCACTGTGCCCAAACAAGGGAGGCCAACCCTAAGAGAAACAAGACAAAGAGAGATTGCTAGGGGATTACTAGTGGTAAATAGAATACACTGAAGACCCAACCCCCCAAACCCTCTAAATGAGAATATTATCTTGGAACCTGAGGGGCTTTAACAGTCCCTCAAAGTAGTTTGAGGTTAAAAATTGCATTTTAGATAATAAATTAGATATTTTATTACTCCAAGAAGTCAAGATGAATGAGGAGAATTTTACAAAAATTGCTGCCTATATATGGCCTAAGGTGGCTTTTTGCATTAGTCCTATTGAAGGGGCTTTAAGGGGGATTGTAACTATGTGGAATAGTTCTAAAATCTAGGGGTCTCTTATGGCTTATAATAAGCACTTCTTGATTACCAATTTTTCTATGAAATCTTTGAACTAGTCATTGATCAATGTCTATGCACCAAATAACAGAGCTTTGAGACAAAAATTATGGATAGACCCGAGTAGTTTTAGGAATAATCCCAAAAACATTAGATGGATGTTAGCTGGAGATTTTAACACTCCTCTATACCCTTCTAAAAAATAGGGTGGAATTATGGATTACTCAGACAACATGTTTGACTTTGTTGAATTCATCAATGATTGGGGATTATTGGACATAGAGCTGCAAAACCAAAATTTTACCTAGACCAATAGGAGAAGAGGAGATCAAATGATTCAAGTTAAATTAGATAGATTTATTATATAAAGCAACTAGAAGGATTATCATAATATTCAGGCGTAGGCTTTCCCTAGAACCATGTCTGACCACTGCCCGATCTTCCTCAGTTGGAGAGAACAAGGACATTTTAGACCTTCCCCATTCCATTTTGAAGCTATGTGGATCAAACACAAAGACTTTAGACAAATGATAGCCCAATGGTGGACAATTCCTATTCAAGCTACTCCTATGTTCAGAATAGTCAAGAAACTCCAACACATTAAACAAGAAATTTATGGATGGAATAGATACAGCTTTGGGCAGGTCTTCCAGCAGAAGAAAAATATAGTGGGAAAACTCAAGGATATACAGCAACTGATAGATCAAGGGGATGAATCTAAGGACACTTTAGAAGAAGAGAATATCTTGTCTTCAGAATGGAAGAATCTTATGGAAAGAGAAGAGGTTTTATAGAAACAAAAATCTAGTGTTCAATGGCTTAAAGAGGGGGATAGGAACATTGCCTTTTTATATCTCTCAACTATGAAAAATATTAAAGCCAACTCAATAACTAAGCTTGTCCTAGATAATGGTGACATTATTACTAAGGATAATGAAATAGGGGAACAAGCCAGGGCTTTCTTTTAGAATCTACTTATGGAAGAAAATAATAATGATAGAATTGATAGACCTATGAATCAATTTATTGATAAAATCCCCTGTTTCATAATAGAAGAAGATAATCTAAAGATGTTAAAGCCTATATCCAAGGAAGAAGTCCATGCTATTTTATTCTCCATGGGTGATTTTAAAGCTCTGGGTCCTGATGGCTTTCCTTCTATATTCTTTCAAAAATGTTGGGAGATAGTAGGAGTGGACCTCACGGCTATTGTGCATGATTTTTTCAGATTAGGTAAAATTTTAAAACAAGTTAATAATACCTTCATAGTACTTGTTCCTAAAAAATAACAACCTTCACACCTCACTGATTTTAGGCCCATTAGTATATGCAACACTGTGTATAAGCTATGTTTTAAATGTTGGTCATGAGGATTCAACCTTTGCTAGACAAAATTATTTCTCCTGCTCAAAAAGGTTTCATCCTGGGTAGGCAAATTCTTGATGTTGTGATCACCACACATGAGACTATTCACTCCATGGATAAGAGTAGAATCCCTGGGATGGCTCTCAAGCTTTATATTTCTAAAACTTATGATAGAGGCTCATGGACTTTTCTATTCCAAGTGATCAAAAAATTTGGGTTTAACGATAAAATGTCTCGCTTGTTATGGAATGCGGTCTCTTCTGCAAAATTCTCAGTGCTAGTTAATAGTGTTCCTAGAGGGTTTTTCTCATCCTCGAGAGGAATTCATCAGGGAGACCCTCTCTCCCCATAATTATTCATCATTATGGCTGAGGCACTGGGAAGATACATACAAGCAAATATAGCCTCAAAAAAGCTAGTGGGCATCAAACCTACCTCCTCCCTTCATCCTATGGTGGTATAGCAGTTTGTGGATGGTACCATCTTCTTTGAAATATCATCAGTGATTAAAGCTATAAGATGGAATAATATCTTAAATAATTATGCTAGAGAGTCAGGACAAAGGATAAATTTCTAGAAAAGCAATGTGTATTTCTTCAACACTCCTAATGAACTTAGACATATAATCATTGATATATTAGAATGTGCTGAAGCTGGCCTACCAGCTACCTACTTGGGTCTCCCACTCTTGATCAAAGAGGTATCTCATGGATTTTGGAATGGAATTATGGAAAGAACACTGAGGAAACTTCTTGGTTGGAAGGGGAAACTACTCAACAGTGCTGGTAAACTACAACTTCTTCGGGCTTTGCTGCAAGGTATTCCTACATACTTCCTGTCTCTTTTTAAAATTCTTGCATATTTTGTTGAGAAACTAGAATAGATCCAAAGTAAATTTTTATGGATGGGAGTGGAAGACAAATAGAGAATGTCTTTAGTTAGATGGGAAAAAGTGTGTCTTCAAAAATCTCATAGTGGACTTAATATTAGGTCCATCAAGAACATGAACAAAGCCATTCTCTTAAAAGTTAGTTGGAACTTAATCCATAAAAACAATGATTGGGGTGAAATAATGTATGCCAAATACATGCATAGCATTGATGATTCCAACTTTATTCAATAGACAGGATTACCCCAGGGATCTGTGATATGGAATAAAATGCTAAAAAGTAGAAGCCTTCTCAAATAGGGAATTAGATGGAAACTTGTAAATGGCTGGAAAATTAAATTTTGGTATGATATCTAGTTAAAGGACAAGGCTCTCATCACACAGGGAAATGATGGAGAGATTGCTAACTTGACTACCCAATTTTTTGGAGATAGGGTCAGTGATTATATGGAAAATAACAATGGCATGAGGAGCTAGAAAAATATGTTGGATTGTTGTGTGCACCGGCCTAAGCTTTTCTCAAGAGTTTAAGAGATCCAACAGTCTGTTCAAGAGATTAGAATCCCTCTCTTTCCCTAGGAGGATGAACAATAATGGTGGCCAAATAAGAATGGATCATTCTCTGTCAAATCTACTTACCATCTACTCATTCTTGAAGCTTATAATAAAGATGTATGGAAAAAGGTTTGGAATCATAAACTTATTCCAAAAATTAACATGTTTTGGTGGGCTGCTTCTCATAACAAAATCCTTACTTAGGATAACCTTCAAAAGAGAGGGTTTACTTTGGTTAACAAATGTTTCCTATGTGGTTCAAAAGAGGAATCAGTTTCACACCTCTTTATCCACTGTGAGTTTGCTCGGGAATTGTGGGGCACAATACTTAACAACTTTGGCATTGAATGGGTCTATAATTTTGACCTTAAAGAAGTAATTCTCAGCTAGAGCCCAACTTTCACACATCCCTAGCTTATGGAATTATGAAAGCAAGCTCTGCCATGTTTGAGTTGGACTTTATGGAAAGAGCGTAATCACTAAATTTTTAGGGACACTGCTCGAAATGCTTCTCCGGTGTTTAACTCCTTTGCTAAGACCATTATGGAAAGTGTTCCAATAGCTCATATTCATGTTGTGGAGTAACCCCTATCTAAAATTGAAAGCCAAATTGTAGCCAAATTGAAGGTTTTAAACCTGATCCCTGGGTATAATAACTCTAAAATACTACAGAGACTTAATACTAAATGGATCCCCCTTAAACATAATTGGATGAAACTCAACTTTGATGGGGCATCCAAGCTGGATGGTAAAGCTAGTGAAGGAAGAATTATAAGGAATGATAAAGGATGGATGTCTGATGTCTATGCTGGTGGAATTAGATGCCAGAGCAACAACTATGTTGAAGCAATGGCTTTACTATTAGGATTATAGTTAGTTATATCCCTAGGAATAAGGAACTTGAATATACAAGGAGACTCTAAGATGGTCATAGATGCTATTAATAAAGCTTCAAATGTGGGAATCAAGCTAAAATACATCATTACTGATATCCAATTTCTTTTACAAATGTTTTTTGAAGTTGAGATTTCCCATACCTATAGAGAAGGCAATAGGGTTGTTGATGCTTGTGTCAACTTTGGGCAGCAATTTTTAGGTTGGAGGGTGTGGCGACAAAGTGTTCATATTCCCTTAAACATTAGGGAGATCATTCAAAAGGAGATGACTTGTCAGGAATGAGGCATATTGATGACCCTGAAAAGACCCCTGTTGATACCCCCAGCTCCTTTGTGAGTAAGAAGGGCAAGAAGAGAAATGTTGATGAAGAGGAAGAAAATATTAAAGAGACTACAGAAGGGATCCATGGGAATCTAGGCAGGGCCATGGGGGGCCAAGGTGGCAAATCTCACAAGCCTTCCAAAATTAATAAGGAAGGATTCCCCTCTAGAGTACAAAGGTTAGGGTAGATTGCTGGTAAACCAGCCTCGAAGGCCAAACTGATTAATTATTCAGAAAGTGCTTCAAAAGAAGTAACCCAGGAGGAAGAGTCTAAGGAGCTAGAAATCTAGGAAATTTTAGAGGACACTGGAGGGAAGCAGGCTACTAGGGATTTTGAGGTTACTAAGGAGCAGGGTGCTGACACTATGGTAACTGTTGACAATAAGGGGAAAATGTATGTCGAGGAAGCTGGTGAGGGCACTGAGAATGAGACTGATTAGAAAACTAAAATTGGGGCCTTAAAGGACTGCATTCAGAAGCTAGAGAAGGTCTTTGCCAAAGGGCTTTGTAATACAATTCTACTGAGCATGTCTATGTTGGAAGTGGTGGGTAATACTAGGTATGCTGACAATGTAGAGAATGAAAAACTCAATGATCTTATCAAATCAATATTTATGTAAGGGGAGACCTCTCTAACTCTGGTCTTCCTATGGCTTGTGTTTTATTTCTATCTGTTGTTCTCAACTGTGTCATCATCTCTCTGAAGGCATTTTTTTTGTTTTCCTTTTTTCTTTTTTCACTGTATAGGGTTTGGCCCTTGGTTTGTCGCCTTACTTTATCAAAAACATAATATTAATAAATAAAGAACCTAACTTATTAATAAAATATGATGACATTTAAGACCTGAATCAAACATAACATTATACATTGACAAATAATTTAATCACCACTTATAAACTTATGACACTTCAATAAACTTTACAAATAAATATCTAATATTAAATACTTAATCATATAGACCCAAAATTTAAATAAATACAAAACTAAAGAGAATGAAAAATATATAAAAGACTCTTAAAATCTATTAATAAGATTGCATCCTAAATCATAAAAACTCAAACCTAAAATAATCATACTCAAGAACAAAATGATGATCTCATTTCAACATAGCAGTATGTAAACTTGAGATGATGAATCAATGTTTCCATGTGATAGGCATATCTTGGTTCTAATCTTCATTGTTATTGGATTGGTTTGATATTTATGCGAGATGATAGGCATATGGGAATTACATAATGACATATATGAATGTGTCTTTACACTTTATTGATCTCCCTGAAATGCCAAACATGTAAAAATCCATCAGTTGTAAATGTCAATTGAATGTGTTGATCTGTTGAAGCTGGATTGTAAAAAATAGTCCACAAATTTCATGACAAAGTGAATGACTAGGCTACATGAATATGGGAAAAATGTGCATAGATGATTAAGGAAATGCATCAAGAGATGAACGTGTGGATCAATAATGTGAGAATTATGTGAGGAAGAATAGCATATGGTTAATTAATTTTTCAAGATGATGTGGGTGAAAGTGTAGTGAACTGATGAATTAAGAATGTCTTTTCTAGTCTTCTACTTCACTATGATTTATAACATCTCAATGATCTTCAAAACAAAACACAAACTATTTAAAAATTCTTCATGCCTTACAAGGATAATGTAGATGTTGAGAATAATAGATTAAAATAGTCACAAAGATCTACTCTAGTCAGGCTGAGCACATACATAATCAAAATTATTATGCATTAACTAAGTCAACTTATAACCATAGTGGCTCTACCCTATACAACATGTCATATCTCCATCAAATAACTAATCATATTTCTTTTATAATGGCCTACATAGAAATAGTGGAGAGAAAGAACATACAATTAATAATATATTTCTCACACTATAAATATTTCTTCTATTACATATTCATTTAGATTTTACATATATATAGGAATGTCTTTCCTATAAACATGGTGAATCATACCACCACAAATCACTCCTCATATCTTTATGAATATGCATAAACCTATATGTGCAATATTATTATAACATACAACAATATATCTAAAAAACAACCTATTTTAACAACTAACCAAATATATTATAATAACTAATGTTCATATTAATATTACCTAGCAAACCCTTTGGTCTAAACTCATCTCTTTTTATTGAATACATTTTCACCTTTGATTTTAATCCCAATTATGGTTCTTATGCTTGGTCAAATAGAAAAACTAGTGTTTCCATTATTTTTGAAATGCTTGACAAATTCCTCCTAACCTCTAATTGGATCTATTAGGACTATCTTTTTTTAGTCTAATATTATGATGGAAGTTGGGTCTGATCGATCATTGGAAAATTAGTTTAATAATCTCCAAATCCACTTCACAACTCAAACCCTTAAAAATATAACTAATGTGGACCAAAGCATAAGCCCTTATAGATAAAATTAAAGGTTGGTGTGACTCCCTAATTACAAGGACAAGTTTGTATAAATTGGTGATATTAAAATATCATCTCAAATCTTGGAAAAAAATGTCTTTGGTAAGTTTTTTAATAAAAAGGTAAAATCTACAAACCAAGCTTTTTGAATTATAAAAAATTGTTCTCCTCAATGGAATTACTTAAAATTGAAAGGTAGATGAATAAAAGTTATGGGAAAATAGAATAGATTACTCCTTCAAGAATAAATCCAATGGAAATAGAAATTTATAGCCAAATGGTTAAAATAAAGTGACAAGAACACTTGATTCTTTCACAAAATTATGATCATGAGGAGGAAATATAACATGATATCCAAAATAGTCATGCTTGAGGTAAAAATTATCATTGAATATTTTCAAATTAATGAGAAATTTGAAAGCTTCTTATAAATCTTGTTTCAAACTCAAGAATCAATTTTTCTATTTCTAGGGAGGAAATCATCATCTATATCCCTCCCCTGGTCACTATGGCTGAGAACCTTTCCTTGAATGCTCCAATATCAAATAAAGAAGTCAAATCAGTTATTTTATGCTTTAAATCAGATAAGACTCCTAGTCCTAATGGCTTCCCCTTAGGTTTTTATCAAACATACTAAGATATTGTAGGAAAATATGTCACTACTACTATTTCAAGAATTTATAAGATCTAAGAAGGTTTTGAATCACATGAATTCAACATTAATAGCTCTCATTCCAAAGAAATAATATTCTAGATACTTTTATTATTATAGGTTAATATCTTTCTACAATTTTTGTTACAAAATCATTATAAAGGTAATGGCAAATAATTGAAAAATATTCTTCCAAAAATCATCTCCATTGAACAAAGGGGATTTGTGGTCAGAAGATAAATTCTTGATGGCATTACCATTAATCATGAGCTAGTTCACTCAGTCTCTTATCATAATAAAAGTAACATGTTGATAAAGCTCAACATGAATAGGGATTTTGATAGATTCAATTTAGATTTTGTTATCTACATTCTTGATAAATTTGTCTTTTATCAACTTTAGAGGGATTAGATTCACAATTATATCATCACCCCAAAATTCTTAGTCCTTATCAACTATGAACGAGCTAATGTTTTAGATCTTCCAAAGGTATACATTAAGGTAGCCCTTTTTACCCTTATTTATTCATAATTGTATCAAAATATTTAATTAGATGAATCTCCCATATTAAAATCTCTAAGGTTTTAAATGGGGTCTTAGTGGATTACAAAGCTCCTAGAATCACCCACATCTAATTTTTTGATGATACTGATCTCACTAGTATTGCCTCCATCAAGGAAGCTAGATCCTTCAAAAAATATCTTGACTTGTATGAACATGTTATTGGTCAGTAGGTTAATAAATAAAATTAAAAGTGTTTTTTTAAGACAAATAGGTTTTTTCAAATAGCCATTTTCATAATTCTTGACATTTATCCTAGTTTTCTCCCCTATTCCTACTTAGGTATTCCTTTTTTCTCTAGAATAAACTCCATTGAGATTTTGAAATTGATTATTGACTAGTCTCTATGAAAGTTGGAAGGTTGGAAAGGTAAATGTCTCTCCTTCACAATTCAAATTCAACTCATTAAATACTTATTGAAATTTATGCCCGTTTAAATGATGTTAATTTTTCCCATCTCTTCTAAAGTTAAAGATTTTATCAGATCCATCCAAATCAAGTTTCATTAGGATAGAAGGGATGAAATTATAAAACTTAATATTATAAAATGGGATAAACCCTATCTCCCCCATGAGTGGGGAGGCCTTGGTTTTATTTTTAATATAAATATGGACCTAGCTTTGGAACCCAAGTTGGTTTTGATCCTTTAATCTAAAAGGCACACTCTCTAGAGTATCATTCTTAGAAGAAAATGCATGAACAAATGCTCCCTAAAAGGATATTTATTGTTTGTACTCATAGACATGGTTCACATGCGTGGAATCTAATGGTTAAATTTATATCTATAGTAAAATCTATGTTAAGATGGAATGTTGGAAAGGAAAATAAGTCCATATTCTAATCAAATGTATGGATCTATTCATCCCTTATAAATAATCTAGATAACATCCATAATCTTTGTGTCTAGCACTTGGAACACATTGGAGTTTTGTTTAAATATTAATTCAATAGGTAAAAATATGGTTAGTTGGATTTATAAGTGCCAAGTCATATCTCTAAAAAAAATACACCCTCCTAATAATTATTTGCTCCCTTTAGTTCTCAAAGTGGTAAGATAAGTTAATTTGGATGGGTTCTTCATATGACAGGTATAATGTGAAATATGGCTACATAATTTCTATGGCCATAAACCATTAGCACTTTCATAATTTTAAGGATTTTAAGATTTGGTTCAAAAATCATCTCCCTAAAGTAATTTATTTTATTCAGACTACTTACTTGGATCGGATTATTTATTTATATAATATAATAAAAATGGTCTTCTAGAGTCCCTCTTGGTGTGTTATATGCTACAATAATGAAGAAGACTCTAATCATTTTCTCATTCACTATCAATATTCTATGAAAATATATAACTCCCTTTTTCAAATATTTAATTTCATTTTTGTTTTTCTAAAAATACTTTGATTGGATGTTTAAAATCAAGTCTCCCTTACTTCATGATATTTGGAGTTATCTTCCAACTATTCTTTGTTGGATGTAATCGTCTAAAAATGACACTTGAGTGATAAGATTATTACTTGAGACCACCCATCCCTAGGTTAGTTTAAGACCTATATTAAGGCCTATTTAGACACTTATATATACTTCATATAGGTCACACATGTCCCTAAGCATACCCAAATCAATCCCATATCCTCACTTTAGCATCGTGGTCCCTAGTGCCCCAGGTTCTACCACTTGAACACTAGCACCATTATTTGGATAGTAATGCCAATGGTGCTAGTGTCCTAGTTTGAGTGATATTGTCCTTTTACTACATTTAGACACCAATGGATATCTTTTTAAAACAAAAACCACCTATGGTTAGCCTAGACCTTTTTTAACACCCACACAAGAACTATAATAGTATATGCCTAAATTTTATGCCTTTATCCACTATATGGAAATTATATGAAAATACAAATAAAGAAGCTAAGAACAAGTTGTGCACAATCAAGGTTACTAATCCCTATTATTCCCTACTTATGTATATAACCATCTACAACATTTATAGGCTCAAATTACTCATATTTCTAGTCTTAAGCACACTCAAAACACTCAATCCAACATTCATACTAGCTTCACTTTCAATTAAACCATCACTTAGGTGGGAAGAACTACATCAAGCTTGATCCTTCTTTGGATTATTGGTATGTAGGCAAATCTTATCATAGTGGTGTGTTGAGGATTCCAACATACCCCACTAACATCACACTTTTCTACTTGTGCCAAACTAATGCCAAAACAACATGGAAGGTTTATATTATACATATAAAATTAGTCAAAATAGGTCAATTACAAGTAATGAGAACTCATGCATACATGAATAGGCTTGGTAGACTCAGACATAAGTGCACCCAAAAGCTTATAATAGTTCTACATAGAGGACACTAGTACCGATATTAGTGCATTAACAACATTAGTGTTATTGTTCAATTAGGGAATTATTGTCTAAAAAGGGTTTTGACACATTGATACTATATTTGATACTCATATCAACCCTTATCGTAGTTTGTAGCCTCTAGATTTCTCATTTTAGTCAATTTCTAGCTAAGTACTTATATCATTTATTAATAATTTTAAAAGTATCAAATTAGGTCAACTCTTTCAAAAATTAGTGGTTTCATTTATTTCATATTTCCTTCCCTATTTATTGTACTTAGACCCTTTAACAACCTAAGGCTTAAGCTCCATAAACCCTAAAAATTTAAATCATTTGGTGAACCTGACTTACTTTGAATACTACCCAAACCCTAGACCTAAATGTTATTAGGGCTTTTATCCTTATGTTTCCTTTTTTAGTGGTTGTGTTAGGGTTTTTAGACCTGATATATCCTACCATAGTAACCTTCTTCTGAGTTATATTTCCAAATTTCATGGATAAAGAAAATTATTTTCTTTTTTCTCATCTCCAGTAGGGTGATATCTACTTTCCATCTAACGAAGTTCATGTTATCACTTCTCCATGAGGTGAGGCATCCTATTCTATTATTTAAAATGTCTATACTTATCCTATTTATCCTTTAAACCTATCCCTTCCCATATCTTCTCTATAGGGTATGTGCCTACATGTTCAATCAAAAGTAATTAGGGTTTGCACTTATGAGACTCTATGTGATCAAATTATCAGTATGAGGAAGTTAATTATAGAATTATGAAATTAGAATCAACTATTGCATGAAAATATTAAAACATTATAAAATCAATTTAAAAGATAAAATCCTCCAGGGCACACTAGTGCCAATCATGTATATGCTTCTTCACCTAGTCAATTTGTGGCAAGCTATATTACATATCAAAACATGAAATCATAACAAAGTGCATCTAAAACTAGTGAATAAAAATGTATTCAAAGATAAAATAGAAGTTCAAGTGATATTTTAAGGCAAATGATTAAATCTAAGTTGGTCAACCTACCTCCTTTACATCTAGTGAAGAAATTTATATATTATTGTGCATACCATTGAATGCATGATCATCACACAAATTCATGATTGGAATTGAAAAAAACATATACAACAAATCAATGATAATTAGGAACCTCTACAAGATAAATTAGTTAAGAAATACACAATGATACAAGAACATATTTAAAAAGGATCAAATTTAGAAATAATACAAGTGGTTAGAGTTTTGCTAAATTTTGTCTATTTCAAGTCAAAAGAAAAATAGAAAAGAGTGATAGGGATAAGTGATTAGAATGAACCTAGATTGGTTTGCATGTTGTATCTAGATGTTGTGATCACTCCTCTCTAGCTGGGGAGGACTACTTGTAGGTAAGAAAACATTACCACAAGATGTTTTTTAGTAGATAAATGAGTGGGTTACCAAGCTATGCACTTATTCCAAGAAGTGTGACACTTCCTTAGAGATAGAAGTCCACTTTTGAGAGACAAAATAGTAATAAATAAATAAAATAAAGGTAAACAAAGAGTGAAAGAGATATAATATTACCATTATCCACAACTAAATGTAGCAAAGAGTGACATGGTGCAGGTGGTGTATTTTGTTTGTATTTTAGAAGTTGTTTGGGTAGGTTTTAAAGAGGTTAGGGAATCCATAGTTGCTAACATTGGTATGGGAGTGACTGATATCTGTTATACTATTGAGGTTGGTGGTGAAGGTGACTTATGTCAATTAGGATATCAAGGTTAGTATGGGTAATAATTGTCTAAGAGCTTGCAGAAGACTTTTCTAGGTTTGTGAAATGGTTTTGATCAAGCCAAGGAGGTTTGGGGAGAGTTATGAGAGAAAGATTATGGTTTAGGTAGATCTAGTTAGATGTTTGGTGTGTCAGGTTGAGGGGAAACAAGCAAGGAAGCTTTATAATTCCCTTACGAGGGCTCGATCAGGAGTGTGTAAAGTAATACATAGTAGATATGAAGTGATATCAAAGTAAATACTTAAAATACCTATAGAATCAGTGATGTACTTAGCTATAGTGGTCATTAAATGATAAGTCCTAGATCGGTGGTCCCTATAAGGTAGTCCAAGCCTGAATGCCTAAATAAAGAGAATAAGTGGGTGTTGTTGGTCCTCAAGAGCTCAGTTCTTGATTGTGATTGACTTATGCAAGATGATAATAAGTTAGGATGTTGAAATTTGAATGCAGAGAGCTTGAATGCAAGTAAAAATGAATTTTGTTGACCTAAACTTTAGGTTGAAGTTTGGCTTATATTGTCAATGTCGGTGATCCCACCGATGTTGGCTATGGGTTGATCGATGTTGATGGCCCTAAAATATGTAAAAATTACTATTTTTGGCCTATTTTATGTTTATCTTCATTCTAAGTGTGGTACCCATTACAAAATGGTAAAAATAAGAGGTTAAGAAGGAGGCAGTTGATTAGGAATTTAGTTTAAAAGTGAGAATAAGTCTTGGGTAGTTAGGATGAGGGGACTAGATTTTGATGTGACTCATCAAGTGAGAATTAGTCATAGGGTGAGGCGGTTAAGTAAGGTGGAAAAAGGGGTTTTTAATAAACTTAATTAATTATATTTAAATTAATTAAATGTGTGAGGGGTAAAAGCATGGGTTAGGGAGGTTAATTGTTATTATTAAAAAATGGGCTAGAAGGGGTTTCAACATAAAGAGTTACACACTTGTGTGTGATATGATTTTGGTGTATACATTACCCCTTTTTGTCTTTTAATTTATATTGACAAGTTTCTAAGACAAACATAGGAGTTAGATGCTCCAAGTATTGGATGAGGTATCCCCCCTCAAAATGGGAATAGATGAAGGAGAAACCCGAATCGAGTACCAGTTTGATAAAAAAGTAATTGGGTGAGTGGTAGAGAATTGAGTATCACTTCATATACATATACTACTATGAGTTATAGTTGAAAAATTCAAGATCAAGCAAGGTTGAGGAGGACTCAGATAGAAATAACCAAGGCATAACTTTTAAGTGATAGTTGGTAGGTTAAAATAATCAAAGTTGTATCTCTAATGGTTGATGTGGCCCAGGTATCCAAGCTAGGAAGTGCCCTTGGGAAACAAAAAAGGGTTAAAGGTGATAGGATAGGCTTGGTTTCCATCAAAAACACCTAATATATATGCATGTACATAATAGCCAACTATAGTGGAATAACATAAGTGATCAAGACAAACAATGCCAGGTTGGTGTAAAAGGTTCAATAAATAAGGAGATAATCATAATCTCCAAGAAAATTCATCATGGGTGAAGATTTAAGTGATATCCAATGGTATTCATCATGGTTGGGGAGATATATGTGATCTCCAATTGCCCTAGTATATGGGTAGAGTCTAAAAAGGTGGGGTTGCATTTTTTTGGGGGGAAAAAATTATTGGAATGGTGTTAATGTCAGTGACATTAGTGATATTGGTAATAAATAGTGATAATGTGAACACATTAGGGAAATGTTATCAATGTTAGTAGGTGTAAGCACTGACATTAGTAGATTAGATCAAGAATGCTAACATCGATGGCTAACCAAACCTAACAAAAGGGGGTTTGGTGACCAACCAAACTCATTTGCAACTTTGTGATTGGAGAGAAAAAAATAGAGCTATAAGAGTGATTGAGATGGTAGATCAAGGAAGGGACCCAATGGGAGGTGTACCACCACAAGAGCTAGCTAAGAGGAGATAGAGAGATGAGGTAAGAGTCTCTTCTAGTTGTGAAATTTTATTTGGTTATTTAGATTGTTTTAGGCTAATTTAAAAGTGGGGGTATAGAAAATATTAATAGATGGGTAAGGTAGTTTTAGAATAAGTTAGGGGGAGTTTGGGGTAGGTTTTTTAGGTTAAAATTATAATTTGGGGTTTGGGTCATTTACCCTTAGGGTTAAACTAGTCACTAACATTAATAAGGTCCATCAATGTCCATCAACATGCACTGAGGTCAGTAGGTGTCTATCGACATCAATTGACACGTATACCTACAAAGTGTCGATGTCAGCATTAAAGCCAACATCGGTGACTATGAAGAACTAGCAAAATATGAGAAAGGCATAGTTTAGGTCCCTAGTGGAAGTAGAAGACTATCCTAATAGTTGAGATAGCCTTAAAAGACCCTGTGTCGATTGAGTGCTACCTACATAGCCTAGTTTAGGGCCTTAGACCAATGTAGTTCTCCCAGAGCCTAGGAAAAATATTTAAGGTATGATTAAAAGGTGTGTTAGGGGAAATGGGTGAAAAGGTAGGTTGAGATAGGTTAAGAGGTCTAGGGTTTAAAAGATAGGGAATAGTATCAAGGGTCAAAGTTATAAGCCATGAGGACTAGAGTTATGATAGGTAGGTAGGCCTAGGGTGGAGAGAGAGAAGAGGTAGTAAATCCTAGGGTAGAGAGAGAGGTAGTGATGCCTAGGGTAGAGAGAAAAGAGTAGAGTAGTTAGTTAAGTGGGTATATGACTGAGCTAACCTCAAAAGACCCCATGTCGATTGAGTGTTGCCTACATAGCCTACTTGAGGGCCTTACAATAATGAAGTTTTCCTAGAGGAAGGGAAAAAGGTGATAATAGAGTATATTTAAAAGGTATGTGACTTGAGTTGTGTGTGTATGGATGTAGGAGAGGATGGAGTTGACATTATGAGATCATCTACTAAGACTTTTGACATATATGAGGAGGGATGCCACATCAAACAAGTGGGAGCACATGGCAGTGGTGGGGTTGGGAGGAGTTTGATGATATTATCAAGTCACTCAAGATGTGAGCCTTATGATAGCATTGATTGAGAGGTGGGATCACACCACCAACACCTTCCATCTACTGACTAGAGAGTTGATAGTTACTTAGGAGGATGTCTATAATATTTTATAGTTGCCACTCTAGGGTGAGGAGCTCTTCACATGTTTGAGAGAGGAGTATGATATCCACATGGTGACTTTGTATGGTGAGTTATTAGTGAGGTGACTTATCATTCTATGAGTTTTGCCTATGAGCCACTATATATGGCCAATGAGGAGTAACATTGACTAAAAATCATGATGATGATCGAGATCATGATGTATGCATTACTAGATATAGACAGTGGTAGATTTTTGATTAAATTGATAGGTTCACTTTCATATATGGTTGAGTAATAGACTATTTTCTCATGGGGTCCAATATTTTTAGCATAGTTATACAGAGAGCTATGGGGCTTGAGAATATTATGGTGATACAGTTTATGTGTCGAGCATCTACTACATTATTGGGCATATGAGCACATCATGGTGACATGACCATTAGGGTTACCTACCATGATCCTAGATAGCTTCAAGGTTAGTTTTAGATGGTGGTGAGAGGGCATGGCATAGACCCAAGTAGATAGTGTAGTGTGTGTCATTACCTATTATAGGTGCATGATTGAGGGATTGATCCTTGTAGATATTTTATGGAAACCCTACCTGATATACCTAATTTTTAGAGGATAGACACAACTACTTGTTGGTTTACAGAGCTCATTATGGGTCAGGAGGAGATGACTTGGTGAGTTAGAGATGGTTCCTATGACATAGGTCAGGAGGAAGTTTGGTTTTCTATATGATATTCTACCTACCTTCCCTTGATATAAGAGGGATGACATAGAGGCACCCCTACCATTGCCCTAGGAGAAAGATGGTCTAGATATTGAAGAAATTCTAGTAGGGCCAGGTGTTGAAGATCCAAGATGCATAACAGTGTATATAGCTTGGTATGTAGGTTTACATCCTATGGTTGAGGTCAAGAGGCCACCACCAGATTTATAGAGGTTGGTGAGAGAGAGGGTTGTAGTGGTATAAGCATAAGATGTAGTAGTTTAGGCTACATATATAACATAGGCATAGATATTAGCCTTATAGGGCTAGGTGGTGATGTTGTAGGGCCAAGTCGGGGCACTACAAGGCCAAGTAATAGCACTACAGGGCTAGTTCAAAGTATTATAGGGTTAGGTAACTATAGTGACAATAGAGAGGGATAGTCTGAGAGTAGTAGGTTAGGCTACTCCTCCACCACCACCATAGGGACCAATACAAGTTGGACCATCAGTAGGTGCTATCAGACCACTATAGACCATGTATTTAGTGAGATATATGACCACCTTTGATGAGATTTCATATTATGAGAGGGCCATCAGGGAGTTTTTATAGATTTAGAGATATTCAGAGTTTAGGGAGTAGGAGAGGTCTATGTCATGTGCCATAGCTTCTATCTCATGTAGATGCAGATGGGTAGAGAGTAGTGATGACACTACTTCCTCATGACCACATGAAGATTCTCAAAGACCCTAAGTTTTAGAGTTTACCTTTTTAGTTATATATGTTATATGTATACTGACTTGTGAGTTGAAGATGCAAGATGTATATTTTGAGAGAGAGAGATGATATTATGATGATATACTTATGGACATGTATTTTGAGAATGCACACACACACACACACACATCACTCCTCCCGTCTATGATCAAATCACCTAGATAGATATGTAGGTTGATTGATTGAATCAATATTGGATGATCAAATATATATATACATATTGATGATCAAATGTAGGGATAAATACAAACCAAATATATATAGAATAGAGGGGACAAGGATTACCCCCTTAAAATTTTTAGGGTAGAAAGGGATGAATAGCCTATATATCTACTTTGGGAAGAACACACTATGCACCCTATAGATATATATATATATATATATATATATATATATATATATATATATATATATATATATATATATACCTATATATATGGTTATTCCCATATAGATGAGTTAGACTAGCCTTTCCCATATATGTGATGGTATATGCATTATTGGTTTGTTAGTTTCATCTTAGTATTTTTCCATATTTTGTGATGGTGTATACTTAAAATGAATAAATTGGTTATATTAGTTTATTTCAGCATTTTTCCATTTTTGTGATGGTGTATGCATAAAATAAAGTGTGTAGGATTTGATAGTGTTGGTATGACATTTTTATTCATCTCAATAGAGAGATCAACATGTGATGTGGATGTGAAAATAAAGAGGCAAAATGCTCAAGCATTGGCAAAGACCGTAATTAGAACATAAAGAGGTTCAAGAAAATGAGCCTTTGCCATGCCTTATATCTTTGAACCATTGTGTTTGTTAGAGAAGCATCATGTACACCTTATGTTAAGTGAGCTTCTTAGACCCTTGAAAGAGTATGAGGGTAAAAAAGGGTAAAATGAGGGAAAATGTTTGGGTAGCATAACCTACAAAGTGGGGATGATATGCCCTTTTGTGGGTGACCTAAGAGCTACTATAGACAAGTCCATAAATTAAAGATTTTTTCTTTATTTGTTTTTTCATGTAGGTTGATCAATGTGAGAAGCATACAATGGGATTTTATATAGGTTATGCTCATATAAAGCTGATCAATATGAGAAGCCTTTTTTATTTTTATTTCCCTCTAAGAACAAAGCTTGGCTTAGCCATCCTTCAAGGGAGTGGTCTAAGCATTTGTTTTTAATTTTAAATAGCTATCCTTCAAGGGAGAAGTCTATTAATAGTAGCAAAGGGAAGTTACATAGTTGTCCTTTAAGGAAGCAGTCTATGTTAAGAAGCATGACCTTAGAGTTTATAGCCTGTCACATATCCCAATTTTTTTTTCTTTTTTTTTTTGCTTTTAGTCATGGACAAGACTATAGAGGCTTATGAGTTTTCCACGTTGAGTTTAAAACCATACCACTACATAAGTTAACTAAGGGTATAGGATCAAGGGTGATGAGGAAGGGAAATGAATGTAATAGGGATACTCAAGGGATGAGCTCAAGTTAAACACAAGGTAAAGCAATGCTTGTTTAACAAAAGAATGGTCGTAGGTGTAAGGAATTTAAAGTCTTAGGTTCTGGATTTTCTTGAAGAGAAGACAAGAGATAAGTTCCTGAGCCATACTTGTGAGTTATGATATAAGGTCCAAGCCAATTAGGATAAAACTTACCCCGTTTGCTTTTCTCCATGTTTATCACATGTTGATTTTATTTTATGATGATATCTCCTATATTAAAATCTCACTCTTTGAGGTTTTTGTTATAAGTGTGTTTGATACATTCTTGATAGATTTGGAGGTGGTTGACGGCTATGAGATGATGCTCATCAGGAAATTTAAGTTGATCCAAATGTTCTTGGAAAAATTCATCATTAGTAAGTATGTCTTGTAGAGAAATGCAAAGAGAAGGAATTTGGATTTCAAGAGGCAAAATAGCCTCTGTCCCATATACCAAGGAAAAAGGTGTAGCATCTATAGGGGTTCGAATTCTAGTGAAGTAAGCCCATAAAGTAAAAGTAATGTGTATGTGCCAATCTTTGCCTATATCATTGACTACCTTCATGAGAATTTTGGTCAATGTTTTGTTATAACATTATACCTATCCATTTACTTATGGATAATATGGTGATGAGAAGCTTAATTTGATTCCAAATGTATCACAAAGACTTTGAACAGTCTTATTTTTGAAAGATTTATCATTATCTATTATAATTTTATGAGGGACACCAAAATGATAGATGATGTGATGGTTAATGAAGTCAACATTTTTTTCATTTTTAGTCAAGATAAGAGGGATGGCCTCGACCCACTTAGTGAAGTATTCAGTGGTAGTAATGATATAATGATGATGGAGGGATGAATTAGGGTTAATCTCCTCAATTAGATCTAAGACCCATTGGGAGAAAGGCCAAAAGTATTTAGAAAATTGTAATGCATGACTTACAATGTGAAGGAGGTTAGCATATTGTTGACACTTGATGCAATACCAAATGTAATCAGCATAGTCTTGATGAAGTTTGGGCCAATAATAGCTAAGTAGGAGGATACACTTGGCAACTATATGACTATTGAAATGCTCACCACAAATCCCATCATGGACTTTTTTAATGTCAAATGGATCCTCAGTACTAGTGAGGCATCTAAGGAGAAGACCATCAACACCTCACTTGTAGATAAGCCCCCCTAGTATAGTGTAATGAGTGGCATGTTTTATGAAGGTACATTTCCCATTATTGGGAAGATCAGAGGGGATAATAGAAAAGCAAAGGTAATTTGTGAGTTGTTTGTACCATAAGTCATGTGGGTTAGAGGTTAAATTTTCAATAAAGAAGATGTTAGTTGATACATAGGAGGATAATGTTAAGTGATGCACGATGACATAGATTCTCAAGGAAGAGGATGAAGAGGGTATTTATGAAGCAAGTGAATCCATTGTGTCAACAAACTTGTTTGTGGATCAAGGAATTGTTTTTAAGAGATAAGAGTCAAATGATCCTAATAGTATATCTAAATGATGTTTATACCACTGTAGATTTTCATTTTTGCAAAGGTAGGAACCATTAACCTAGTTAACCACTAGCTGAGAATCACTAAAAATGGTTATGGATCTAATACCCAAGAAGAGAACTATTTGAAGTCCTAAAATCAAAGCCTCATATTCAGCCATATTTTTAGTGCATTCAAAATCTAGTTTAAATGACAAAGGCATAGGTTCACCATCTATGGAAATAAGAATGGCCCCTACACCCCCATCATATTGAAATTTAGATCTATCGAAGAACATCATCATTTGATAGGAGATGTCATTAGTGGAGAGTGTTGTGATGGATTCATCAAGGAATTCAAGTTTTGAAGGTTGATTATCAAGTAAAAGGGTAGTAGCTAACTGATTAGTGATTATTTTCCCCTTAATAGACTTTTATTGAATAAAATATAAGTTAAATTTGGCAAAAATCATGAGCCACTGAGCTACACATTGGTTGTGATATGGCTTGGAATGCATGTATTTGAGGGGATCAGTATGGGTGACCACATAGGTTTTATGATTTAAGAAATAAAGGTGAAGCTTAGAGGTAGAAAATACCAATGAAAGGTAATGTTTTTTAGTATGGGTATATCAAGTCTCATAATAAGTGTGTGACTTATGTAGTAAACTATCTGCTCTCGATGTTAGTCATCTCAATGTGCAATCATGGCACCTAGAGAATGGTTTGTTATAGAGATGTATAGGTATAAAGTCTAATTTTCCTTAGGTGGAATAAGAACCAGTGGGGAAAGGAGATATTGTTTAAATGCATCAAAAACTTCTTAGAAATATGTATTCCAATGGAAGGAGACATCCTTTTTGAGGAGATGGTGAAAGAGTTAGCAATTATCTGACAACTAGGAAATGAAGTGATGAATTAACTAAAGTTTGCCTTATAAGCTATAGAGTTATTTAATATTAGTAGGTGGAGGAAGCTCTAGGATTTCTCTAACCTTAGTAGGATCAACCTCAATACCACAAAGAGAAATGATAAAACCTAAAAGTTTATCAGAAAGAAATCTAAAGATATATTTCTTTGGGTTCAGTTGAACATTTTATTGGAGGAGACAAGTATGATTTTGAGAATTTTCAAGTGGTCTTGATGAAGTTTAGACTTACCAAGTAAGTCGTCCACGTAATCTTCCATGATTTTATGTAGGAGATAATGAAAGATGTAGGTCATAACCTGTTGGTAAGTTGCACTAGCATTCTTCAAACCAAAAGGCATGACTTGATAGTAAAAATTCCCCCATGGGGTAATGAAGGTTATCTTATGTTGATCCTCAAGAGTGACTAGGATTTGATTATATCCAAAGAACCCATCTATAAGTGATATCATCTCATAGTCAGCTATTGGATCAACAAGTTGGTTGATACTTGGTAATGAGAAGTCATCTTTTAGACAAGTAGGATTTAAATCATGATAGTCAGTGCAAATGTGGATTCCCTGAGTCACTTTTGTGATAGGAACAATATTGGAAATCCATTGTGGGTAGTTGATGGGTTAGATAAAGTTAATAAAAAGGAGGTGTTGAAGCTCTTCTTTGACAAGGAGAGCAATACCAAGATGCATCTTGTGAAGCTTATACTTAATAGGTTTAGCATCTTGATTGGTGACAATGTTATGGGTGATGATAGAGGGGTCAATACCAGGGATGTCATTATAAGATCAAGTGAAGGCTTTGATATGGTTATTAATAAATGTGGCATAATCAGCTTGTTCAGAGGAATCTAAAGATTGGCCAATCTTAAGGATGCAAGGGTTATCATGAGAAGGCAAATTGATGTCAATGGTTGATTCATTTAATATAGCTTATGTTTTTCATGGGAGCGATCATTGGATATTGGAATCATCCGCACTCATATATGTGAGAATTGTGTCATCATCTTGACATTGGATAGTATTAATAGTGGGAGAGTCTTCATCAATTATTTTAGGATAAACAAGAGGAAGGGACCTTGTTTCCTTACTTTGGTGATAGGTGAGAGGCCCCAAATGGATGACATTTATTTAAAAAAATGAAAAGATATAGATACTTCTGATTTAGTAGGTGATGGTAGAGAAGAAGGTGGAAAAAGAGAGACTAGTTCTTCAATAATTAGTACATGGGAAGTTTTAATGAGTTTATTTGGTTCATCATATCCCACTCCATGTCTCTTTTTGGCATTTTCAATGGTCATGATAGTGGGATATTTAATAGGTATATGGATACCTTATTCATAATAACCCAAACCAAATCCTTTCTAGGCACACCAGTAAGATAGGTGTGAGAGAATATAGGGTTACTCAGGAAAGAGAAGTCATAGGTAAATGGTTGTGGTGAAGAAGATGGATTGTTAATAGTGGGAGCTTGATCAATTCCCTTATATGTGAAATTAGTTCAAAGATTAGGGGGCCCATAAGGGATGACCATCCCAATGTGGGGATCATAATTTGGGTTCATGTGAATCCTTCCATACTCTTGTGGAGTATAGAACATGTTGAGCATCAATAAATGATATTCACCAAGTGAAGGACATTGAAAAGTCTCCTTTATGGGATCCTTATCAAGAATTTATGTTGCCAGTATCTATGTAGCTGAGGGAGTGGAGCTTGTAGAAGTTTTATTTAGGGAAGATGATGTTTTCAATGGAATGAGAACATCATTGGGATTATAAGTCATGTTACATGTTTTAAACAAAGGTGGGTCAGTAGGTATAACATGTACTTGTCCATCATGTTCAAACTTGACACAATAGTACAAAGTTGAGGGTACATATGCCATAACACATATCCAAGGTCATCCAAGTAGTATGTTATATTAGAACTCTCCTTCCACAACATAGAAGAGTTTGGGAACAGTTCAGGGACCTACATGGATATGTAAGACAATAGTGCCCACCATAGTAGTTGTGGAATCTTTAAAGGAGCAAAGTATCGCATTGGTTTAAGAGATGAAATTGTCAAGAAGGGATAGTTGTTTGTAGGCATGGGTAGTAATAATATTAATACTATCTCCCCCATTTATCATGACTCTCTTGACATGATTTTGATCAATATATGCAGTAATAAAAAGTGTAAAAACCTGATCTTCAAGGTGTTGAAGTGGAATTTTTGAATCACTAAAATAAATCAAGGAGATGGAATTAAGGGAGCTAACCAAAGCTATAAGAGGATGGGTATCATCTAATTTTACCTCAATCACTTGTAAGGCACTAATCAAAGCTTGATGGTGTTGGGATTATTTTTGGATTAACTCATACAAAGACATTTTCATAGGAGTTTGGTGAAGTTATTTCACCATTGAGCTTTAAATTAGATCTGAAGATGTTATTTTAGGAATTCCTAAGATGGAAATCTTAGGATTAGGAGTGTATTTGGTGAAGGAATGATTCCAAGGAGTAGTGACCTTTTCCTTAGCTTTATCTTTTTAGTTTGGTGACCATGTGGACACATTAACTATGTTGATCTAAAATGTAGGTGAAGGAGGTGGTAAAGGGGTTATGACCACATCTTTGGGTTTGAATTTAGATGGAAAAGTAGGAGGAAATATGGATGCTAAACTTCTAATAATAGGAAGGTTAATGGGATTATCATCTAAGAGAGTGTCAACATCGAAGTGTTGTTGAATGACTATTGTGAGGGCTTTACAACTCTCAGTATCATGTATAGGTAAATGATGATATAAACACACTTTTGTATCATTAAACCAAGATGGATTAATTCCAAGAGGACTATAAGGCTTAATGAGAGGAAGATTTATTATGTAAGATTTCAATAATTTACATAGGAAAAATCTCTAAAAGCCTACAAGTGGGCTCACACTTGTGCTAGTAGGAGTGGACACCTTCTTGTGTTTTAGTGTTCAAAAGGTAATTTTACAGGGTACTTTGTTTGGTGATGGTATAGTTACATGTTTTTTTGTCACTTTATTAGTGTTAGATTTGAAAGGCCTACTAGATGGAAAAGTTAGGAGTGGAGGTAACTTAACCTTTTATTTTTCTTGGGTCAGCAATATTCTAACTAAAGTAGAGGGGTGTGGTCCCAAAATGGATGGTAAAGTTGAGGGGTTAAATAAGGGATTAGAGAGATTTAGGAATATTAACATATTTCTATAATTCAAGCCATGAAAATTCAACTTGTGTTTGAGGAGTTAAATCTAATTTCACCTATCGGTGAATTAAATTAGAGATGGGGTGTACACCTAAGGCCCTGATCTACTTTAATGTGGTAGATTCCTTTGAGGGTGAGGGTTCTGACATAGATGGTTGAACTTTAGTTTCTTTTGGTGAAGAATCTCTAGCTTTGTTAAATACCTTGGGGTAAAGGGTAATGAGTGGGTTGGTGGTAAAGGTTGACATTCATTGTGTTGTATAAGGAGTTTTAAGCTAGTCCCAAAATGTCACATGATCTAGCTTCATGGAGTTAAGAAATTATAGACTTTTCACCAAACATGAGAAGGGTTTAGATGAAGTTGACATAGTCCTTATGGATGTGTCTTTAGAATGATAAGGTGTTTGAGAATGAGGTAAATTGTTGGTTTCTACTACTTCATTCCAAAGATGAGAAAGAACTACAATGGGGTCCTCTTCAATAGAGATGGGAGAAGAGACATGGTCTACTATGGATTGAGGAGAGGTAGGTGAAGAAGGTTCTTTATGAGGGTAAAGCATAGGTATTATTGCTCCCTCAACATGTGAGTGAGGAATAGGTAAAGTATTATCCTCCATAGGTAAAAGAAGGGGTAAGAGTGGTAAAATTGGAGTAGGCATAATAGGTCTCTCATCTATTATGGGAGTAGAAAATACTAACTCCTCTAAGTGCAAAGGTGGAGTGGATGGGGTACTAATTTTAATAGGTAGAGGAGAGGTAAGCGAAGAAGGTTCCTCAAGGGGGTATAATATAGGAATGATGTTTGCTTCAACATGTGGTTGAGGAATGTGTAGGTTGTGGTCTTCAAATGGTAAGAGGATATGTAATATTGGTGCAAAAAGAATGGGCATTGCAGACTCCTCAGGTGGAAAAATAAGTGGTAAAGGAGGCACTCCCTCATGAGGGAGTGGAATGAGTGAAATATATTCTTATACATATGGAGGAAGAATAGGTAAAACAAATGCCACTAAATGTGGGGGGGAATTCAATTAAATGGGTGTCTCCTGTTGAGGGGAAAGTTGAACTAGAGGTAAAGGAAAATCCATATTAACTGTATGGATATTATGATCACCTGAGTTAGTTGTGGTTTGAAAATTATTTTTATTAGTTGAATAGGAAAAGGGTGTTTGACCACATCCATACTTTAATTAGGGGGTGCATTAGGATTATCCAAGATGAGATCACCCCTATCAATCATATCTTGAATAATGTTCTTGAATGTCTTACAGTTATTAGAATTGTGGCCTTTAACTCAATGGTAACTGTAAAACTCATCTTCCTTTTAACAAGTTGGAATAGGATGGGAGGGGTCCAATTGTATATGAGGTTTGATCTAAGGAAGGGTTATGACACCTTATTACAATAGTTTCTCAAAAATGGATGTATATGACTCCCTAATGGGAGTGTATTGTCTTTTTTCATACCATTATTGGAATTGTTTGGTTGGATTTTGGGAAGTCAAGGAATTCGATTAGTTTATGGTTGTGGAAGAGGTTAACTTAATGACCACCACATTGTTGGATCCTTTAGATTTTTGGTTAGAAGGAGAATTCTTAGATGAGGAGCAGTCATTTGATTTGGAATTGGGATTCTTACTATGAAACTTGACTTTGCCTTCATTTATAGCATGAACTTTGAGTTTTTATGTCATTGTAAATGCCTCATTAAATGTGTGAAAAGTTTGTACCTAGAGTGTGGATGAGATATGCTTAGCACATGCCCTTGAGAAGATCTCAATAAGCTCAGGTTGGGGTAAGAAGGAGAGTTGATTGATCAAGATTCTCCAATGAGTGACAAAATCTACAATAGACTCATAATCAAATTGTCTGATAGAATAAAGGTCTGTTATAAAAATCTTTTTAGAAATGTTAATAGAGAAATGGTCCAAGAATATTTGTGTGAGGTGGGTAAATGATAAAAATGAGTGTTGAGGTATATGTCTATACCAATCCAAGGTAGCACTTGAAAGAGACATAGGAAAAGTGTGAAGTAGTAACACATCATCATGCCCTATTAAATAATAAGCATGTCTAAATACTCACAAGTGTTATGTGGGTCCTCTTTACTCTATAAATGAGTAAATCTAGGGAGTTCCCATTGTCTTGGATAAGGGTGAATAGGCATAGAAGGATGGATGGGTTCATTGCATATCTGATCATAAAATACCACATTCTTTAAACCAAAAATGGATGTCTCTAGATTAGACATTTTGTCCATCAGCATCTTAATGAGGTCTAGAGGGGGATTAGTTTGGGGATACCTCTTAAATTATAGGGAACTTGATAGGAAGCAGAGGGAGCATATGACATAGCTTGCTGAGGTTGTGTTGGGGCAACATAAGGATAATGAGTCATAGGCTAGGGTGTAAAAAGAAAAGGGGCTTATCCATTTGGGTTAGAGACTATGCTTTGGTTGGTTATTGTTATTATAGGTTGGATTAATGGCATGGTTAGACTAGATAAAGGGTGAGTTGTAACTCAGGTAATTATAGGCACGAGGGTAGATGGAATAGGTACCACTAAATTCTAAAATGGGGTAAGACTTGACTGAACTGGTTGTGGTTGTGAAAGTAGGGAAGTCACACCAGAGTTTAGGTGGGATTGGGAAATTAGTGATGCTAAATTTTGGACATTATATATAGTTGGGTTACTCATTGAAGTGGTGGTTTAGGTAACCATTGGGAAAATATTAGAGGCAACTAAAACTAAAGGTGTCTCTATTAGAGAGGTTGGCATACCATAGATTGGGTCACCCAAAGAATTATGGGTTTGGCTCATAGCAAGGTATATTGAAGGGATACCACATTGAGATCAAAAAAATTAGAAATTTTTTTATTTCCCTCAGGCACAATGGGAATTTGGTTGGAGCTGGGAGTATGCTCTGCATCTGAAATATGCTCCATGATAGAATCAAAAGTGAGAGGGGAAGGTGGAATTGGTTGTCAACTTGCATAATCAATAATAATTTTGGCTTGAACTCATATCAATACCATGTAAGAGGAAGTATAAATAGTCTAACTACCCTATATCAGTGATAAAATAAGGAAAAAACTAGGTTTGAGTGCTAGTAAGTGGGTTATTTTATCATGCTATTTTGAGTAGATGAAAATTACATAGTCACTAACATCAATGGCTTGATCGATGTTGATAGGAAAAGTTCATCAACATCAGTGGAGTAACTGATGTTGATATGTAAAATCTACTAATGTCGATAGAGTTAATCGATGTCGATCACTATGATATTTTGGGAGATGGAAAATCCAATGTTTTAGAAAACTAGAAGTTGAAACTAGGTAAAATAGTGAATACAAGAGGTCTGTGTAAGAAGGAAAAACACTCAAAAAACTTGAGATAATAGATTATATAAATTGAGTATTAGAAATAGTATTGATTTTATGAATCAATAGGAAAATGTCCTTACCAACTCCAAAATATAGAAGGAAACAAAAATGTAGAAAAAGAACATATAGCTAGTAACTATTAAGTCCTAGAGATTAATTTTTAGTTTCATGTCAATTTATGCCTTAATCAAATAGTGAAAATAAAATTTGGCTATCGAAGGTACTAGAAAACAATCTAGAGTTGGTTTCAAGTTAGTTTTAGTGCTCAAGAGGAAATCTATGTTAGACCAGGTATGTGGCTTGTTATAAGAGCTTGCTCTCTACACTTCATAGACCTAGAGCCAAGCCAAGCCATTTAGCCAAAATATACCTTCTGTATAGAGTTTATACTCCACCAGATAATGGAGTGGGTTCTCCCCTTGGTGGTGAACTCCAAGTAGGATAGCTGGGTAGGGTAAGGTGATCCACCAGGTGATGAAATCTTGATGGGCCTTTTCTTAGGTGAGTTTAGATGTTTGATTGTGTGAATGTGATTTAGTTGTGTAACATAGCTTTACTATAATTTATTCAAAATTCTTGTAATTAACTAGGTGAGTTAATATGCAACAAGAAAACAATGAAAGATAGTAAGTTTTAAACCCAAATCTGAAATGTTTAGATTTGAATGAAAATAAAGATGAAATAGGAGTAGAGAATGAAATTCACTATCCTAATGTGCATGCAAGAAGAGGTAAAGAAGAGATTATTTTTAACTTGTAAAAAATGATAATTACTTTTAAAAGCAAAGAGAAAAGAAAGAAAATTTTAGTTTAATGCTTTCAAATAGAAAATGAAATGTTGAATTTTTTGTTTTAAGAGAGAAGAGAAGAAGAAAGTGCAAGAAATGAAGCTTTCACTATAATGCACCTATATGAATGCTTAAAATAAGAAATGAACCCAAGAAAAACTCTAGAGTCCCACCGAGCATGCCAAAAATGTTTCGCTAAATTTTGTTTATTTCAAGTCAAAAGGAAAATAGAAATGAATGATAGGGATAAGTGATAATAATGAACCCAAATTATTTTACACACCATATCCAGATGTTGTGAGCACTCCTCCTTAGCTGGGGAGGACTACTTGAAAGTAAGAAAACACAACCACAAGATGTTTGTTAGTAGATAAATGAGTGGGCTGCCAAGCTATGTGTTTGTTCTAGGAAGTGTGAAACTTCCTTAGAGATGATAGTCCACTTTTGAGAGACAAAAGAGTAATAAATAACTAAAAGAAAGGTAAAGAGAGAGTGAAAGAGAGATAATATTACTGTTATTCACAACCTGAGTGTAGTAGAGAGTGAAAGGGTACATGTGGTGTATTGTGTTTGCATTTTAGAAGTTTTTGGGTAGGTTTTGAAGAGGTTAGGGAAACCACAGTCACTGGCATTGATAGGGGAGTGACAAATATTAGTTATACTATCGAGGTCAGTGGTGAAGGTGATCGATGTCGGTTAGGCTAATGAGGTCGGTAGGGGCAACAATTATCTATGAACTTGTAGAAAGCTTTTATAAGTCTAGGAAATAGTTTTGATCAGGCCAAGGAGGTTGGGGGAGAGTTATGAGAGAGAGAGTATGGTTTGGGTAAATCTAGTTAGAGGTTTGGTGTGTTAGGTCAAGGGGAAATAAGTAAGGAATATTTATAACTCCCTCACGAGGGTTCAATCAAGAGTGTGTAAAGTAATGCATAGTAGATATGAAGTGATCGCAAAGTAAATACTTAAAAGACCTATAGAATAAGTGATGTACTTAGCTATAGTGGTCACTAAATGTTAAATCCTAGATTGATGGTCCCTATTAGGTAGTTTGAACTTGAATTATTGAACAAAGAGAATAAGTGGGTGTTATTGGTCCTCAAGAGCTCAATTCCTGATCACAATTGACTTATGCAAGATGACAATAATCTAGGATGTTAAAATTTGAATGTAAAAAGGTTAAATGCAAGTAAGAATGAATTTTATTGATTTCTATTGACCTAAAATTTAGGTTGGAGTTTGGATTCTATTACTAACAACGATGATCCCACTGATGTCAATCGTGGGTTGACTAATGTTAGTATCCCTAGACTAGGTAAAAATTATTATTTTTGGCCTATTTTCTATTGTTCTTCGTGTCAAGTGTGGCACCCATTACAAAATGGTAAAAATAAAAGGTTAAAAAGGAGGTAGTTGATTAGGAATTTAGTTTAGAAGTGATAATAAGTCTTGGGTAGTTAGGATGAGGAGACTAAGTCTTGAGGTGACTCATCAAGTGAGAATTAGTCAAAGGGTGAGGTGGTCAAGTAAGGTGTAAAAATGGGTTTTTAATTAACTTAATTAAGTATATTTAAATTAATTAAATGTGTGAGGGGTAAAATCATTGGTTAGGGAGGTTATTTTTATTATTTAAAAAATGGGCTTGAAGGGGTTTCGACACAAGGAGTTACGCACATGTGTGTGATGTAATTTTGGTGTCTACAGTTACCAAATCATAACTTAAAACAATAAAAGGTTCACAAATCAAAATCAAAGTAAAATATAGTAAAACAACCACCTGTAAAGAAAGTAAAAGATACAAATACACCTCTCCATAATGAGGTCCCACTTTCAAAGTAGTATGGTTTTGGTCAAAATTATCTATAATATTTTTATTATCAAGGTTAAGGGTTGGGAAAATATGCCCAAGGAAAATTACTCATATTCTAATAGTTGATAATGTTGGTCAACAAGGTTTAGGATTTAAGGAAAATATTGAGGAAAATCATTCACAAATGCATATTATCAAGAAAAAATACCCAGATACATAGGAAATGTTAAAAAAAGAGAAAGAACTTAAGTTGCAAAGTCAAAATCTTGTTAAGCAAACAAGCATTTTCAAAAGAGTCTTTCTAAAAAAAGAGCCTCCAAAGCACCATATGCCTAAAATAAGCACAATTTCAAAGATCATAGTAACAACAAATATTTAAAATCAAAATTTAAAAATTTCAACTCCATAGTATGAGGTAATTCCCTATGCTCATCTAGATACAATAGAAGTCAACACTAGCATTCTAGGTTATTATGATTATTATGATACCGATAATGAACAATATTCATATTCATAATGCAACTCAATTCAACTATAACATATAAATCACATAGCATAAGAGGTTACCATTACTATTTTTCACACAAACCACATTGATAGTGAGTCTCCCATGTGACTCATCAGTTAGTATCTTCCTCCCTTCTTATACATAGTTTCCTTATTTCTTGTTCCATGTATATAGTTTCATTTTCATGTTACTTATACATAGATTATATCCACAAAATATAAAAATATTATAATATTCCAAAACATAAAAAAATAAAATATTTACTCATAAAATACAAATTATAGATTGTATACATTGCCATATTTACATTTATTATACTTGTTAGTACTACATATGATAGTTATATGAGCATAGTCAATTTTTATCACACATACATGCTCCACTTGTTCTTTTAGAGTGCTTGTAGATTGCTACAAGACTCAAGTCCACTACATAGATCTATATTTTCTAATATATACCCAATGAGGGCATATACATAGATACACAGATTCCTTATTTGATAAATTCACCCATTTGGGGGCATCATATACATAGTTATGGTTTCTAGGTTAGATATTTCTAAACTCTACATCATATATTTAGCATTGTTACATCTTGATATTAATCATCCTACACCTAATCATATTTTTTTCTAACTATTACTAATTTAGACTTAATTTATGTACTTTTTTTCACTTATCCAGATTTGTATTACATGTTCATGCATACTTTAATTTCTAGCTTTTCTAGTTTAGACACGATTGTGTCTTTTTGCTTCTTCTATTTGAGGGCATTTGAATATCCCATTGCTTTATGGCTCTACACCACTTATTTTCATTAAATGTATGATTTGGACATGTACCCATATACTTTTGTGCCTTCTTGATTATGTTTATTTACATTTGAACATGTCCTTCCATGTGTCTTTAAACCAACTTGTTTGTTTTTTACATATGTGGAAATTTGAACATGTCTTTGTATGTCTTGCTTTCTTAAATTTAGTGACATGTGCCCATGTCCCTTGTATTGTGTCCCCTTACCCTAATTTGTGTGCCTCATGTGTGTTGTATGTATGTTTTTTTGTATGCATCATGGCCATGACACTTATCTCTTATTTACTACACACTCTAATTTTAGATGCCATGAGGAACCTCATACATCTTCCCTTCCTACTTGGGTGTCATGATGGACATCATGCCCCATCCCCCTAGGTAGTTACTCAGTTATTACTCAAATTTATTATTCATAGACATTATTAATCGAGTTCAATAGATTTGTGAATGTTAGATCTAACATACATTGTATAATATAAATGTATACTCAAATGACCTTACATTCTGATGTTATGCATGCACATTATATTGGTTTATTATGTAGATATCATATATAATCTAGATGACACACATTTTATAGGTTCAACAACTCCTCTAAAAATAGAGGGAATTCACAAAGGTTTATCATAAATATTAGGCTATATGTATGCACTCAGAGTATACTTTTCATCACACAGGCACAAAATACATAAATCAATCTCAAGAAAACATAGTGAGAAATAGTCACACAGAGACTAGTTTTAGTTGCATAAAAATCAACATAGTTAGACATTATCAGCCAAATTAGAACACTAGTTCCACCTATTCTATTGTCTAATATATGGTGATACTATCTAGTAGCCTCAGTTTCAATAAGATTGGCTAGAAAATTATAGTATGTACAATCTAGGTTTGCATAGATTCAATTATAGATTACCAATTTTGGATTAGTTTAACATAGATTCATACCAATTTTGTTAGACTAGGGCATCATGTGTGGTATGATCATTCATGTTTTAGTTTTATATAATTAGATGTAGATTATTACAAATCAATCCAAAATCCATATATTCAGATATCAAATTTGGGTACATGTGTGTGGCATGTTATTTTTATATGCTCACTTATGCACTAGCTGATCAGATAGAGTAGTAAAATCCATGTCATTCTCTACATTTTACAAATTAGACACCATGTTCCAAGTTAAAAAATAGATTTATTCCTTACTCCATCTATAGTGGTTGAATTTCTTGAGTGGCTCAAGGCTGCCTAATATTCTTGAGTAGCCCAGAGCCATTTTACATTATAGATTTCCCAAGTGTCCATAGAGCCAACATATACAGTTATAATTTCAGTTACACATCTTTAGTTACATTATTCAATAAAGTTATATATGTATCTATTACACATGGGTAGGTAATGATGGATTCATAATCTACTTGAGTTCTTGAGCCACCTATATGAGAGGGTTGGATATACCATCAGTCTAATCCAAGATATTTATAGGTCATGATCCACCAAGTAGGGATGGGCAAAGATGGATTCAAAAATGGATTGATTTTTTATCCACCCACATATGGTTATTGAGTAAGCCATCAAATCTATCCAAGTTATTCACTGATTGATCACTATCTACATGTACACACATAGGTTTCAACTAGGTCTATGCATTATGTTGCATACCCAATGAGGTGTCTTCATTATTTTCCTCTATCTTATCTCTTTACTCATTTTTTTCACTTCTTTTGATATCTCCTAAGTAAGGATTAATCTATACACATTTAATTTTTAATATACGTAATGGAGCATGCTTCAAGTAGTCATATCTAGATTCACAAGTTTCACCTCTTAGGTAATTTAAGGTATTTTTTTAATTTTATCCTATTTATTTCACTTTGATACATTTATATAATAAATTGGGGGAAATACAATCATCTAAAAATGGCACTTGAGTTATAAGAGTGTTACTTGAGACCACCCATCCATAGCTTAGTTATATTCCTATTGTATAACCTATTTAGACACTTATCCAACCTTCATATGGGCCACACATGTCCCTACTCATCCCCAAATCAGTCTCATATCCTCACTTTGGCATCTTGGCCCCTAGTGCCTCAATTTCTACCACTTGGACACTAGTGCCATAATTTGGACATTAGCGCCAATGGTGTTAGTGTCCCATTTTAGGTGTTATTATATTTTTCCTACTTTTGGCTACAAATGGATATATTTTCAAAATAATAATCACTTAGGGTCAGCCTTGACCTCTTTTAAGACTTACACAAGCACTATAAAAATGTGTACATGACTTTTAGCCCTTTATCAACTAAATGTAAATTGGATGAAATACACATAAACAAGCCAAGAACAAGTTTTGTACAATCAAAATTACTAAGCCCTATTCTACCCTACTTATGCAGATAACCATCTACAAATTTTCTAAGCTTAGATTACTCATATTTCCAATCTCAAACATATTTAAAACACTCAATTTTACATTTATAATAGTTTCACTTAAACTTGCACTAGCACTTAGGTAGAGAGAACTACTTCAGGATTGATCCCTCCTTGGATTATTTATATGTAGGTAAATCTCATCATAGTTGGGTTTTTAGGATGTCTATCCTACCCCACTAACATCACACTTTGATACTTGTGACAACTAGATGTCCTAGCAAGATGAAAGTTTATGGTTTACTTAGAAAATCAGTCAAAATAGGTCAACTACAAGGAATCGAGTCTCATGCACATAGGAATAGGCTTGGTAGACTCAGACATAGGTACACTTAGAATCTTAGAATAGTTATTCAAAAAGGACACTAGTGCCAAAAGAAATACACTAACATCATTTGTGTTACTATCCAATTAGGGTGATACTATCCATGAAGTTTTTGACACCTAGTCATATCCATGACACATAGATCATCTTTTATCCAAGTTTTCAACCTCTATATCTCTTGTCTCAGTTAATTTCTAGATAAGTAATTATTTTACATCATTTATTACTATTTTTTTAAGTATCAAATTAGGTTAACCCTTTTACAAATTAGTAGCTATATTTATTGCATATTTCATACACTAATTTATTATACTCATACCCTTTTACAACCTAGGGCTTAAACTCCATAAACCCTAAAAAGTTAAATCAATTGAATTTTTTGTTAGAGTGAAACATGATAATTTTTAAGAATGGTTCCAAAGAATAATCCTTCATCCTTTCTTCCATTATTAAATATCTTAGAGAACTACTAGCCAACTAGCCCCAAATAACATTAAAATTATTCCATAAGAATACAAATTTATTTGTTAGAAAGATACCCTTGTCGGCCTCCCTGATAATAGGGTTGGTAGAAATTATAGGAGATCATCTCAATCTTGTGAAATCCTCCTCAAATCCAAGTGATCAAGATGAAATTTGAGGGAGCTACAAAGGGTAATCTAGGTTGGGATAGAGCTATAGGCACCTTAATGTATTACAAAGGTTCTTTTCTCCTATGTTATAATGAAGCTTTAGGTAAATGCATGAATAATCATGTTAAATCCAAGGCTATTTGCATGGGTATTTTTATTACTCCATAAAATAACTAGACTAGTCTAGATATTGAATGAGGTTTTTAAATAATTATGGAAGTAATGAAATTAGGAAACATCAATAATTAGAATCTAACCAACATTATAAAGGACTGCATGAATCTCTAAGAAAACTTTTCAAATTTAAATCTTCTTCACTCCTAGCATGAAGGCAACCAAGTAGTTGATCACTTTTTAAATATTGGTGTTGAGATTAATTTTTAAGATCATTCTTTGCATCTTATTCACTTTACGAACTTGGATAACAAGGCCAATAATCTGATTACAATTGATTTCCATCATTGTTCTATTAATGAAATGACTCATGATTAATATTTATGTCTCTTTCCTCATCACTTCCTTAATTTCTAGGAATCATCTTTTATAGCTTAAGGACATTGTGTTTTGACATGGAAATAATTTACCATGGAAGCAACCATGTGTGGAATCCTTTCATATCTCTCACCTCCCTCCTCACTTAGCCATTATTTTAAAATGGTGAATCATGGAACAGATGTTAGAGGAGCTAAGTGTCATCATTTTTATGGATAATCCCTCTACAATTTTAGTCCCCTCTAAGAAAACCAAGAATAAAAGTAAAGACACAATACTTAATACAATCAAGGATATGAATTTGAATATGTTACGCAAGTACTCACTAGAAGATGTTTGTCATACCTTCTTGGGTCTTGTGAGTGACCTCGAACTAAGGCATATGTTGAACTTAGGTGTTTTGTTTCACAAAATCACAATCATATTATCCAAAGAAGCATTGAATTTTTATCAAGCTACACTCATTGAGGGCATCAAAGATGATAATTTGCTCAAATGGATGCCCACAAACCTTATTCATGCTCATCTCTTTAAAATACATAGTGGAAGAGTATTTATGTTCAATCATCCAACCCATGGAGTATCTTGGGAAATCCACTCCTAGGATTGACACCCTTAAGGTGGCTTAGTTGATTGGGATCCAGACTATTTTATTTAGTGCTAATAAATTGACAGTAGTTCATGAGGATGTGGAACACTTTGGGAATGAGACTAAAATGAGGATATACCAATTATAGGAGATCTTAAAGGCCATTAAATTTTATAATATTTTTAAGATATGTAATATGAATTCCATTTGTGATAGACTATGTGAACACGGAATTCAAGAAGGGAGGTTAGTATGGTGTTAGTCCAATAAAACAAAATAAAAATAACACACTAAAATCCTAACACCTCTATCCTAAATTCTAGGGAGATTATAGTTAAAAAATGTAAATTAAAGAACACAAAAACATAAAATAAACAACTATTTTACCTTCCTTGGAGCTCCAAATGGCTTTTTGAATGTCTTATTCGGCTTGTGCATCAAGAAGTTTTTAACAATGAAGCTTTCTTGGATCCTTCTCTCCTTATCACCTTGGATTTGTTTTCTTGGCTTATGATTTGGGCATGGTAACATTACTTGTATGATACTTATGGATCAAACCTACATAATAACTCCAAAATATCCAAGCTTAGAAATGAAGGGGTATGGCCTTGTATTTATAGTCTCAAGAATTAAATCTCACCCAAGGTGAGTTAAGGTTGAGTTTAAACATGTAATGGGTTCAAACTAACCCTAGGTGAGTTAATACTAACTATAGTTTAGTTAATATTTGTCATGTAATTATGATTATTAATTACTAGGCATGGCTTTCAAATTATATTTTTTGGGATATTTTCAAAGAGCTTGACAACTCATAAAGGCAATGATGAAAAGGATTGATATTTTGATTTTTGGAATTTCCATTTTTATATATTCATTAATTTTAAAAGGATAATTCAACTAATTATTTAATATTTTTTAATTAGATAATTCATTTTGATTAGCATTTGTTCTCTTTCAAGATTTGATCAAGTACTCTACTTAATGGGTCTATGGGCCAAATTACTAGTTGTTAGGTTGTAAGGTGATTAGGGATGAATCCATGAGAGGTTATTATTGTGCATATTATAATACCCAAAATAATAATGATTCAACATGATTCTAAGCTTTGATAAATGATGCATGGCCAAAATTAAGATGCTTAATTATTTCTAGGCATAATTTGAAATGTTTGGTAGAAATCAGTGTGAAGTCTAGTTGGAAGCTAGTTCTTGCCACAATTGGGTGTCTATAGTTTTCCCCTATTTGGGAAGGCATTGTAGGCTATAGGAATAGTAACATATTAAAAAATAATGAAAATATGTTAGCAAGGAAAGAGTATAGTGATTTAAGAAGAAGATCCAAAGAATGTTTGGGAAGCCTATAATAATTCCCCTTTGAGGGAGTAGCTGACACATATAATTGATGGATGGTCTATCAAAAAGAAGAAAGAATAATAATTAAATTAAACTATAGGTAAGATTAATCCAATCGAGAGAATGTTTTCACACATGTATTTAGAAGTATTAATTTTCCCAAAGGTGGTTATAATCAGTAACAAAGGTTGAGACACTAATTTTTCCAAAGGTAGTTATAATTTGTGGCAAAGGTACATGCCCTAGTAGTGTGGATGAGTCAAGATAATTATTTTCCCATAGGTGGTTATAATCATTAAGATAACCTAGATTGAATAAATATTTTTTGGTTAGACCCTAGTAGGGTAGATTGGTAAGCATAATTCAAGGATATAACCTGTCACACAAATTAAAGATGAGCAGCTGAAAATGTAAATGTGATGGTCAAATGACTGAAGAAGACCCAAAAAACTAGGCACATGAGTATGCACAAAGTGATGAAAGAGATGATTTGAATAATAAATGTGGTTGAGCTAATCCAAAATACATCATGTATCCAAGCATTGCCTACATAGTCTAAAAAAACCTCAAGCCAATGTAGTTTACCCAAAAGTGGAAAATGAAATGAGGAATAAAAGAATAAGAAGTGATCAAGGTAAATGATTTGGTTGTATCTTAAAATTCAAAGATTTTTGTCCTTATTAGCATTGTTACAACTAAAATGGTCAAGGGGTTTATTTGATCAAGGAGGGTGGGAGGATTTTCCAAGGTGAACTAGGAAAATATTATGTAGCACCATTGCTTATAAAATTTATCAAGTTAAGTTTTGATATAACACATGATGGTATGCATCATGATAAAAACACCATGATGACCTATCCATAATATTCATAAAGATTGATCTAATAAACAAATAAAAATAATTCACCAATGATAAAAACCATGATGGTAATTTTGACGTATAAATATGGATGGAATTAATAATAATGTGCAAGGAATCACCTAATGAATGCATATAGACTAAGTCAAGGCACAACAATGAACAAAAACAAATAGGCAAACAAACAAACAAAAAACTAAACAAACAAACACATATAAGGATTGAAAGTAAAAACAAAAAATAGTATCCTATTATCAACCAAGTTAATACCTACACGTGAAGGCTTAGTGTAATGATAAATGAGTGGTGCCCCCAAGTAAGGATATATGCAAAGTGAAGGTCACACCCCTACTGGTAGTGGAATGGATTGGAACTAACAATGGTTTTACCCTAGTAGGGTGTGTTGAGGATGACTAACTAGGTTTAAACAAGATAAATATTTTTGGATTTTGAGGCTATATGTCTCTCTAAGAGATTGGGAACCAATTTTCTAATTTTTAGGATTTTGAAATGTTTTAAATGTTTTTGGAATTTTGTAAGTTTATTAACTCTATCATGAATTATTAGATAATAAATAGTTAAACTCATAAAATGGTGAGAGCATGGCTTAGGTTACTTGAAAAATGGCAAGAGTGTGGTTTACATTGCTCATAAAATAGTGAGAGCATTTAAAAAGGGTGACTGAGTTGACCACAATCTAAATCAAACATGGCTTACATAATCCCATTAGGACCTCAAGTCATAGTAGTTCTACTAACACAAAAGGTGGTGAGATTTAACAAATAACAACAAGCTCTCAAATTTTGGCAAATGGTAAGGCAAATGATAATAGTAATATCAAGGTGATGTAGTAAATCATGGTAAAGGTGTTGTCCCTAATTTTCCCATAGGCAATTATAATTAAGAAACAACAGCATAGATCAGTGATACTAATTTTCCCATAGGTAGTTATAATGAGTAACACTAGATGTAACACTGATTTTACCAAAGGTGGTTATAATCAATGGTACCAATCAAGCATAAATGAAATATGTAATTAATAGATCTACTATCATACTACCTTCATATACTATCATTTGAACACGTAATTTTGAAACTACTAAAACTAGATTGGAATCCCCTCATAGAAGGTGTCTGATGAACCAATGGAACCAAGTTCAAAAAGGTTAGGTAGGTTTCTTTAAAAATAAGTTTGGTCAATAGGTAAGGTATGATAGGATGGTATAAAATATGACATTTTTCATGGATGGTGATGTTATGATAGTTGGATATAATGGTAATAGGGTTTCCCCAAAATAACAATGTGAGGTAAATGGTATGGTATGAAATAACGACAAGATAAATGGCAAATGGAAAAGGCAAGGTAAATAGTTCTAGCAAGGTAAATGTTTATGTTGTTCTTATTAATGTGGAGATGCATGTGCTAATCAACATATGATACAACCAAAATAGTCAATCATGTAAATTGATAGCCCACACCCCTTCTAAATAGTTTCTCTATCAAGAACCTATTACATATTTGGAATCCAATAATTTTGTGATCTTCATTGGTATTTGATTATGTTTCCTTTAAACTTCAAGACAAGATGTCTTCATAACCTCTATAAAGGAAAGTGTGGTCAAGGATGTTAAATACGGATAAATATGGGATGATAGGTATGATTTGGTAATGTAAAGGTGGATGATAGTGGAATGTATAATGGTCAAGCAACAAATGAAGATTGATATTTTTAGGCACACATAATGTTGTTGATTTCAGATTTGACATAATTTTGGTTGTGGTGGAGCTGAAGACTTATGAATGTGTTCTCTATAGGACCACCATATTTTTTAGGTGTTTGGGCCTGAGAGTAGATAACATATAATTATGTTATAGATTGGAATTTATATTAATGTTATCTTTAATAATGTCTTCATCAAATAATGAATAATTTTTGTGCTCAGCTATTGGTGCCTCAATGAGGTTTTCACTAATGAAGTTACCTTGATTGTCCCATAGTGCCTCTAAGAAGGTTTCACTAAGGCATATTAACTTTTGAATTTAATTATCTTTTAGCACCTCAAACAAGGTTTCACTAGAAGATGTCAAGGTTAGACTTTGATTGCCCCCTAGCACCTCTAGAAAGGTTTCACTAGGAGATTTTTCTTCTAAATGAATGTGTTTTTTATCCCCCTAATATTATATAGTTGATATGTCACCATGGATTCAATTAAATAAGGTGTGATTTTATTAGTCCTAATTGACACTTATGAGAGGTGGAATGTCAATATAATGGCTAGGTTGGCTAGTGTTAATGGCATGTGGAATGGGAATGGAATGGGAAAAGGAAACACAATCCTCATATAATATACTATGATAACCTATGTTGAATCTAAAGTAATCATCCTAAAAAATTGTGAAAATATCAAAAATATATTCAAATTGATTTGCAAGGCATGTGTAGCCAATATTGTAACAACCATGAATGTATTCTAATTTTGAAGCTATGTCTGACTCAAGAGACTCTAAATTTTATGTTAAGATTGACATTGATTTTAATTTTGATTCTAAATCTAATGTCGATATACGAATATAACCTAACTTTAATGTTGATTCTTCATCTAGTGTAGATGTTGATGGCATAATAGGCTCCATAAAGACTAGTTTGTCAAAGTGAGACTCCTCAATAAGGGGAAAAAGGTCAAGAGATAAATCCATAGAGACTAGATTTTCAAAGGGATGCTCTTTAAAAATAGGATAATGGTTGAGATAATAATTTTCCCAAAGGTAGTTATAATCATTAAGAAGTGACTTAGCAAAGACTAGTTTGTCAAAATGAGACTCCTTGATAATAAAGATAGTATCAAAAGGTGTTGATCACATGTTAACTCACCATAAATTGGTGTTTCAATAAAAACATCATGAATTGGTTGGTTCTTTTGGCCTTGGTTTACAAGTAGTTGTAGAATACCAATTTTGAACACATCTTGATCTTTGAATGATTGGCATTATTAGAGAGGTATTGATTGGCTATGTTATGGCTTGATGATCGATATGGACTTTTTAAAGTGGGGGAAGGTAGGAACTAGATGAAAAATAATTGGTTTTTGGGTAATGATCTCTTTGTAAATAGGATCATCTAATATGGGCTTAACAAATATTGGTTATCAATCTATGATGGTAATTGTGACCTGTCGAGTCATAATTGCATAACTTTGTTGGGATAATGAGCTACCATACTTGGAAGGGCTTGGAATGGTAATGTTAGGGCATTGAAAATCTTGGTTTCTCACAAAATCCAAAGGACCAGCGCCTAGAATGGTAATGGTGGGGCATTGTGAAGCTTGGTTACTAACACAAGCCAAAGGATGAGTACCTAGTATAGTAATGGTAGGGTGTTGCGAAGCTTTATTACTATTATGAGTCAGAGGATGAGGTCATAGAATGATAATGGTAGGGAATTGTGAAGCTTGGTTTATAATGAAATATAGAGCATGAGGTCCTATAATGGTAATCCTTGGACATTGTGGAACTTAGTTGCTCACACAATTTGAAGGAGGGTTAATGTTATAGGTAAAGGATCAGGTATCATTAGCATTAAAAGGGTGAACATGGTACTTTAATCAACCCAAATAAGGTATCACCGCATATTATTCTTGAGGATAATATCTTTGTTCTCTAGATTGAATATTTTAAGGAGGATAAGGATCTGTCTCACAAACCACATCATCGCTATAGGGTTCTTGAAAAAATTCATCTTGTGTGACCACATTATCATAACCTGGATTGTACCTAGCTCTTTTATGAGTATAAAAAGACATATCCAAATCAATGATGAACATTTCACAAAAAGTCCTAGAGTTCTAAAAACTTTGAAAAATAAGGTATAAGGGATAAATGGTTCAAACATGGTCTAACTTGGTCTTTAAAATGGAGTTATATCTCTAAAAAGGTATGTGTTAAAACTTGGTATAAAATAGTCTAACATCAAATGTCTTATATAAAAAGGTCATGTGAATGAAATAAAACCAAAATGCTAAACATAGGTATAAAGTGTTTCAAACAAGTCTAAATTAGGTCTAAAGAAATAAAGTTTTCTAGGTCTTTTGGAAAATAAGGCACAAAAGCTAGGCTCAAAATAGGCATTTCTAGGTCTTTTGAAAAAGGCACAAAAGCTATACTTTAAACAAAATAAGGTCTAAAAGGTAGGAGATTTAATCTAAAAAATTTGAAACACTTTGACACAAACTAGGCATTTAGATTTAAAAATAGGCCACTTCCCCAAATCTAGGCACAAAAATAGTGTTAAAATTGAATAAATAATTAATGTAAGTTACAAACCCAAAAGTGAAACACAAATTCTCTAAGATAAAATTACACAAGGCTTAGATATAAACCAATCAATGTTTGGACTTAAACTTATCAAAGCTAATTTCAAACTTGACTTATAAGACTAGGCTTCTCAAAACAAACAACAAGCTAGACAATAATAAATGGCATGATGACACTAGGCATATATCAAAAAAGGCACATATGGTATCAGTTTTGAAATTAGAATTAGGGGCATAAGGTAACAAGTCTTTTAAATAATTAAAGTAGCATAATGACATTATCATGATATAAATGTATGACAAATGGTTTGTTTCAAGACTCTAAGGCAAAAAACTTGGATTGAATTGGGTAGCATAATAGTGCCCTTTTCAAACAAGTGGCATACACATAAATTTTTGATAAATAATTAAGGCAAAAGTGTGATGAAAAATGGATGGCATAATGCCTCTTAAAATAAAGGAGTGATGTGTAAACAATACTCATTTTTGGATGTGGTATGGTAAAAAAAAAAAAATAGACTCAAGATCATGTAATCAAAAAGGACAAAATGATATAAACACATAATTGTAACATTCTAAATCATAAAACTGGTAAGGTTAAATTTTACTATCGAATTTCATCTATATACTTATTATTGAGAGGATTTTAAATTGTTAATCCAAAAATTAAAAGCATTTGAAAAGTAGGGTTTTTAGTCACCCTCTTTTCTCAAGAGTTTGTACTACAACATATAAATTTTGGTTATTCATTCTACATCAATAGTATTTCTGTGATAGATGCAATTATTTTAAACTATCAATTTTTGCTCCTTTCTAGATGGTCCTAAGTGTGGTTAACACTAGATATACAATCATATCATTTGGATCCACATCAACCAGATTGTTGTGAAAAGGTCTTGTCTTTTTCATAGCCACTACATCTATTAATTACTCATTATAGTGTGATGTCTTAAGTTACCCTTATGTTCTAAGGTCAAGTACCACTAATGGAGCTTGTTTTAATTGCTCAAAATAAGTATCCTAGTAGGTCACCCTAAATTTATATACCCCACCATGGAGTGGCATTGAAATTATACTGAGAGATGAATTCCTAGGTTAACACTTCCCTATATAACCCATGAGGAGTCAATGAACTCCTGCTCATAAGCCAAAATGCATGAAAAATAAAGACAAGTGGAAAGACTTTATGGTCATTTTGGGGTCACCCAAATAATATGGATTTGAGGAGGGCCTTAGAAACTTTATTTCCATTTTTTTAGACTAAAATGACAAAGGCAAAGAATGATCATTTTTATCACCCAAGTTCCCTAAAGGGGATGGTGGAGAGCACACACGCATCACTCGTCTTGCTAAACAAAATACTTCAATAAACAAAAAAAAGTGAAAAACTCTTATGAGTATGTAACTAATGTGAAAGTTCATTTTTATGACACCAAAACTAAGTATGTAATGAAGCTTGAGCCCTATGTTATTTGTGTTGAAATCTTAAAACACCAAATTTAGATTTTTATTTTGCAACCTAGAGTGTTTAAAAGTGTTTTATTTTGGCCTTTGGGTCCTAAAAAATGTGTTAGGGGGTTTTCTATATTTTGTGAAAAAAATATGCAACTTGAAGGTTAAATAATAGAATATTTTAAAAATTTAGGACAAGACACATGATTTTAGAAAAAAATTATTAAAATTGGAGTCTAAATGACCCCAAACGAGCCCCCAAAAATTGGCCACTTTGCAGCCTAGTGATCTCGTTGATATGCAAGGTGATCTCACCATTTTGTAGAGAGATTCCACCATTATTTAGAGTGATCCCTCCAGTTTGAGTAATCTCACCATTATGTACAATGATCATACTATTTTGACTGATTTTTCCATTTTTTAGAGCAATCCCTCTATTATGAGCAATTTTACCATTCTATAGAGTGATTTTATTATTTTGAAGAGTGATTTTACAAAAATCAAAATATTGAAGAGTGATTTTCCAAAAATATTTTGAAGGCTTGATATTTTGATTTTTAGAATTTCCATTTTTAGATATTCATTAATTATAAATGGATAATTCAACTAAGAATTTGATCTTATTTAATTAGATAATTCATTTTGATTAACATTTTTCCTCTTTCAAGATTTGATCAAGTGCCTCGCTTAATGGGTCCATAGGATAAATTGTTAGTTGTTAGGTTGCAAGGTGATTAGGGGTGAATCCATGAAAGGTTATTATTATTTATGGTATAATACCCCAAATAGGGATGCCTCAATATGATTTTGAGCTTTGATAAATGATGCACGAACAAAATTGGGATGTTTAGTAATTTCTAGGCTTAATTTGCAATGTTTGGTAGAAATCAGTCTAAAGTCTAGTTGGAAGCCAGTTGTGGCCAGAATTGGGTGTCTACAGATTATGCACCTCTATTTCAAGAAATTAATGACTCCAAATTGGATGAATCTCTGATAGCCCTAATAATTGAAGAAGTGTGCAAGGATGTTTCAATGGTGGTCATTTCTAGCTCCTCTAAGGAAAATCAAATAATTTTTATATTTTGTTTAGTTGCACTCTTTGTATAAGAGCAATCAATATTAGTAATCTAGTTAAAAGAACTACTATTGTAAGTGAATTTTTATTGTATATCCCTTATTTTACCAGGGTTTTTGGTACTTGTATAAATAGATTGGGTTAACGTCTTTTATCTATTAAAAAAATAATTATTATTTAATATCATGTTTTATTATTTTTAACAATTAACTAATATAATTCTATTTTTAATTACTAATTAATAATTAAATAACATTATTTAATTATTAATTATAATAAGTATTTTATTTTATTTTATTATTATTATAATAATTAATAATTAATTACTACTAATTATTTAATATTATTTATAATAATTGATAATTAATTAATATTAATTTATTATTATGTATTAATCACTAATAAATAGTTTAATTAACTATTAAATTTTTAAAAATTATTGTGTCATTTATAATTAAAATATCATAAGTTTCATTTTTTTTTATTAGTCCTTTTTTTGTAAGGTCGATATATTTGCAATAAGTCCCATTTTTTTGGAGTCCTATTTTTTTGAAATAAAATTCAATTTTTTTTTAAGAGGGGGCTTTTATGAGTTCTAAAGTATTATATTATTTTATTAATAATTAATATTAAGTAATGATTAATTATTATTTATTATTTATATATTGTTTTATTTATTTTTTGTTGAGGTAACTAAGATAACATGCTAGAGAAAAAAAAAATATAAACTATATGAGAAAAGCTCCCAATAGGCAAAAAGTAGAACCAATTTAGATCTATAAAAAATAGTTAGAGAGGTGATCATTTTTGGGCTAGGATCAAAGGCATAGACTAAGTCTAACCAACTCAATAAAGAATAAACCCTGATATCAGTAGAGGAACCACCATTGTAAACCAATCAATGAACCAATAAAAGCAAGCCCAAAAAATATAATTTATTTATCTTATAGTAAATTTTGTATTATATAAATACATAGGTTATACATTCCACAAAAATAGGGTGATCTACTTAGGCCCTTTATAAACTACACATGTAAAAAATGAATAAAAACTTCATCGAGTTACTCCAATTGTATGACATCATCTCTAGGTAGTAGGCTACTCCTAGTGATGTCTCCAATGCTTTCCCTAGACACCATACCATTCAAAGTATCTTTCACCTCATCTTCCATCACATCACAATAGGGAGGATAATATAATAAACAATCCTAAAAAATCTTCAAACCTAACCTATCCATAAGTAATTCCATGTTCTTTTGTAATTGGAGGATGCCATCTAGAATTACATGGTTATGATTTGCATTCTCAAACCCCATTTAATAAGTCAAGTTCTTCAAATTAAGATACTCTTGGTGGAGTGTGAAATAACCTACCACATTTGAAATTAGGTTCCCCCCACTGATGGCCTAAGCTACATCAAACACATTCCTTCTACCCACTCACTACTTCATATTAATCATGAATGATTTCATAACTATTACAATTTGTTACTCCTTATTTTCATCAATTCTAGACATAATGTCTCACATATTCTTCATCCCAACCTACATCAAAGGGTTATGAATTTCCTTGTTAATATTCTCATTGAAAATGGAGGAGGTCAATTCCCTAGTCATCCAATTTGAATAGTCAAACTTTCAACCAGCCTGTATCTTATGGTGAACCATAGGCTCCTCCTTATCACTCTTCCCTTTCAGCATGTCTAAAACCTGTAAGAAATAATAAACCTAACCAAGGATGAGTAAGAGTTTTGGATTAGGTAAGACTTCTATATGTGCACACAAAAAAGACCACAAGACTTTAATCTTTATCATTACAATAACCATATTCACTAGTGAATTTAATAAATTTTAAGAATTTTACACAAGCCATCACTGAAATGAGTGGCATAAAATAATTTCACCATCTCATCACTATATAAATTTGATCATACTTTTTATTTGCTTCTATCTTGACATCATGTGTTAATAAATTATATAAAAAACTACGGTAATGGGGGGGAAGGTGGCATTCCAAGAATTTAACCTTCTAAGTGATTATGATATTAATCCTAGCATTCACTTCCTAATCTACAATAGAATTACCTTTCCATTTTGTATGGATAAATTCCAAGTGCTCAAAAGATTATCTCAACCCATTATCTTCATCCAATACAATATAAATTTTCCAATCTTTGGCATTTCAAGATAAAATCACATTGATGATGACTTATAAGTAACCTTCACTAATCATATTTTTTTTAGATAGGTACTTTGCTTTTGACTAGAGCACCATAATAGGAATTAAAACAAGACCATTCTAAGCTAGGAGTCTAAAGCATTGACAATAAGAACATCATAATAAGATTGAAAATAAATCAAATTCAAAGATAAGGAAAATCATGTGATATTTAGAGTAATACATGCAAGTACAATAGATATACCTTGCATAAGTAGGCAAGGCAAAACTAAAAATAATCATAACTAATTAATGTGGGATAAATCAACACATAGGACAAAATTAGGAAAAGATGAAAATATATATAGAACCTAGTAATCATGAGCAAATATACTCTAACCCCACCCCCCCAAATGAAGCTATGGGATTAAAATATCCAAATCAAAGTGGCATATCCATTGTATGAATCATGACAACAAGGCCTAATGAGGTAATCACATATAATATATATCCATGAAATAATAAAGGAAGATGTCCTCATGAACACACCCAAGAAAAATTATGAAACCCCAAGCATACCATGTAACTCAAGGAAATGAGGTGATGCAAAAGGTTTTGTGAAGATGTCGATAACCTACTACTAAGCCATAATGTACTCTAAGGAAATAATTACATCTTGAATGTTTGTCTAATGAAGTGTATGTGTATCTCAATATGCTTGATCCACTAGTCTCAACTAGGTTGCAGGATATGTGGATCACACTTTGGTTATCACACCAAAGTATAGTCAGTGTATCTTGTGTGAAGACAAACTCTATCAATAATTGATGAATTTAAATACCCTACTAACTTGATATAATTATTTCCCTATACTTAGCCACTGTGGATGAAAGTGAAATAACATGTTGCTTCTTAAATGCCTAAAAAATAGGAGAAGAACTAAGACCAAAAAATTAGAAAGAAGTGGAATGCCTATCATCAAGAGAACCTGCCTAATCTAAATCATTGTACCCAACTAACTGATTAGAACCCCTAGTTTAGTGTAATCCAAAATGATGGGTAGTGCCTTGTAGATATCATAAAATCCTTTTGGTAGCTTAACAATGACTGACATGAGGGTCATGTGAAAACATAAATACAATCCCAACTTTAAATGAAAAGTTGGGGAGAGTATGGGTTAAATACATAAGACTCCAAACCATCTACTTGTATAATGTAGGATCATAAAGAGGATTAATGTAGGTAGAAGTGAGAGTGACTCCAAACTAAAAAGGACTTGGATTGAAATCAACAAAGCCAAAATGTTGAAGAAGATCAAGGGTGTAATTTTCCTAACTCATATGAATCCCTAAATCTAATTATGAAATCTTCAAACTAGGGAGGAAGTAAAAAAGACTAAAATATATAATATCAAACTATGCTAAAATTTCATGTTAAATATTTTAAATCTAAAAAGAGGAACTACATGTGAGAAGTATATCATCAACATACATGACTAGTATAACAATTTCCTCCTAATACAACATGCTTGATCTAAACTATCAAATCAAAGTGGAAGTGAAAAAATCTAGTAAAGAGAAGAAAAAAATCCATCTTCTCATACCAAGCGTAAGGGTCCTATTTGAGACCGTAAAGAGAGCTCCTAAGTTAACAAACAAGAGAAGAATCATGAACAAACCCAATAGGTTGATCCATATATATTTTATCCTAAAAATATCAATGAATTAAGGCACTCTTAGCATTCATCTGATACATTGGCCAACCCTATGATGTAGCAAGAGAAAGTACAAGGTAAATATAATCTATCTTGGAAATAGGTGAAAAAGTCTTAGCGTAACTAATACCTTCATCTTGAAAAAAACCCTTTGTAACAAGATGTGACTTATAATTATCAATACACCCATCAGTTTCATACTTGGTTTATTATACCTACTTACACCTAACCAACTTTATTCCATTAGAAAGAGATACCAAATCCTAAGTATGATGCTTCATCAAATAATAACACTCATTTATCATCGCATTATCCCAATATTGTATCCCATGAGCCTATGAAAAATATTTTGGATCCTTATAGAATGTTTGACACAAAATTTTATTACCTATAGAATGTACATGGAGATGCCTAATGTGTGGAAGATCTTGTATAAAAGGTGTTACCTCAAAAACTATAGTGCAAGCCTACAATGGCCTAAAGAAAACATCAGTGGGAATAGGATCCTCAACATCCATAATCTCTTCATGGAAAAAGAGGTGAGGAATTAATAGAAGAATAAGAAGGAATGAAAGAATATGAATAATCATGAGAAGTGAAGCACTCATCAAACTATACATGTGTTAAAAAAAGAACATCATGATTGTCATGATCAAAAAGGCAATAAGATCTCATGTCCTCAAAATACCCTATAAATATCAAGGTTTTTCTCTTCTTATCCAATGTTTTTATTTTCTTCTTTGGTGTAAAATCCTAAGCATGTCTCCCAAAAACTCTAAAAAAAGAGACATCATGTTTGGTTCTAGACCAAGCCTCCTCTAGAGTCGAATGCTCAAGTGTTCTATGTGGTGTGTGATTCTAAATGTAATTCACATAATTACTTTCTTATGCCTAATATATAAGAGGTAAATCCTATAAATGAATCATGTAGTTAGTCATCTCCTTCATAGTTTGGTTCTTTTATTCTACTAATACATTCTATTGCGGAGTATTTCAAATAAAATTCTAGTGAATAATACCATTAGCTACCAAAAAATTAGAGAATTCTCGACTAAATTACTCAACCTGATTATTAGTACAAAGCTTCTTGATTCAAATAGAATAATGTTTCTCAACCAAATCCTTAAATACTTTTAAGTGAGAAAAGACATCACTCTTGTACTTGAGAAAATAAACCCAAGTGTACCTTGAGAAATTATCAATAAATGTAAGTGCATAATTAACTTCATTGAAAGAAGGAATAAGAAAGACCATAAAATCATTGTCCATAAGCTCATTTGGTGAAGAATCTCTCTTGTACATACCCTTAGGAAATGGATCTTGGTGTTGTTTCCCTAATGCACAACTAGGGAAAACTCCATCAAGACATGAAACTATAAGAAGACCATCTACCATACCATGAGTTTTCAACTCCTTCAAATATATATAATTGATATGTCCAAATATCTCATGCTAAATCTTACTCTTAGAATTTACATGAGAAACCAAACATGTCCCTAGAGGATGATTATCATCAAAACCCTCAAATTAATAGAGTTGAGAACTATGATCAATAGCACCCTATGTAATAAGTGTATGAGGCTCTAAAAAATCTCTAACTTCATCCCCATGTGACGTGAAAGCCATTATCTTGCTCTGACTAGAATATAAAATTTGATAAATTGAAATCAAATTGGTGGTGATGTTAGGAACATATAGTGTATCATTGATGTGGCCATAATAAAGTTGTATGTCACTCTTTCCCTTAACATAAATAAAGGAATATTCACCAACTTCAATGTTATAATTAGAACTCAAACCAAGAGATACAAAAGAATCCTTAGAATAAGTCATATGGTGAGAAGCACTATAATCTATAACCCAACTATCAAAAATAGGTGACTGATATCTCTTAACAACATTAAGTGATTTGCCATGCTCATGAGATGGATATGGACTAGAGATAAAAATCTTGTGTTTTCTGATGACATCCTCCAAGGTTTGCATTCTCTTAAAACATCGAGATTCTTCATGACTAGTCCCCCCACAATAGTAGTATGAAATTATAAACATATTATTAGATTTGGAAGATGATTTGGGTTTATATGTGTTATTTTTGGGCTTCGGGGCACTTCGAGATGGAGGAGTGTTCTTGTACGTATTATTCAATTTTCCCTTTCTCTTAGGATGTGATGATACTACTTCTTTTTGAGAGGTGGAAAACTTAAGGTGAGATAATTTGGATTCTTCCCTAGTAATTCTTTTACAAAATAACTCTAAATCAAGCATTTTGAATGTGGCACCTAAGGAATCTATGCTAGATAAAAAAGATAGAAGCAAATTTTTGGAATGGACCCTTCAAATTGGATATAATCAAGTACACACTCTTAATCTTTATTATCTCATCTAATTACCTTAAATTATGTGAACAAGTTCTTAAACTTAGTGAGATAATCTATAATAAAGGGAAAATCTTTAGGATTGAGTGAAGCAAGCTCCACTTCAAGCTACATGGCTCTCTTGTGATCTGCATTCCCAAATAAACCCTTTAGTTTAGCCCACATTTTGAATGGAGTGTCACACCCATCCAAATGAAATAAAAGACTATCACTCGCATAAGTCCCTATAAAACCAATTCACTCATCAAATTTTTAGTCTCTTGTGAACTATGGTTAAGTTCCATTCATTAAGTACCATAATCCTTTGCATATAATGAGTTTTTCCATTCTAGGTCTCCATGTATGGTAATTATGTGTAGTCAAAGAATCGCATTGATATAAACCAAAATTATAAGTCATGCTAGTGAATCACCAAAGAGCAAAAATAATGCAAAGGGTGCATAAATCAGCACTGAGACAACCCCCCAAAAGATTATATTGAGTCCCCCCCCCCCCCCCCCACAATTTTAGAACTTTATAAAAGTAATGTGTTTTTACAAATGGATGACAATAATGGATAGAGAATTAAAAACCATACACTTTTAAAAAAAATGAACTCAAATCCAAGTTATAGTTCAAAATATCTAATAGGCTTTATAAATACCCATAAATGGGTCACATTTAATAAAAATACACTACAAGCTAATGTTTGTGACCAAAATTAGAAATGAACCTATCAATATAACCACTCATTGGAATTTCAATTGAACCAAAAACATATAAAATCCAAAATAAGTCAGAAAATATCCTTTTGGTAACCTCTATGTGTGTACAAGTGAAATATGCTTCCTCTCAAAGAAAAATTATAACTATTTTAACATAAATATTAAATGAATAATTATTGTTGAGAGGAGAATAAGTGGACTACTATTGTCTATCAACTCTTAGCTGCCAAATAATTTGGTTTGAGTGGAGAGATAGGACAACAAATTGAAATCAAACTTGTTTTCCAAATTCTAATGCCACCTCCATGCAGACCCAATGCTCTACACAGACCAAAAAATGAGATAATGCAGGGTTTGATGAAGGAAATTGGTAGATCTACAAATTCCAATGCAATTATACAAATTATAATACCTAATTGGGAATATTTCCATGTAGATAACCAACTAACTACTTGAAAAAAGCAATGTATAAATTAAAATGGAAACATAGCACCAAAGTCAAATCTTTTCCACACAAGTAAGACAATACCCAATTCCATGTAGAAAATAACAATGTTGACTTATAAATTGTCTTCTTTTTTATTCTATCTTTGATATCCAAAAGGTCTAATGCATATTTGTAAACAACAAAAAAATCTAATGATAGAATATCATTTTGCAAATAGAACACAAGTTTTTAAAGAAAACTTCAATGCAATTGTACCAAACAAAGACCAGTAGAATCTAATGTAGAAATAAATGCTCCATTGATCCTCTAAAACATTAATAGCTCAACAAACAAGGATGATACCTTCAACACAATCCTCTTCTATGCTACTTCTTCCATCATGTAGATGACACACAGGAAAAAACTTTATTCTTTCTTCAATCTAAAATAGACTGAAATTAAAACCTTCTTCTAACTTCTCCTTCCAAGTGCTAAGGGGAAAAAATTTCTTCAAACTAAATAACAACTTATCAACATATGGTTGAAGCCCTTTTAATCTCTAATACCATAATAGAAATGAAAACAAGATCATTCTAATCTAGGAGTTTAAAGCTTTGATAATAAGAACATCACAATAAGCTTGCAAAGACATGGAAAATCATATGATATTCAAAATAAGACATACAAGTAAAATAGATAGACGTTAAATAAGTAAGCAATGTAAAACTATAAACAAGTGTAATTAACCCATGTGGAATAAATCCACACAAAGGATAAAATCACAAAAAGATGAAAATATATCTAGAACCTAGTAAGCATGAGAAAATATACTCTAACACTCCAACTAGTCTAAAACACAATCAGGGTCTAGATCCCCAAGTGATTATCTATCACAAGTACCAAATTTACCAAAAATAGCCACAATTGGCCCAAAAATACCAATGAATAACCACAATCAACCCAAGAATACCATCAATAACCACAACCACCCCAAGAATACTAATCATTAGCCATAACCGGCACAAGAATACCAATGATCAGCCATAACCAACCCAAGAATACCAATGATTAACCATAACCAGCCCAAGAACACCAATGATTAGCCACAATTAGCCTTTGATACCATATTGAGATTTAAACCTAGGTGGTGCTTGAAGTAACCAAGTCACTTTACCAACTCACCCACATCTCACTAGTTTCAATGATCATTTTTACCCATTTATGAGTTAGAGCCATTTTAACACCTTTTAAAAGTGCCTAAGCCTCTACTACATTATTACTCCCCACTCCAATATCATGGTAAAAATGAAAAGAGGTTGACCGTCATGATATCTAAAGACTCCACCACCACCCGCCAAACTTGGGTTTCCTCTTGAGACCCCATCAAAATTTAATTTTACCTTTCCATAGTCAGAGGATCTCTAACAGTGATGGGGAGTATTCTTTACTGACTCTGCTACCACAAGCCCCTTACCAGGTGATTTTGATATTGAATAATTATTATTTTTAATAATTAATAATTAATGAATATTATTTTTATCTTTTAATATTTTTTGTTATTTTTTATTATTTTAATAATTAATTAACATAATTCTACTATTTATTATTAATTATTAATTAATTAATATTATTTAATGATTAACTATAATAATATTTCATTATTATTTTGAATAATTAATTGATACTATTTAATTATTAATTATTTAATATTATTTTTTAATTATTAATTAATATTATTTTATTATTATTTAAACTAAATTAAATTTTTAATTGATTAATATATTAAAATATTTATTTAATTAATTATTAAGTATTCAAATTATTTAAATAATTATAATCAATTAATTAAATTAAATAATTAATAAGTTGATTAATTAATTAATCATGATTAAAAATCTAAACACATACAAATAAATATAAATTTTTAATTAATGAGTCCCATTTATTTAAAATATTCTTAAATATTGGATAATTCCATTTCTTTTAGATAATGTATAATCAGGAGATGGATAGTATTTAAAGCCCTCAAAAGTCCCAACTTTTTTAAATGGCCTTTTTAGTCCTGGTTTGGCACTATCTTTGATAACTTTAACACTATTGCAAATTGAGAAAATCTACCCTATTCCTTCCAAATTCAAGATCATTCACAAGAAGTCACAAGCCAAGTCTCAATCATCTCAAAATAAGTAAATAATTATAATTTTTAAGTACCAAAGCCAATTTCTAGTTTCATACATGTATTTGAGTAAAATTACACAATCACTATAGGTGGGGCAACTACATGTGGCTTAATTATCTATGTTGAGTATTTTTATACATAGGTAGTGACAATCATCAAGGGGGTGAACCCATTACACTTCCCCTTTCTTTTTTATAGGTTTTTATCTCTCATGAAGGCCCTAGTATTTCTAAATCAAAAATAAATAAAATAATGAATTCTGCATGACACAATCTAAATGTAATCATCTCATCTAAATCAATAAATGTAGGTGTAAAAGGTGGAGCAATCTAATTTTTTGCACAATCAAATGTGGATAAGTTTGTAGTCAAAAATTGTGATTGGCCTACATTATTGTATAGGGAGTGAAATATTATCTAAGAATATATTTAAATTATGTTCTTGATCTTGTGTTATCATAGTTCTACATTTACAAGTTCCATTTTCATTTATCAGTCACAATCAATAAAGAAAAGTCTATAGTAAATAGACACAACCAACCTACATTATTATCAATTTGGTCAATGACAAGGTATCAATAAATGTAAATTTTCACTATAGTTCAGTAACCACATTGTAGTATGTGTCATCTCATGATAAACACTTTTAATAGTTTATACAACAATAACCTAATCTAGTAAAGAATATTGCAAGCAAAAGGATCCCACTAGGTACATAAGTCACCAATCAATTTCATGGTTTTGTCATAGTCTCACCCTATGGTTAAGTTGACTCATTTAGGTAATATTTAATTTTGACCCTTAAAATGAACAATTATAAATCATAATTTATATATTATAATATTTAAATTAGGAAATATTGCATTAAAATAATATTGAGTAGTTTTTCCTTTAGTTGAAAGGTTTTTATTTGCCATATGAATCTTAATAAAATAAGTCAATCCAAAAAGTAGGATTCATGAAGGCCTTGTGAAGGTAACCATGCCATATGAAAAATTTTAGATCAATTGAGAAATAAACTAACATACACTTGAATTACTCTTGTCTAAATAATTACTAGTTACCCATTAAAGCTATAAGTATAGTAATATTTGAGATTGTTTCTCTATTTCCATGAACCTTCCAAACTCTTCATGCCTATGTTAATTATAATAATTTAGGTCTTACAATGAAGACACATAATTAAACTCAAACTTCACCCATGGCTAATAGAGTGATACACTTTGTGATTTTAACCAAGACCAAATCAAAAGGCATATTACCTAGAGATGTCCATTAAACCATGTAAGTTCACATATTAATTAAAGAATTAAAAAGTGATAATGTGGCATTTTCATTACATTATTAAAATTAATGAGTCATAAAAGTGATGACATGACATTGGCGTTGTATGACTATAATTGAGGAACTAAAAAGGCATTGGCATTATATGATTATAGTTTAAGGCATTGTAAATATGGATTTTTATTCTGTATAATTATACCACAATAAAAATATAACATGATCACCAACTTTGTTTTAAAATGCACATATTTATTCTTTCCTTCTCTAACCATTAAATTTTATCACATAAATAGGCAATGTTGAATGGATAAATACCATTAAATTCCTCACAGGGTAGACCTTTTTCTATTTTTTACATTTATATTTTGAGATTAAATATTATTTTCTTGATTTTTTTGTGGCATGGGTTGCAACCTCATCAATACCAATAATTTACACAATCAAAATTCTACCTGATAGTAATTTTACAACCAAAAACATTAATGATAAATAGGTCAGGAGTTTCCCCATCCTTTGAATAGAGAAAATATTGAATACATTAAATAGTTGTATGGTAATAATTAAATTATAAATTGAAGGATTCCTTCCTAAAAAGAGCATGTTAAATTAAATAAGGGACACCAATGGGAGAGAGTATTTTTTTATAGATAAAGAGTAAAATGGGTGAGTATAAGGCACTACCACAATAAGGATAAAAAGTTATCTACATAATTATAAGCAGTATAGAAGAGGTGAAGGAGGCCCCTAGATGAAGCCATACATATAATAATAAAGGTTTCAAGTGTTGTTTCAAAGAAAACTCCCATGACCCCCCACTCCCCTATCAGGCAAGTAAATCTACCTAATTTTATTGAATACTTTATTTTTTGACATAAATATGATCGTATTACATATATTTAAGGTTGTGAATCATAATTTATGGTTGTAAACAAAGGGTGTTGACTATTATAATAAATAATATGTTTTTGGAAAAACCTTTTCTCCTTGAAATACATAGCTTATATAGAAACCAACATTCATAAAATTTCCATTTAATTTTCACATGTCAATTCTCAAGCCTACATTTAGCTAAGATACCCAATCTTGGTATCATTTATTTGTAACAAGTATATTGTAAATCAATAAATCATGTAAATGGACTGGAATGATCAACATTAGATTTATATATATTTTACAATTATATATTTAATTTGTATGTGCCATGTTATTATCTATCATTAATAGTTTAAAATGTATAAATACTACCTCAACATACTTATTAATATCCATAAATAATGATTAGTGGGTAAGTGGTGAGTCTATAGATCTGAGTATTTAGTTATCTCTTTTGGAGTAGAAGCATGAGTGGATAGCATATCATAAATAGTTATTGGCCAAGGTTAATACTAGATTTGTCTTTTCATTCTCATATCCTTAGCTTATACAATTGTTTTCCACATGGGAAACTCATGAAATACATCATTATTAACTTTCAAAAATAATGACAATACACATAGAACAAGTTGAGGCATCATATTTCAAAGCAAAAATATTGAAATAAATGGATCCACTATAGAATATATTATTATATTCTTTTGATTAGTTATATATATATATATATATATATATATATATATATATAGTATTACTTGCTTGTCATTAGGCCATGGAGCTTTCAAAGTAATTTATGCTTCCATATTAAATATTTTATAACTTGTAGAATTATTTTATTCATTTGTTATCATACTTACCTATATTGGTTGATGATCGCTTATCCCTAGACTAAGGAATTCAATTTGTTTTATATTTTCTTATGAATAGGCCCAATTTTCGTATGTTTCAAAAACTAGAACCCACATACATTGGTAGTTCATTTAAATAGATATTAAAGAGTTGTGTAGCTTTTTAAAAAATGTATCTAGTGTGATTATTTGAAATTATAATAATAAATTTATAGATTTGGTTTTTGTTTTAGAATAATGTGATACCCTTATGGAATTACTAGATTTCAATATAAAGCATAAGCTTAAGAGGATTTAAATGAAACTATGAATCCTCCATAGTATTATAGTAATGTTATTAGAAATGTTATGGTATAATATAGAAATCTTTAAATCTAGTTGACATTTTAATGAGTTTACCTTTCATCTTATTATCATGAAAATATTCACAATTCATATCATTGACTTATGATAAGTAATATACATAGTAATTATGAGAACCCAAGCCACTCACTTTTTTTCTTCTAAAATCAAGTTTATAAAGGATAGGATGACAAAAAAAGGCACCTTATAAGTTTAACCTTGCTTGTGTTTTAGTATAGATTCCATTGCTTCTAAGATCAATACATATTTATAACTTGAAATTTTATCCTAATTTATTTAGGCATGTTAGTAATATAACTAGAATTATAATAATCTTCTCCTAATATAATACCTTGATTATGATGTAAATAGCAACCCTATAGAGTGCCTTTCTATGGCCCACGTATGTCTATTATACCTTATAATCAATGAAATTATGGGTTTATCCTAATAAAACTTAGCTATAAAATACATTGCATGTATGGGTGTTTCTTGTGAAAACATAGGTATATGTATTTTTTTCAAAAAGAGTTAAAAATGTGTGATGTGTTAGTTCTAACTTGTCTTTGAGTATATAAATTATTATAATTTATAGGTTACATTATTTACCCTTAGGATAGGACCTTATAGTAACACTTTCCATAAGTTATAAGGGACACTTATGAGTTAGTTATGCCTTGTGTACTTTTTCCCAACTTTGGATGCAACTTGTAATGATTTGTAATTAATCAATCACCTTATGAATATTATCTTATTTGAAAGAGTTCCTGGAGATTTCATATTCTCATTATTAGTATTGACACTTAAGATTTGGGAATAAGGGAAGCCAACTTAGGGTTAATCCTTGTGGGCATAATCGATGATGTTTGAGTATCTTGAAATTAAGTACATACTTGAATTATATATAGTTATAAAAGGGTGTTACATAAGTAGTAATTTACTCACCTAATGATAATCACTCGTAAAGACCCTAGTTACATTCAAACATAATATGATATTTAATTAAGGTTTTTATCTTAGTCATATTCATATAGAATATATTTTTCATGGTTTTTTGCCTCTTGTGCAAGAATAAGAGATGTTAAATTATTAATAACTCAAGATATGTTAGTTAGGCTACACATGATTTTTTTTATCAATCTTTATATAATATTTTATGATAATGGATCTCATAAGTTGTGTGAGAGACTTGGGGTACATTATCACCCATACAATATGCTTGAATTGATTTATTGCACAAACTTGTTGGAAAAATAATCTTAAAATTTTGATCATAAAAAAATTAAGACTTTATGTGGAATGATAATGAACATTTTGTATACACACAATATTTTCAAAATTTATCATCTATTGATGCTTTATCTCTTACAATAACCTATCAATTTGAAATATCTCTAATTGCATACCTTAAAGGGTACACCAAGAAAGGGGTTGGTAGACCTTTGGTGATTCATAAAATTGTTTATCCCTATACCATTACCTAAAACCATTACAAGTCACTTTTATCCAACTCCCTATATAATTAAAACCCACTTATACACTCCTCTAAGTAATTAACCCTCCAAAATATCACCTGACTAATAATACACCCATTTTTATTCATTTTATTACTATATCATCCCAGTTGACCTTTTTAAGGATTGAGTGTACATTACAAAACTTTGTCAGCCTAGTCGCCCTAGTTTAAGGCCTAACGGCTCTTTTTCTCTCCCACCAAGGTCAACCCAACCAAACTTATTGGATAAATTAATGAGAGGTTTTAGGGGAAATCCTTGTCTATAAATTCCCATTATCTTCATTTTAAATATATGATCATTCAATTTCACATCATTACATCTCACAAATCTACTTATACTATCATTTGGACGTTTCATTGCTTAGTGTTTTGCCTTGGAGTAGTAGCACTTGTATTTTGGAGGTCTTGGATGCATAACAGAAATATTGTAGCCTATATATGATTTATCCTTTTTATCCTTACAATATATAACAATCTCTTCAAAAGCACCATTGTCTAAGGGAGAGATTGAGGCATGATAGGTTCACTTCAACAAGGTAATTATATTCCTAAATCTTCATTTTGATAAGTAGATGTTACATAACTAATATATTGAATTGTATCTCTCCTTGCTTACATTAAATATATATTGTATTGGATAGAAATATATTTATTTATTTATTATCTTACACATTTATGTCATAATATTTGGCGAGCACTAGATTAGCTTGTGTGTTTATTTACTGGATTAGCTTGTATGTTTGTTTAGTATATTAACTAATTTACATTTATCACATTATAATACCCATATAGGGTTATTACATGGTGAAATTTTACTAAAGTCCTTATAAACCTCTATTTTTATATTATGTAGTAAGAGATCCCTTGGATAGGTTTAGCAAATCCATAATTGCTCATGACCCTGATATAACAAAGTATTGCTAAGTGGATTGTTAGTTGATTACCTTATCCAAACTTGGATATTACTAAGTAGGATAATTTGTATATTTATATTATTTTTATCACATAAGTTTTGGTGAACCTAACGTGAATCTAACACTTGTAATTTTAATTTTTATTTGTAATCAATTAGATTGAGCCTATTGACCTAGTTTTATTTTTGTGTGTAGGTTTTCAACTAGCTCAAGAATGTCAACCTAGTTCTATTTTTTGTTCAAAGGTTCTCAACCAAGTCAATCCTATCAACCTAATTTATTCTATGTGAAGGATCAAAAAATTACCTAGACAACCTATTCAAACAACAATTTAGCATTCTCAAGAAAAACTACTAAATTGACCTATTTGATCTTGTTATATCTTCCAAGGTCACTCTTACCAACCAAGTAATTAAATTTTGTTAATTATTTGAATTTTTAATTTATATTTATTTGTAAATTTAATAAATACTTCAAATTTATATTCTAATTTTTATTTTTTAAAAAATTATATACATAATCAACTAGATCAAATTGGTCAACCTAGTTTGTTTTAGATTTTTCCAAAATTTAACTAGATCGAGCTAGTAAGCCTAGTTTATTCTAGCCTTTTTTTAATTGCTAATTTTATTCCCAAAATTAAATTATATCAACCTAGATGAATATTTAAGACTTGGTCAACCTAGTATAATCTCATGTTTTAATTTTCTTCCCAAAAATCAACTAGATCAACTTGGTCAACTCTATAGGTCTTGGCTGACTCAATTTAATTGGTGGCTAACCTAGTTTGTTTTTTCCTCTATTTTTAGACATAGTTTAGTAGGTGGAGGAATTAGTTTAATATTTGGTCAACCTATTTTGTTTTACCTCTATTTTCAAACATAGTTTAGTAGGTGGTTGACCTAATTTGTTTTTCCTCTATTTTATGACATAGTCTAATAGGTGGATGACATAGTTTAGTAGGTGGAAAAATTAGCTTAGTAACCTAATAAATTCATAATAATGTCTTATTTTTAGATTTTAATTAGTTAATAACATGGCATAATAAATTATTTAGATCAAAACCTCACATATATTAACACTTTAGATGAAATTATCAAATTCCTTAATGTTTTCTTAATCCCAAACTAATTACTACATTATGTAATATAGTTAAGGTTACGTACCTCAGTCCTCATCCTATTACCAATTTTTGGAATCCACCACCCAATAATCCCTCCCCTACAACCAATATATGGAATATTCCTCCTACCAACACTATTCTTACTAATAGAAATCTTACTCTTCCCATTGATACAACTCAAATTATTTCTCAAATGATTCAAAAAATTAATTTTATTCAAATAACTAACAATTCCCAAATGATTCAAATACAATATCATATCTTAAAAATGATTAGTCAACCACCTCAAGTCATCATTACTCAAACAAATCATAATTTTACTCCCCTTCTTTTAGAGATGCCCATGGGAATATCATCCCTCAATCCCCTTTGCATAAAATAATTATTCAACATCTTCAAAATGAACCTTTTGATCCATTCATTATATCCATATATATTTGAAATATTTATCCAAATATTACATATGATGGGACTAAGGACCCCACTATCTTTCTCAAAATATTTGGTAATATCTATAATGAATGGTTCCAAACTAACACTTTTGCTACCACCAAGCCCCTAGCCAAAACCTTTGTTGGTGATTCACTTGAATGGTACAATCAGCTTCCTAAAAACTATTTTACACAATTAGAGGGTTTAATCAATTCTCTCATGAAGTAATTCCAACATAATGATCTCCATAAAAATTACCTTGGCCATTTCATCAATATTAATCAACTTACTAATGAATCTGATCACACTTTCATCAAAAAATGGAAGTCTCTAGCTCACAAAGTGTACCATAACATGAATTATGATACTCTCTTAAAAATATTTTTTATCACTCTTAAATCTCATATTAAATACAAAGTTTGGATGTTTTCCCCTAAAACTATATAAGAAGTCTTAGAACAAGTAAAAATGCAAGACTTTATTATGAGTCGATTTGAATCACCTCAAATAACTACTAAGGAATATTTCCAATCATTTTCTCATAAAATTGATTCATATAAGCCTCCCCAACCTCAAAATGTAACATCAAATTCAACCTATTTTAACTCAACCCACTTTCCCTAGAGTCTATAAGAACTTTATAATAAAGTGCCACCCTCTAAACCCATCAAATTTGATCATTCCAAACCTCCTCTAAAATGGTAAAATCTTGATAAGTTATGTTGGTGGCAAGCTATGATAGGTCATTCTCATGATACTTATTATGATCTTCACTAATTTAATCCTTCTTCCTTGTTTGGTACACATTTCAATCTTGATATTCTTACAAAACAACATTATCAAGACTATATTCAAGTATCTCAAATCTAATTTAAAGAATCACAATCACATCAATAAGTCATTATCATGAGACTTGTCATGATCATAATCAATTTATTCTTGCTTCCTTACTTGATCCACATTTTAATCTTGATACTCTTACACAACAATTTTATCCAAACTATCTTCAATCCTCACTAATCTAATTTAAAGAATCATAATTGCATCAACATCACTCACCTAATGATAAAAAATAATTACCTCTTACTTCCACATCATCTAATAATGTTGTCTAAACCATAGTTTATCCTTCTTCCTAAACCAATACGGAAATGATAGTTAACATGAATAAGTTCACAGTTGCATTTTTTAAACTTCAACCTCTTAAGTCAATGGAACCTAAGGAGTACCTAGTTCAAATGCTTGCCCCAAATCACATCATAAATGGTCCTCCCTTGGCTTATAAACCTATTCATACCTATCCTACATGTCCTATGTCAATCTCAACATCCTTAAAATCAAACATTTCAACACATTTACCTATCTAAAACTACATCAAAAAGCCTAATTTAGTTCATTCTAATTGTTTAATTTCACCTCATTCTATATCACATGTTGAGGCATCTTGTGATGCACTTACACATGTCACTTCATACTTTTAGGCATCTTTTAATGCCCATCCCTAGATTATTTTACCATTTATGGCATCTTATGATTCCCAATATTATTATACATTTCATAATTAAAAACAAATTCAAGTTCAAGAAACCTTTAAAGATACATAGGCTTGTATTTCACATGCTCATATTTGATATAGATGTTAGCATAGATTTTTATTGTTATTTTTATCTCATGTTTCTTTGTTTTTGTGTGTTTTATTTTAATTTAGTTTCATTTTACTTAAAATGTTCTTTCCTTTTTGTTTTTTGGTTTTATTTCTCATTACATTCAACCTTTGTTTCCTTTATGGTTATTAGTCATCAATTTAATTATTTATGTCATTATTTCCCTTAGTCTTTTTATGATTCTATGGTTCTTATTTTTTATTCCCTATTTTTCGATGACCATTTAATTTTCCCATTTTTTTAGATTACCATTTACCTTCCCCTCTTTTGGGATGACCATTTACTTCCCCCCTCTTTTGGGATGACCACTACTTTCATTGGTGGTTATTCTAGATACCTTGTAGGTAGGTATGGCCTATCTAGTGACATGACTCTCATATCATAAGTCCCATCCCTTTCAAATCACTATTTAACCTCCTTGTGATTAAATATGAGCATATTCATCATTGTATCACTTATTAAATGGATGGATCTCTCATGATCCCCATCATTCCCTTATTTCCTTTCATTTGAGGCATACATAGTTTAGTTTTGATATTGCACACTTACTTTTGGGAAAGTCTAGAAGTCTTTAGACACCATGTTATTTAGTTATTATTCTCTAGTGACCAAGTATAAGCTCTCTTTTTTTCATCACATATTTCACTCTTGATTGGTTCTATTAATCTATATGGAGGAGGAATAGAAAAAACAAAAGAGTTAAAATCTAAATTTTAAAATAAATAAAAAGCAATGATAAAAATTCAAAAATAATTTTAAAAATCAGATCACACCAAAATATGTGTTTTATATTTGGCACATCTCCTATTCTATTTAAAGATCAAACTACATATTTGGCCTCATGATATAGTTGGGGTCCATTGGGGTGAAGTTTAGATAGTAGACTAGGATAGGAGATCTCATTATATCATATACTATCTAGTGATACCTAATTTTTCACACAAGTACCTAATATTTGTAGTAGATCGACATATCTTTAATGGGTCCTAAGGAATGGGGAACACATTGTGGGAGCATAGTTCCATTTTAATTTTCATGCATCTATCTTTCATGGGATGATTTATGTACTTCACTTGTTATCCCAAGTATTATGTTCATTAGTCAAAGTGTCCTATGTCTTTGTTATCAATAGTTATTAACATTTCTCACTTGTTTAGTGTGTATCATTGCTACTATGGATGTGCTCATCACCAATGTGGAATCTCAAATTCCTTATTTACATCATATTTTCCTTAGTTTCCCCTTGTTGGATATTGATTTTATCTTATCACATCCTTGATCACATATATCTACTTACACCTCTTGGTTTATATTTTTTGAGTTGCATTAAAACACCTCAAATAGGACCAAGTTTTTCTCACAAACACCTCTTCACATTTTTTTACCATACCATCTCATTATAATTCTAGTCATGTCATCAGGTGGTTGTGTTTTTTTACATTATATCTTAAAACAATCACTAAGTTTGAGTCATCATTATTTAGAGATTTTGAATTTTTATTTATCCATCATGTTATTGTTAGATTTTTCTGGACTTCACTTATCTTGCATAGGATATTTTACATGTGTGTCTTACATCTTGATTTATATTCTCATTTTTAGTACTCTATACTTTCTTTATGTTTGATTCAACATGCTTATCTTACATGAGGTAACCTTTCACTTGCTTACATTTCTTTGTTATAATTTTATTGGATTGATATTTCATTTACTTAAAATATTTTACATGCTTCCCAACATGATTTAGTATGGTCTATATTCCTTTTTATCATTCATGTTTTACATGATTTAGTATGGTCTATATTCCTTTTTATCATTCATGTTTTACATGCTTCCCAACATGATTTAGTATGATATACATTCCTTTTTGTCATTCATGTTTTACAATATTCCCAACACAGCTTAGTTTTTTTACATTCCATTTTTTCATTTTTGTTTTACATGATTTAGTGTGTTCTACATTAATTTTTTCATTTACATGCTTGATCTTTTGGTTCTAACCTAGACTTAATAATGCTAACTTGATAATTTTTATAAGTAATTTAATCAATTTTGAGATTTATTCATTACTACTTTGACCATCCTATGTATGCATGCATTATTTCTATTGTTAGTCTTGTATCCCTATAGTTTCTCAAATGCATCTATTGTTCCCTCCATGATCAAGACTAGGATATTTGCATGTAATCATAAATAGAAATGTAAGTTAAGGTATGTATATGGTATTTTTAGTTAATTTCTTTTCATTTTAACATTAATTATAGTATTTCATTTTATTTAGCTTAGTTAGTATGTTGATATATTATTTCGCAAAGAATCATCCCATGTTACACATGATGAAATTCGATTGGGGCATATGTATAAACACAATATTTTAAAGCTTTATCACTTACACTTTTTCTCTTGTAGTAACCTATCAAGTTTCAATCTCTTTGATTGCATGCCTTAAAGGGTGCACTGGGAAAGGGGTAGGTAAACTTGTGGTTCTTCATAATATTATTAGTCCCAATACCATTACCTAAAACCAATACAAGTCACTTTTATCCAACTCCCTAATCAATTAAAACCTACTTATACATTTTCGTAAGTAATTCACCTTCCAAAATAGCCCCTAACTAAACATACACCCATTTTCTTAATTTTTATACTATATCTTCTTGGTCAACCTTATTATGGATTTAACACATGTTATGTAACTCTATCAGCCTAGCCAACCTAGTTTGAGGCCTGACAACTCTTTTTTTGCCCAACAAGTTTAACCCAAATGACATTATTGGATAAATTTATAAGAGGATTTAGGGTTAATCCTTGGATATAAATAACCCCTCAACTTCATTTTTAAATAGAGTATCATTTAATTTCACTTTATTACAGCTCTCAAATATACTTATATTATCATTTGGGAGTTTCATTGCTTAGGGTTTTACCTTAGAGTATTAGCACTTGTCTTATAGAGGTTTTGGATGCATAGGAGAAATCTTATATCCTAAAACTGATCTATATTTATGATCCTTACAAGCCACAATAACCTCTTGCAAAGAACCATTAGCCAAGGGAGATATTAAGGCATGATGTGTTCATTTAAACAAGACAAGCATATTCCCAGCTCTTCATTTTTATAAGTAGATGTTGCATAAATAATGGATTTAATTGCATCTCTCTTTGCTTAAATTAATTATATATTGTCTTGAACATAATTATCATTTCTTGTTTATTATCTTCCAAATTTGTGCCAAAAGCTTTAGTGAGCACTAGATTAGCTTGTATGTTTATTTACTAGATTATCTTGTATGTTTGTTTAGTATATTATCCAATTTACATTTATCATATTATAAGACCTAAAAATGGTTATTACATGATGACATTTGACTACATGACTTATAAAACTCTCCTTTATTGTTGTGTTATAAGATATCCCTTACTTAGGTTTAGCGGATCTATAATTAATCATAACCCCAATATAATAAAGTATTACTAAGAATATTGTTATTTGATTACCTTATCTGAGATTAGATATTATTTACTAGGATAAGTTTTAGATCTATCTTATTTTACTTGCATACACAATCAACCCTTAAATAATTAATAAATTTTGAAAGAATAAATAAAATTACATATCCTTAATCTTATTTTGGTTTAAACACATTATTAAGTGGTAAATTTCTATAAATAATATTTGTATTTTAATCAACCATTAAATCGTTGTTACTCACAAATAAGTTTTAGAAGATATTTCTTCTTGGAATAATAATTGTACAATTTTGTGTATTTTTTCCATATTGACCATGATGAATTCATTTATAGTAGTCTAACACTTTTGGATGTAAAAACACATTTAGGAGTTGGACACCTTATGATAAAACATGGATCTAATTTTTGGATTATAATCTCGGGTTACTCCTTGTATTAGCAAATTTCATGTTTGGTACATGTAAAAACTTATTTTAGAATTAGCATTGTGTAATAATTAAACTTGTAGATAATTAAAGTAATATCAAAATTATGATTGGTGACATTAAAATTATATGAAATTATTTTCATAATTAAAAATTTTATAATGAGCAATGTAAACTCCATACATAATAATTAATATTTCTCCAAATCACCAAAAATTATTCAATGAACTTACTTATAGAACATGTCTTAATACCAAAGTTAAAATGCATGTAGGGGTCATATATTTCCTCCCTAAGTCATGTGATCCTATGTATATGACTATATACTATTTAATAATTATATACCTATCATAATTAAATATATTAAGGGGCATGAATCAGTTGTATTAAAATAGTCATCTAATTTCACTTAACATTCATGAAACATATAAATCAATTAATGCATACATAAGTATCTAAACAACATAATGACATGAGATATATCTGAGAAATTATATATAGGAATAAAAACCAATAAAAAACCACTTTTAATTTTGTCTTATAATCAATGGATCAAAATTTTAATGAGGCACCAACCCCACAAGGAGCACCAACCCCTCACTAGTTAAGCCCCAACTCAACTAGTCCTTTAGCAAGCTTCAACCTACAAGGAAGATCCAAACCCATAGTTAGCCAATAAAAAAATTAGATAAATTATATCTAAAATCACCCTTGGACACCTATTTCTCACTCAAATTAATATGACCTCCTTATTTTGTTCTCACTCTTCAATCTCTTTCAAATATCCTATTAAGCTCTCACTCAACTAGCCCTTTCTTTGGTAGAATTAGGTCAAATGATATTTATCAAAACCTATAGAAACATAGTTATATATTCATATAATACCAATAAAACCTCTCTTATTATCTTAAATCCCTTTACCTACACTCCAAAACTCTATAGTCTTCGCTCACTTTCTCAATTCTTTAACTAGTAAAAATAGGCCTTGTATTTATACTTGACTCTTGATCTTACCCATATTGGTTGGAAAAGGACCTCACCAAAATTTTATCACACTTAAAATAGGTAAATACATATTTTTTAAAATTTTAAAAATTATTACATAGGTCGGTCATTACCCTTAAATGCAAAAACCATTATTAGACCTAATAGAGACCTAATGCAATTAGGCCTTCTTTAAGCACATGTTTCACTTAGACCTCTTTGGAACAATTTAAGCCTCAAAAAATGAATTAAAAAATGAATATTTAACTTTAATATACCCTTGATAATATAATTTTATGTCTCCAACACCATTTTACTCTTTTCACTCCTTGAACCACTAAATTAGGTCTACTCGTAAATAAGCCTTCTTATTACCAAAAAGTCTATCTAGAAAATATGATGAATACACCCAAATTTTCCATATAACCCAATTAAAAAAATAAATTAATATGATATTAATTAACTAAAAAACATACCTATGTGTTATATTCTTCACCATAGAGACCAAAATGCCTCAATAACACTCTTGCAAAAAGGCTTACTCAAAACCATCAAACATTGTCAACATACAGTCAGAAACATTTGAATTCCCATACTTTATCATGGACTTGTCATGAATATAAATACATTAAAATTAAAATATGAGAAATATATGACACCTTTATGAACATTTTATCATTTAAATCAATTCAAAATGACTCAGTAACATCATTTTCACTCACACAGAGAAAACTGTCTCTAGCATCAAAAACATAGTCATGGAAACTAAGCATTAGAACACCTATGTGAATAATTTTGTGATCTTAAAATTGGTTTAAATTAAAATTAATAATCCTTATATCATTTTTTAAAATATATATTTCATGTTTATATATAAATATCGGTCTCATAGACTAATCTCACAACTTCACTCTACACAGACTTCACTGTGTTAGACAGCCCAGTTTGATGACAACTTTTTGCTTGAGTATGAGAATCATAAAAAATTATAAAACAAAAGGATATTATTATTATGTATTTAATAATTACCCCATGCATTTTTATCCATCCCTATTCCTCTGCAACCAATCCCTAATCTCATTCTCATTATTGCCTAGTTTTCTCACTATCTTGCTCATTAGGCTTGTTTAGTGATAGGTCATATTCCATGATCAGTTTAGAAAATTTTAGGTATAAAACCTTATAATAAACTTTAATTTTAATAAAATTTAATTATTACACATCATTCTTTATCCATTTTCATACTTTGACCTGCTTAACACTTCTCGCTACATCAAAATTCTTAGAAATAAGGGGTTTCTTATAGATTTTAATCATTATCAAGACAAACCAAAAACACATGGATAAACTTAGAAGAGTAATTTAAATGTTAAAAACATAAAAAATAGGTCAAAAAATCCATTCTAATCTATAACTGACAATATATTTCATATCAGGTCATTATGAGGGTTTTGACTAGTTTCCCTTCTTAGTAATTATTCATAAAGGATTTCCCCTCAAATCCAAAACCAATGTTAGGAAAATAAATATAAGGATCTTACCCATCTTCCATGAATTTATTATTATCTCATTAATAAATTTCACATTCCAACAAGCACAATAAATTTCTTCTTGGGTCTACAACACCCCATTATGTGCACATAGAGGACCTTATCACCAGTTTTCATGCTTTCTTATTCAAGTAATGTTCTCAAAAATTTTAAACACAACTAAAATAACATATCACACCTTTTTTAATTATCTCAAGATTTTTGGAACCTTTTAAAATGATCTTGACCCCTCATTAGGCCATTATAGGTCACTTTATACACTAAGCCTTATATTACCAGTCATGCTTAGATCGTGATCATGCCTTAACACTTATTGAGATATTAATATCAACTTATTCACATGTCATATGACATAATATAATACTCATAAACTATAAAAATTCATCACTTAAGTCACATAGATCACCTCAACATCCTATCAGGCCTATATCTTCTCACTACATCTTCATTTGAGGCCTAATCCTCAAGACCTGGCCTTAAAACTCATCTGAGGGTTTATATGCCTCTTAATCATGTTTACATATATTTTTATAATTTATCATGCATGTACTGACATAAATCATCAATATTTAATATGATTTTACGCAAATACCTTCTCTTAAAACTAGACTAGGCTTCTCAATATACCTAATACATAATAGTAGCTTACCTTATACCATGATCCTAACTTTGACATGCCAACAACTTTAGAGGAATTACTAGGTTTCCTTCAAATTATCTCTCATTTTAGATACAATAGGTTTCCTTTAAAATTTCTCTTGTCATGAGACTTCTTTGACACATATCATCTTACCATGCATGACCTCAATTTTGACCTTGACAAAACTGACATTCATCTTGAATTTGACATTAATGACAACAACAATGCTTCAAAAAAATCATACCTCACTAATGTCCCCCTTTTTCATTGATGTAAAACATCTTAATATAGTAGATCATTATTATTACCTCAAGTTAAATCTTCTTTAATGCTTGGTCTTTCTTCCAATGAAGAACTTTGTCCCCCTTTGATTTTAATGATAAAGGGCCAAGTTCTTGGCAACTTATCTTATCCTTGGACTTGAACCAATACATCTTTCCTTTTTAAAAGAGCTTAACATATATTAGGCTTTCATACTTAAAATTGGATCATGATTGGCTCCCTTTATCTCCATGAGAATTTAAGACATTTTTAAAACTATGACTTGGTTTGATTAAGTCATCATGAAAACTCTTTGAGATTTGTATTTTGTGATAATAGCTGTAATAGACTCTTTTTTTAACCTTGAATTTTAAAGTTACCAAAGATCATAAAACTCCCCTTATGACTGAGCATCCTTCATGCTTCTTGCTTACTAAATGAGTGCCTCCATGAATCCTAATGGAGTCACCTCTACTCTAGTGAACTAGAACAACATAAACTTAGGAGATTCTCAGATCTCCATGTCCTTCCTAGACTAAACTTTCTTAATGATCCTCTTAGGTTTGAATAGTTATTTTGATTTGACTTTTGTAATCTCTATTTGAACACCAATATGACTTGATCTATTTGACTTAATTTTTTAATCCAAAATTTGAATTGATAGGGAGAATTCATGACACTAATTTCCATCTTGACTAGGCTCTAACATATATAATAGTCCACTTGGGATTGGAGACTGGTCATCAACTTTATCTACCTTGGGTTTCTACTTATTGTCTTGTCTTCTTTAATGTACTCTAAGAGCCTCAAATTACTTTTTTTGTCTTTAGAAATCATGATTAAAATATTTTACAATATGACCAACCTTATGACAATTGAAACATATTATTCCTCATGATAGAAACACACCATGACATGTACCTATTGACCGATGACTTTATGCATAGTTCTATGTATATTCATTCTTAGAAGGCCTTCTAAAATGCCTTGCTCTAAGACAAAATTAGCTACATGAATAAAAATATCCATTGAAATTATTATCATATCTTATTGTATTTGGTTATCTCATATATTATCCTTCATTCTGTTAGCACCCTCATTCTTTGGTTGATCACTAGCCTTTTTTATCACATTACTATTCTTATTTTGGTCTTCATTGAAACCAAGGCCTATTTTGTCATTAGTAGTCTTTTGAATACTTAAAATGTTGTCTAGGTCATTTCTACTCTTTTCAAACCTCATAAAGGACTTGACCCTATTTGATGCTTGTTTCAATTTAGCTTTCAAAGAGTCCACTTTAGCTACAGACCTTGCACATTCATCTTCTTTGGCCTTTAGTCCTATAATCACAATTTCAAGTTGACTTTCCTCCTATTTGACTATTTATTCTTGTTCATTGGAGTTATTACTCATTATAGCTTCAAACAAGTTGATTTGATCCTCATAATATTTAATAATAGACCTCATTACCCTATTATTTTTCTTTACCATATTCAATTCTTCTAGAGTGTTCACCAACTCAACCTCAAAGTCTACCTCGTCTCCTTCATCTGAATCACTAACAACACCTCCAATCCATATGGACTCTTCTTGATTTTAATAGATTAATTATTTATCCATGAAGATAAATTCATTAAAATTAGGGCCATCACATTCATGGTCACTCTTATAATCACTTCTCTCACTCTCATCAGATGAGCTACAATCTTGGGGTAGAAACTTATTTTATTTTTGAAAAACTTCCTATCATCATATCCTTGATAGATTTTATTTCTATTATCATACTTAAAGAAAATTTTATCATCATCATGACCTTCACCATTATCTTCACCATTCTTATCCTTATGATTATGAGGGAACTTGTTAGAAAAGTGTCCAATCTCTCCATAATTGAAACATTGAAAAGGTAATTTGCCCTTATATCTACCTGAGCCTATTTTCAACTTTATTTAAAAAACACACACACACACACACACACACACACACACACACACACACACACACACACACACACACACACACACACACACACACACACGCACACACACACACACACACACACACACACACACACACACACACACACACACACACACACACACACACACACACACACACACACACACACACACATATATTCATCATCAATATCAGATTAATTATTATCTTTTAATTTATTACCTTGTGTCCTCTTCTCTTTTGGATTATTTTCCGCCTTGAATGTAGATTCCTTCTTTGCATGTCTTCTTTTACTTGTCATCATCTTATAGGCTATTAAGGTACCATGAAGTCCATCCATCTCTAGCTTATCTAGATCTTTAATTTATTCAATATCATATACCTTATAATAATAAAAATTAGTTAGAGAGATCAATACCTTTTGAACAAAACCAGACTCTCAACTCTTCACCTAGACCTCGCATGATGTTAACAACTTCATCAAACCGTAGTAAGTAGGTTGAAATGGTCTCATCTTCATTCATTTTTAGTATTTAGAATTGTCTAATATGGGTATATATTTTGGCCAATTTTACCTTGGATTATCCCTCATTAATATTCTTCAACTTGTTTCAAATCTCAGTTTTGTCTCTGATAGGCCACACATAATATCATTCATCGCATTTGAGTTATTATCACTAGCCTTCTTACTTGTTGCTTCTATAGGAGGAATATGGAGTGTATTATATCCATCTAAGATTTATTTTAAAACATCATGAACTTGATACATCATATATGCCCTCATATTAACACTCCAAAAATCATAATTGGATCCATTAAACAATGGAGCTTTACTTGTAGAAAAACCACCTTGAGCTTGACTAGCCATCTTTGCTTGCTTATAATCTCCTTTAGGTGTTAAAACATCCTTATAAGTACCTAATATGACACCAAATTTTTTAATTATAGATACTAATGGTGGTTAATAATTTTTATTAAAATAGTCCTCCAATTTTACTTAACATTCATGAAGCATACAAATCAATCAATACATACATAAGTATCTAAATAACATAATGACATGAGATATATGTGGAAAACCCTATAGGGGAATAAAACCTGATATATAACCAATTTTAATACTATACTATAATAAATGTATAAAACTTTTAATGAGGCACCAACCCCACAAGGAGCACCAACCCCTCTCTAGTCAAGCACCAACTCAACTAGTCCTTTAGCAAGCTTTAACTTACAAAGATGCTCCAAACCCCTAAGTAACCAGGATAAAAATTATATACCTTGTATCTATGATCAAAATTGGAAAAAAAATTATCACTTAACTAAATATTACCTCCTTATTTTTCTCTTATCACTCTTCAATCTCTTTCAAATAGCCTATTAAGCCTTCTCACTCAACTAGCCCTTTCTTTAGCAAAATTAGGTCAAATGATCTTGCTCAAAACCTATAGACACATAGTTTTATATTCATAGAGCATACATCACACATATATAATTATAGTAAATCCATTTACCTGCTCTCCAAAACTCTATATTCTTCTCTCACTTGCTCAATTCTCTAACTAGTCAAAATAGGCCTATTAGGCCTTGTCTTTATACTTGACTCTTATTCTTACCCATATTGGTTGGCCAAGGAACTCACCAAAATTGGATCACAATTTAAATATATCAATACATAATTTTCACAAGTGAAAAAAATATTACATAGGTTGGTCATTACCCTTAATTAAAAAAACCATTATTAGGCCTAATAGAGACCTAATGCAATTAGGCCTTCTCTAAGCACACGTTTCACTTGAACCTCCTTAGAACACTTTGATCTTCCAAAAATGAATGAAACAATTAATATGTAACTTTAATATACCTTTTATAATATCATTTTATTTCTCCAACACCATTTGACTCTTTTCACTCCTTGAACCACCAAATTAGGTCTACTCATAAATAAGCCTTCTTATTACCAAAAAGTCTATCTAGAAAATTTTATGCATACACCCAAATTTTCCATATAATAAAATTTAAAAATTACATTAATAGTATATTCATGACCTAAAAAACATCCCTAGGTGATATGTTCTTCACCATAGAGACCAAAAGGCCTCAAGAACACTCCTGCAAAAAATCTTACTCAGAACCATCAAACATTATCAACATACAATAAAACAAAATTAGCTTCCCACACTTGATCAAGGACTTATAATGAATATAAATACATTAAAATTAACCTATGATAAATATATAATGCATTTATTAAAATTTTACCTTTAACTTAGTGCAAAATGACCTAGTAACATCCTTTTCACTCACACACAGAAAATTGTCTATAGCATTAAAAACACAGTCATGGAAACTAAACCTTAGAAAACCTATGTGAATATTTTTGTGATATTAAAATTGGTTTAAATTAACCTTAATAATCCTTATATAATATTTTAAAATATATATTTCATGGTTATATATCAATATTGGTGTTACAGACCAATTTCACTCTATACAAACTTTAATGTGTTAGAGAGACCGGTTTGATGACAAATTTTTGCTTGAGTATGAATATCATAAACAATTATAAAATAATGAGATAGTAATAATAGGTATTTAATAATTACCCAACTCATTTGGATCCATCCCTAGACCTCTAGAACCAAACCCTAATCTCATTCTCACCTAGTTTTCTCACTATCTTGCTCATTAGGCCTATTTAGCAATATGGAATCTTCCATGATAGGTTTAGAAAATTTTAGATCTTAAACCTGATGAGAAACTTTAATTTTCATAAAATACAAGTCTTACACATCATCCTCCATCTATTTTCATTTTTTGACCTAGTCAACCCTACCTACTACATCAAAACTCCTAAAAATAAGGGGTTTTTTATAAATTTTATGCATTGTCAAGACAAACCAAAACCACTTGGAGAAACTTGGAAGATTAATTTACATGTTAAAAAAATAAAACTAGGTCAAAAAAACAATTTTTATCCATAATAGACAAGATATTTCCTATCAATTCATTATGAGGGGTTTAAGAGGGTTTTGACTGGTTTCCCTTCTTAGCAATCATTCATAAAGGATTTTCCCTCAACTTCAAAACCTATGATAGGAAAATGAATATATGTACCTTCCTGAAATTCCATTAATTTATTATTATCTCATGAAAAATTTTCACGTGACAAAAAGCACAAGAAATTTCTTCTCGAGTCTACATCACCTCATTATGTGCACATAGAAAACCTTATTACCAGTTTTCATGATTTCTTCTTCAAGTAATGATCTCAAACTTTGTTAAAATTTCACACCTATTTCAATTCCTTTAAGATTTTTTTCACCTTTTTAAATTATCTTGACCCCTCATTAGGCCACTATAGATCACTTTATACACTGGGCCTTATATTACCATTCATGCTTAGATCATGATCATGCCTTAAAACTTATTGTACTACTCATAAAACATAATTCACATATATTATGACCTCATATAATTCTCATAAACTATAAACCTTCATCACATAAGTCTCATACTGATCATTTCATTATGCTACTAGGCATATGCTTTCTAACTAGGTCTTCATGTGAGGCCTAATCCTCAAGGCTTGACCTTGAAACTCATATAAGGGTTTATATTCCTATTTATCATGTTTACACAAATTTTTATAAATTATCATGCATTTAATGTCACAAATAATAAATATTTAATATGATTTTATGCAAACACCTTCTCTTAGAACTAGACTAGGCTTCTCAAGACACCTAGTACATAATAGTATCTTACCTTATACCATGATCCTGACTTTGACATGCCAAAAACCTTAGAGTAATTACCAAGTTTCCTTCCAATTCTCTCTCACTAGAGAGACAAGAGGTTTCCTTCAAATTCTTTCTTGTCATGAGACTTCATTGACACATATCATTTTACCATGCATGACCTCAATTTTGACCTTGACAAAACTGACATCTATCTTGACTTTGACATCAATGACAAAAAAAATTATTAAAAAACACCAACAAGAATCATACCTCAATAATACCATTATATATTTAATTATTTAGGAATTTTTTGGTTTGTTATATCTACATGGATTCTGTCTACTCTATTAATTTTATGCATCTAGTGCCTTCATAGAAGGTTAGGGATACTCTCTGTAGATGAGATGTGTGTAGGGGATCTGAATATATGTTTAGATTAAAATACCTCCACTACTTTTATTTTGTATATTATATTTTAATGTCAGTGATGATCTACAAATATCTAGTGGATTTCCTTATAAAAACTTATTCACGTGTGATTATTTTTCCAAATGACTAAATCTATTACAAATTATATTTTTATTTAAAATTAAGAAACCATGTATTAGTAAATTTGGTATAAAGATTATAATTTTTATTTAGCTATGATTTTGAGATTGAATTTGATTACATACTAATTTTAAATTAAATTTTTGGATTAACAAATGAGTAAGGTTGATTTGTTTTGTATAGAACATACTTAGAGATGGTTGCATATTTACTTACAATGAAAGAAGGGTGTGGAATAAATCATCATATTTAGCCCCTTACTATGAATGGTGTTTATAATTTTGGAAATGAATATAAATCTGAATTGTGAAATTATCATTGATAGTTACAATTGAACATCTCATGAAATATGTTCACATAATAATTAACGTATAACCTAGTATGAAAATGTGTAATTGAAATTGCAATGGTATAGAACCAAAATTAAAGGTTTATTTGAAAACTTTCACGAATGGATTATGTAATTATTGATGTTATACATGGAAATAAAATTAAAATTATTACATGAATTATTTTATGATAAGATTCTAGTAAACTTATTTTAGTAGTTGTTTATTTTCATTAAAAAACATAAGGAAGTAAATAGTAACAAACCTTTAGATATGATAATTTGAGAAAATTAATTAATTAGTTAAAAAATTAGACACATTTTTTGGTACCTCATTGGAATGTTCTTATATTTTAGTATCATAACCTAGGTTTAAAACTTAAACCTAATGTGTTAATTCACATTTTTAATTATGTGTAAAGTATGGTTCATAGAAGTAGTAACTAGGATAATAAGGAAACATATAAAAACCCCAAGTGTTATGAAAAATGAGATTTGGAAATTCACTTTGCCAAGTAGTATGGGAATTTTGTGTGATATAATTTTCTTTAAAATCATTTGGTAGGGTAGACCTTATGGATGGGTGGTGGACTAGGAATATGATTAATAATTTATTGGGGGTAAATTCTAAGTATCACATTAACTCATATGTGGACTATGGAGTTGAGATATGACAAGGGGATTTTTTTAATCCAATATTATGGTTATAAGCATGTATGCCTAGGAATATAATATTATTTAATTTTAATCCTTATAAATGCATCATTTCTATTTCATGTTCATCATCATACTTGCCTAGAGATACACAAAGTAGTGAAAGTGATGAATTGTGCACATTGTCCTTTAATCATATTTTTAAACACCTTTTCTCATGAAGGGGAGGCCACTCTAGGAAATAAATATGTACAAGGAATATGAAATGATTTTTGGGTACTATCCCTAAATAAATTTTGGTTTTAGTGAGGATATCCTATGTTCTTGATGTTCATAGCAATAAAAACCTTGTCGATCATGTGTGTATGTTATAGATAAAGGTTGTAATAAAGGAAAATCTAATATTTTCTTGCAAATAAAGGTAAAGAATTTTATTTATTTAAACTATAAAGTAATAATTTTAGTGTAATAATGAATCTAAAACTAATTTATTTTCCTTTGATAGAAGTTAAATGGAAAATATACACCACATTTGAAAACTTTATGCTCTAAATGTATTGCCTAATCAACAATATAGTTAAAGAAATATGAGAAAGTATTCTAAGAATTTTCCCCTTATCTTTCTAAAAAATCTTCAATTAAGTAATCCATCAGGATGATTTATTTTTCAAGAGTCATATCCCATTTTTCCCATGTCAATTTTCAAAGGAAATTATTTGTGAATAACATTATAGAGCATGATTAATCATGAAAAAAATATTTATTTATGTATGTTTATTTATGATTTATGTATTATGGAACAATATAATCATTTTTTACTTGATTTATATACTCATATAATGAAATTAAGGAGTTTAATTATCATTCATATAAATGAATGTTATGTAATTATTAGAGATAATTAACATTGTATATAATCATGTTTCTATTATGTGGATTTGATATCATGAATTAGATCATTATTGTCTATTAATCTATTGTGATGTAGGTGCACAACCCATTTGGTATGAGGTAGAGCATCTTTAAAGAGAAGGAACTAGATATTCATTATGGACAGTAAAGATAATCTTATGCACTGGGGTATAGTTATTCTAGATATATGACAATTATGGAAATATGATTCTCAAGTAGTGACTAATTTATTTGGATAATTTTTTATGTGTTTATTAGTAAATTTTATTTTTCATTAGACATTGGATGAATTGACCTTATGTATTTATAGTAATCATAATAATTGATTAGGACCATGTATGCACCTATTTTATTAAACACACATTAAGAATTGATTGTGTATATTTTTGACAATAATTATCATCCTTCTTTGTGTCCTCATAGCAAGTATGTTAATATTAATTCATTGTGTTATATACCCAATGGACCTATATAAATTATTTAATGGTTATTTGACACTTTCATTTTTATATTTATACCCATTTGGTTGATGACTAGGTATCAATAAACATAAGTTTTTATTATATATCAATAACCACTTTTAATTATATGACATCTCATTATAAACACTTTTAATAGTTATGGCAATACTCAAATATGTATTTTACATGATAAACTAGTCTTTCACACTTGACAAATATCACTCTAGGTTGTACCCTTTAGTTATTGACTTCCTACTATCATAACAATAAAGTTCACCATCACTATGCCTAAATATTTATCTTATGGTCTAATCCTAATATTATTATTACCAAGATCACCTATATCCAAAAGTATGCTTAAAACCTAATATATGTCCTTCACTATTACTTATAGAACTTCAACAATTATTTATTATCCAAGACACTAATGTTCAGACCTAGACGCTAGTGCTGATGTTAATGTCCAAATTCCAAAGCTAGTGTATGTACCTTAAAAACACTCAAATTTTCAAATGTTTAAATATATATATGGGTTTTCTTGTTTGTCTTAATTAACCATATATTAGATTATTTTCAAAAAATAATTTATAAATACAATTCAAAGACAATTAATTATTATTAAGTACTTTTCAATCACATGTCTAACACTTACCAATAAAAATCACCTCTCAAGTATTCAAAACTACCCTATTATACCCTATTTCAATATTATTCAAAGGATTAGTAATATTACAAGTTTGAATCATTCAAAAATCAACCCATGATTAGTATTTTTAAAGTATCAAGATAGATCACTACATGAACTCTTATATAACATATTGCACATTATTCACACATAATCCCACACATAGGTGAGAACTACATATGTTTGAATATCTCTTTAGATTATTGAATATGTAGGTATTTCTCACTTATATAGTGATCTTTGGGATCAACTCAACTTCACTTTAGCCTACTAACCCCTATTTTATAAGGTGTCATGCCATAATTTAAGGATCTATGGTTTTGAGAAAAATATTGATATCAATAGCCTGTACATTCAATCCACATAGAGAATTTAAAAGGAAACAGTGAATCCTAACATGCATAGGTGTAATTTCCAACAAATATTCAATATTTTTTATAAGACAGTAGTGGTAGAATTATGACACTAGCATTGATGCTAGTGTCCATAGGGTAATGTAAGTTCCCAAACAAGAAGAAAGTAAATATTCATAATTTGATGACTAGATCTAGATCTTTAGATAATCCATTATTACACATGTAATACTCATACCTACCTACACATAAGTGTAAAATATAATCACAATTTCTCCTTTGCATTTTTATTATCAAAACATTGAATGTTATACATTATATATTTAGCATATTCTTAGATTCAATATATCTTAAAATATCAAATGAATCTAAATTCATTTAATTGTCCTAATTTTTAGAGTAACTTACTCCTTAATTTATTAGTACACTATTTCCTTTAATATTTATTTCCAAAAAGGGTTGAACATTTGGTGAACCCAACCACTATGCATGTAAATACTAGATTGTCTTATGGTTTTTAGCCTTCTAAGGTTTTTTCTTGTTGTATTTATTAAAATATGTTATATAATTTATATAAAACATAGGCATAGTCATAAAAAATGTGGGGTTCCTATCTAACATCTTGAACTTACCCTTCATCAACCTAAAATGTCTCAATATTACACCATGTCAAATTCTTCTAATAATGAGAGTGTCAATAATGAAAATGAGTAAAATATTTAAAAAAACGTTATAAAGGATGAGTTTGATCATGAGGATAATGAAACACATGAAAATAATTATAATTAATGAGTAGATCAAGATAAATTTAAATATATTGCATTATTTTGAGAGCATGTTCATGAAAATCTTAAAGATCTTCAAAAGATCCTTAATACTATATTGAAAGCTATAAAATCCAAAGGTGTTAGTGATCAACATTTCTATCTATTGATACATATATTTGGGCTACTGTATATGCCTATCACACATCACTCCAAATATTCATTCCCTTGAGAACAACATTGAATCCTACCTTTATTGGGGATACAAGATATGTTTTAAAACCATTGATCTTAAAAAGCAAACAATTATTTCTATATCTTCCATGGGAAAAAATGATGCTTAAACTCATTTACCATATCAATTCCTATATCAATGCAAATGTTTAAATCCCTATTCATGACTTCCCAAATGTCAAATCTCAATCCTAATGGGTCTACTATAGAAAATATTATACATGATATTCAATCTTTGGAAGCTAAGTTTACCAATATTGAGTAAAATACTTCAAAATCATCTCTTGTTATTGATCCACAAGATTTATTACATAATACCATTGCACCTAAGATATATTTGCACCCTTTTCCAACTAGTTTTGTATCACCCAAATTCAAACTTTATGACATCGAGGGTGATCTTGAACATCATCTCATATCTTTCTATGCATCATGCCTTGACCATGATTCCATTGATAAACTTCTAACCAATTTTTTTCCAATAAGCCTAAAATACTATGCTTTGATATGGTTCTATGATCAACCAATGTAATTAGTAAGAGTATTTAAATCTTTAGTGGACCAATTTTTAGCACATTTTTATACCAACATTACTGAAAAGATGTCATAAGCACAAATTTTAAATATCAATTAAGGAGCCAATGAGCCTATCAATGAATATGTTTTGAGGTATAAAACAATGTTGGCCAAAATGACAAATCAAATAGAAGATAAATAACTTCAAGATATATTTAATAAAATTTTATTTTCCCCATTACATGAGTCTATTGGCTTTAAGAATTTTAAACCTATTGATGAATTATGCCATATTTTTTGAGATCAAGAGATTGAACTTATTACATTAAATGATCTTGAGTATGTAGAAAACACATCATCTACATGCAATACCAAGTTTCATATCAAGCCAAGATATAAGGTTAAACCCACTAAGGCTAAAATGGAAGAAACATTAATGGTTAATATAGCATCACAATAACCTAATCAACTCATCTTATCAAATTCACCTATGAGATAATTTACATGATTACCTAAGTCTCTAGCTTCAATCCTTAAGAATATATTGGAGTGTCATTTCCTATCTCCCCCTCCTATTTTGGTAGTCTTATACCAAAATTATACTATGCAAAAGCTTATTGTGACTACCATTAATGTGTTGGGAATTCTAAAAACTGATGTTAAAAGTTAAATCATAAAATACAAGATCTTATTGCTAGTTAGCATATTACTATTATAGCCCAAATTTTCACCCTTGATAGGGTGATTAAATCACTCTAAACTTTATATATGCATTGGGACTAGTCTTAGGCTATGGGTGACCTTTAGTTACACTAAACTTATATATTATAGGGATAACTCCCCTTGATATATCAGTTAGGATCACTACACTACACTTGAAAAGGAAAAGGGAGTAGGTTAACATGAAAAAAAGCTACATAAGGGAGTTGATACACCAAAATAACACCCTCCACTTGAATATCATACACTAATAATCATGGATTAGGACTAAATTTGATTTAAATTTCTCAAAATAAGGACCTTCAAGCATGAGTGTTTCAACATAGAGGTCATTGAAAATGAATTCAATGAGAGGGTTGGTCAAGAGGTCTAATAAAAAATCTATGGACTTAAATCCATTTTAAAACCATTCAAAGCTATATCAACTCACCATGTGACCTATAAAAGACAATCCATTTACAAATAGGTAGGAGAGGATAAATGAGAGAGAGTACAATCACTACTACTAGTATTCATCCATAATCAAACAAGTACACTAGGTGAAAGCATGTGAGGAGGTAATAATCAACTTTATTCATCATAAAAATGCATATTAAAAAAATTTATTTGATCAAGGCTTCACCATACTCAATAAAATGATGCATACAAAGCCAAACAAGGTTGTATTTATAGAGAATAAGAGGAGAGAGAGAATTGGCATAAGATAAAGTAATTGACAAGTGTCACTCAATGAGAAGATAAGTTACAATCAAGAAAATATTATAGATCAATATTAGAAACTCATTCAACTATGTTGATTGGTGTGATCATGATTTTCTATAGATTTAGCATAGGAAAGGTTATTTAGCTCATTAGATGACTCAATACCATCTTAAAAACTACCCTTATTTTTACATAAGAGTGATAAGTGGAATTTTTAATAATCAAGTCATCTTGAAATATCTTATACCTTTTTTATTGACACCTTTAATTATTTTAATAACCTCCTTATTCTAACATTGTAGTGGTGATTATTTCTTTTTAGGTGTCCTGAAACCCATTAGTCTCACTATGCCTATCCTTGCTTGAAAACTTCAAATATTTATTTTATCTTCATGAATGAAATTTAACTCCATGAAAGTCCTCTCTGAGTCTTAACCAACTTATATCAACCCCTTTTTATGCATCAAACACTTTCAAAGACTTCACTTTGCACCTAAAGCCCCTTCTTTCCTCCAATTCCTTATATTCCTTAAAACATACAAAGCTCCTTGTGTAGAGAATTATACATATGATCTTGGAAAAATAATCATATTTTTTTTACCTAATAATATATTATATCTTTGTATAATATTTCATGACCAGATTCTAAGTGAAGGTGCACTTATTCCACCAGTTTCTTTCTCTAATTAGCCCTCAATTAGTCCTCTAAGCTTAGAAAATTGAGATTTGGCTCTATTGACCTCTCACACATGTGAAACATAAATTAAATGTTTTATTCACTTTATATACCCCATAATCATATTCCATTTCAAATTTTATGACCTGAGACCTTGTACGGGTGGGTGAACTAATAAATGGTCAAAACGCTAGCTTAAATGTTTGTTCAGGCTTGAGAGGTAATTAGAGTGTTTTCTCAAGAATTTTACAAGTTAAATATATTTATAATGGTATTTTAATTCCTATAACATCATAATAAATCTCAAAATACTAGATTTGATTTCTCTAAGAGTATTGCATAGGCCTGTAGCTAAGCTTCTTGAGAGACAGTGATTCATTTCTCACTTTTGGCCCAAATTGGTGACTTGAATGGGTCATGTACCCTCTTGGGAGACTTAAAAAATCATGTATAATAATATGAAACCTATTTATAGGATTAAAAATCCATTACACCTAGTTTAAAAACCTATTCTTACCCTGCATACTCACAAATAGGCCTACAATAATGCTTTTTAGGCCAATTTTGTACAATTTTGATCTTACATTTGCCAACCAGTGGATCAGTCAAGTGTTTAAGAGGATAAGAGAGTACATTTAAGTATTTTTTATGATATTCTAATCCACCTTAGTCACCTATAATAAAAATTCCCTCTATTTGATCATATTTAGTCTCTTGGCAGCCTATGAGTGTCTTACACTCTTAAGGATTATTCATAAAGATGAGGCCATTACCCTGAGAACCAATGCCTAAAATTTTTAGGGTATAATAATTTCCAACTACCCATAGGATATTTTTGAACCATGAATATAATTAATGTATATATAATCAATTTTTGGGAGTTTTTTAAGCTCACCTAGGCAACTTATGAGTACCCTATAGTCTTACTAATGCTTCATAAAGACCAATGGTCTAAACTAATGCTTAATTCCATAAGAGTGTAGTATGAAGACATATCTATCATCCCTAAGAAACATTTATCTCCATGCATAGGGTCATGATCATACTGACCAATATTTCTTGAGTTACAAATTTTCACTAAAGGACCTCTAAGAGACCTTTTACACCAAAATGTCACTTTTCTTGACTTTCTTTGCTTGAGGATGTATTTCTAGGGTATGTGTCACTAATATGAACATTTTACCATATGTTTTTTTTTTTTTTTTTTTTTTTGTGTGTGTGTGTGTGTGTGTGTGTGTGTGTGTGTGTGTGTGTGTGTGTGTGTGTGTGTGTGTGTGTGTGTGTGTGTGTGTGTGTGTGTGTGTGTGTGTGTGTGTGTGTGTGTGTGTGTGTGTGTGTGTGTGTGTGTTATTATAATTCAATTATACCCTCAAAATTCTTAGATCCTAGTCTAAACCATGCCTAGGGTTTACAATCCAACTTCCAAGTCTAACCCTAGAAGTCTATTTGAGTCATTTGACTCCAGTATAGGTGTTCTCATTACTTATATGACCTTCACCCTGATCTCCCACTTATTATAAACCCTATAAAATCCAATTTACATGAAAGGTTACATATGGACTTTTACATTTGATTACAGACTTGAAAATTTCCCATTAGGCTTTTAGGTGTATGAGACTATGTGATTGAAGTATTTAAGATGGACCTATTTTTATCACTCTTTATGATCTTATTTTAGGTATTCTTATGCTTTATGTCTTTCATCCATATTAATTACTCATTAACACCCCATCTCAAATGCATGTATTTCATATTCTCTCTCAATGCTCTCACACAGGCCTATATGTACTTGTTTACGGCTAGTTGGGCATATTGATTATTAGATTTTGGACCCCAAATTTTGACTAAGTATTTTTGTTTTTGGCACAAAACTAGCATGGTTTGAGAGGATCATGGTTTAATAATACCATGGTATAGAACCATCATGCCATGATAGGATCATGGCATAGTAAGACCATGGCATAGAACCAACACGATGCGAGATGATAATGGTGTGGAACATAACAGTGAAAGAATACTTAGTCAGAAATAAAACATAACTATGTAAAACTTGAGAGTATAAGATTTAGTGTAACATCAAAAAACTTGGGGAGTGTGAGGTAAGTAGTATATGGTTGAGGAGTTATTCTCAAGGATAAAATAAACTTTAATCATCACATGAGTTTCATATTGGCCCACACAAAGGAGGACAATTGGTAACAAGGATCTAGTATCGAATAGGAATATATGGGGCAGTAAGGCTTGGGTCCTTAGGATAAAATAAGTAAATAACTACCATGATTATTAGTCTACCATATATCATTGACTAGTCACCTAATTGTCATTAATAATGTAACTACTTGGTCAGGGAAAAACAAGTATAAATACCCCTTTATAGAGTTTTGAAAGGAGACTGAATATTGGTACCATGTAACAAATTGTTATACATAATTATAGAAGTTATAATCATTTCTAGTGTTCTAATTCTATTAATTAATTGTTAAAACATCAAAAATGGATTTGTATTGAGTAATATGTGGCTTATAATTCACTATGAGATTTATAAAATATACATTATATGAGTTTGTATAATCAACACTTTGAATTTCATGGAACTTATCTTCATGTTCTTGTTTGTTTGTATTGATGAGATAAGGTCCACAGTCATATATTTCCTTTTCTATGTAATTTCTAGTTAGACATATGAATAAAATCAAGTTTATGACAAGTTTTATTATGCAACATAACCCATGTGAACTGGTTTCTTGTTGCATTCTTTGGGTGAGTGCACAAGAGCTTAGTCTTGTGTGAAAAGCTAGTATGTAAGCTTTTTGGTTATAGACATTTCAATGCCTTAATGAAAATGTGATATAAAATTACCCAACATTTTGGTTCTATTTTTGGGACCCATATCACTTGTTGCATAGTGATGGAAAATGTTTTAATGCTTATCCCTTAAAAGTATTTAATAATTGATTACCAAAGTCGAGTATAATTTTATGATTCCCTATCTTGAACCAAGACTTTTTGCATGTGCATAAATGGAATAACATATATACAACTCATTATATGAAACCTTATTTGTCTGAGTCCCTACTCATTTGAATGCTTGGCTCTTTTCCTATGCTCAATATTAGTCATAAAATTTTGGAAGGAAGAAAGCTTGGATGATAGAGCATCAAAATGATTTGACATATTTGGGAACACCAGGGATTTAGGATGTTAATATCTAGTGGAGAGGGGTGTTGAATAGCTACATATTGGAATATGTTGTTACCACATACTCATGTCTTAAAGAATACAAGTTTTAATTTCTATAAGAACCATGTATCTTTATATTAGACACTTTACACTATAAATAAAGAAGTTATTTATTGATTCTAGAGAGATAAATCCAATCTTTCATGAGTTTTATAGTTGGGAGGGGAATGCAAAGGTTTTGGAAAATAATTTTTTGTTTAGAATGGTATCTATTTAGTGGGTGTTGTGAAAGCATAAATATGATGAATATGGCAAAGGATTATAGGCGGAGGTGGAGTAGTAAGGGAATGTGAGGACTCAAGAAGTGTTATTAGGATCCATAGGGAAGAGGAAAGGCACAAGGAGGACTCACCAACTTTCAAACCATAACCTATGTCAGTAATATCATATTGGGGAGAAACTAGATAGATAGTAGAGACCAAAGAACCACATTTAAACCAACCATGTTCCCCAACCATAGTGCATTCTCATCTTTTTGAGCTAGATGATTTAATCATACATACTTGGGATATAGATAGTGTAGAGTTAGAAATTGATCCTATAAGAGAGATTATATATGATCCAATTTTAACTCATAGTGAATTGATACTTTCTCTTCCCTTTCAAGGAAATTTCATGGCCCAATTTAGTATGCTTGGCAGACCCAACATTCAAAATGGGTAGAATATTGTCCCAAGTATTATTAATCAACTTGTTACTATGCCCAATGTCATGGGTGTTGTTATTTGAGGCATAGGAGGTGGACTAGAAGGTAGCACAGGAGGAAGTGGTATACTTCCACCTCTAAAAATAGGACCTAGGGGTTCTCAACATCCATTTTCATAAGTAACTCAACTGTCGATGGTGTATTATGAAATGATGCTTCATCTATCTAAATATTAGGGTGTGGAGAATATTATGGAGCATGTTTATAAGTGTGAACTCATTTGGAGGGCATTTGGTATAACTTATTCTACATGAAAGGCCACACAATTTGCATCTATAATTTTGAAAAGAGCACACAAGTGGTATAAGAAGTTTTACCCTAAACAAGTGGTAATTGACAATGATCAGCTCAAGATGACATTTCTTTAGGAGTTTGATATTCCTAAATTTAAGTAACAAAGTATTATTGTGTTAAAGGATATAAAATAAGAGCTCACTAAAAGTGTATGAGATTATGATACATGATTCAAAACACTCTTGTTTAAGCTTTCATTTAAGATTAATATTGCTCAGCATGCCCAATGGTGTGTGGAGGCTTGTTGTTTCCATTTAGACAAATGTTATCTCAAAGGACCTTTACAAGCTACATAGAGCCCTATAAGCTACCTTGCATGTTGAAGTTTTTGGTATCACTGACATTGGAATCAATATTTTTATGGAAGCTCAAATAGCTTCAATAACATCATAATTAGAGAATTTAATTGAAAACAATGTGTACAACACTTGTAATAGTCTTTGGTGTATTGATTGTGAGTCTAAAGGTTATAATAGATGTAACTACCCTCACAAAAACATCTACACTATACTAAATCAATCTTTTGAACTTTTCCATGAAGAGTATGATGTATGCTCTTATCCTCTCTTACAATAGGATACACTTTCTAAAGTGTTTGAATATTGTAAGATATATGATTCCTATACCCTTGACACAAATGATTATTGACTAATTAGTGATATAAATGAGGCATGCATGCATGGTACATATCAAACCTCTATTTCAAACAATCAAGATAATGGTAAATATCATGGATGACATCAAGGATGGGGATGAAGAGGTGGTCATTTTACACCAAGAACATGTTATAAGTATGGATCTATAGATCATTATTAGTGAGTTGTCCAATATTTCTAACATCTATTTTTTGTAAAAAATAGCATCAATTGGAAGAATGTCCTAACTTGTACATAGAAATAACTAAGGAAAGAAATTAAAAAGGTGTTAGTATGATTTTCATTAAGAAACCTCACTAGTGACTGTGCTCTAGCACCTCCATAACCCAATAGGTTAATATCACTACACATAATGAAGGATAGTCTTAGTCTACATCTATTCCACCTATTAAGAAGATATAGCATGAAGATCCTTATATAATGAAGTATCTTGATGCCCAATAATAGAAAGACATGCTCAAGGATACTATGATGTTCATACAGGAACTACAAGGGTAAATTCAATTTATTAAGGACTAAGAAGATACCCAGCATGTTGATCTGTAAAAGGCCATGGAACCTCAAAACATGGTATGAGATGATTTTCAAGAACTTTGCAAGCATATTTCAGATGAATAAATTATCCCAAAATTGATTAATTATTTTAAAAATCAAGTGCCAACACTAACTGATGATCAACCTTAATTACTAAGGCCAATTGAAGATTGTCAATTGAATCATGCTCAGTGATAAGATACTCTTTTTTTTCTCATCCCTCAAGAGAATAAGGAAATACTGGTGAATGTTACCATCAATAGTTGGGTGATCTAGGATATTTTAGTCAACATTGGCACTAAATTTAACATCCTCATAAAGTATGCATGGCATAAAATGGCTATCCTAGTATTACAACTCTCACCTCACATGTTTTTATGGTTAATAAAAATCGTGCTCTACCAATTGGTGTTCTTAAGAATGCAACTATTGATATGCTTGGGGTACCTTTCAAAGCTAATTTTGAAGTCCTTAAGTTGGATAAAGTTGATTATTTTTTGTCTCTATTGGTTTGACCTTTATTTTATGCAAACAATACAAAATTAAGTTTCAAAAAACACTACATTAGTTTTGAAAATGTTGATCAATACGTCATTATCCTATTGGATCAAGCATATGGGCCCAATATGTAGAAGCTATTAGCATAGATGAAGATATTAACCACATATACAACATCATATCTAGATATGGTGAGTATCATTATCATATTTTTAATGGCATCCTCTGATGGATAGACACTCAATCACTTTTTGATACTATAAATAATGCTTGTCATTATTGGGCCCATGGTGACTATGAACTCATTAGAAGAGTTTGTATTTTCATTTGTAGTTATGAGATCATCCTACACCAGTACCACAAATTCCATATATTTATTCACCTTATTACTTACAAATCATGAGACGACCATTTATGGTTGTACCACTAGAGAGACTTGATGAAGCTCCTATGTTTCATGGGAAAATAGAAGTTTGTAACTTTATCTAGTAACTTAAATCCTTCTATGCCTATGATGTTGAATGTATGCATTCATTGGTTCACCTTTTTTATGGCATAGCTGTGAGGTGGTGGTGAACCCATAATGAGTGACTTATTCATTAAGATTAAGTACACTCTATTTTACATCAGTAATTTCATCATGATAACCACATTTGGGTACAATTATCTATAGTGGAGTAAAATCACTAAAACCACACATAGAAGCTTGTGAATCCATGTGGATTGATGAATAATCCTTCTTGTCATATTACCTATGGGTACATGCTTTTTATGAAACCTTACGTACTCAGGCTAGAGCATGGTATGTTCATGAATAATGACATTTGGGTACCTATTTCTAGCATCTATTAAAAAATAACATGATCTTACTCATCTCCAAGGATGGATTTGTGCATCACTCTCTAATCCATATATGAGGTAATTGTTGGTGACCCTAGTTCCATCAAAGATCAGTTGTTATAAATACATAATGTCTTACAATAAGGCTTGGTTTTCTTTAATGATCCACCTGAGTAATTTATCCCCATGCCAAAACCTATCCTTAATCAGGCATGCCATGAAGATATTCACCAAGGGAATAAAAAAATAGTGTTTCATGTTAATGAAGGTGAAGGTTCCAACTCACCTAACCTAATGATAAATCATTTTTATGTCCCTATATACTATGTCATTCAAACTATTCATGATATTGGTCTTGATGTAGACCACCCATACTTAAAACCACTTCAAAATATCTAGCACAACATCAACACAAAGGAAGAACCAAAGATAACTATTATGGGTAAATATTGGTTTAATATAGAGGTTTCAAAAATATTTGAGTTGTTAAAATAATACCAATATGTCTTTCCAATGAGTTATAATGAGATGAAAGGTGTTCATCCATCATTAGGCAAAATACATATCAAATTGGTTGACAATGCTTGATGAGTTATGAAATGTCCATATAAGATGAATCCAAATTTACGTACATGAGTGAAAGAGGAAATTGATAGTATGATATGTGCTAGAGTGACAACCCCAATTTATGAGTCTGAATGGGTCAGTCCCATGGTCATAAGTATAAATAAATATGGCCACATTATAATTTGCATTGACTATCACATACTTAACACATTTTGTGTTACTATATCTTTTCTAACACCATTCATATAATAATTCCTTGAAGGCATCACTGGGTATGAAATTTATACTTTCACAGATGGTTTTTCTAGGTACAATCAGGTCTAGATTATAGAGGAGGATTGACCTAATACTAAATTTTCTATCAAATGGAGATCTTTCACATATACCATCATGCCATTTATGTTGAAAATACACCTATTGTATTCTCCTATATAGTCATTGAGGCCTTTAAATACTTTATCCATAAATTTATTCAAGTTTATTTGGATGACTATATAGTCTATGGCTTGGTGAAAGATCATTTTTCTAATCTATAGCTCACATTTGAGCATTGTTGAGTGCTTCCAATATCACTAAATCTAAAGAAGTGTCTTTTTTATACACCATTTAATGTTCTTCTTGGTCATATTATCTAAAAAGATAAACTTTTGGTAGACCCTACTAAGGTAGTTATCATTATCCATCTACCAGTGCTAACATCTCAGTACACAATTTGCACCTTTCTAGGACATACAGGTTATTGTCTTAAATTTATTTGAGGTTATGTAAGGATTGTCACACCCTTGGAAGAACTCTTGAAACATAACAAAAACTTTATTTATACCCGTTCTTGCCAAAAAGCTAGTGGGGCCTTAAAGGACAAACTTGTCACTACCCTAATTCTCTAATTCCCTAGTTGGATAAAACCATTCCATGTCCATATTTATGCTTATGTAAATTCCATTGTTATAATCCTTTCACAACCTAGTGAAGGTCACCTTGATCAGCCCATCTATTTTTCCATTACAAAACTTACTTTGGTTGAGAATAATTACACCACCATAGAGTGTGAATTCACTTTCCATGGTTTATGATTTATAAAATTTTATATAGTACCTATTATCACTTATATTTACACCCTTGGAAGAGATGTATCATCTCTCCTCATCTAAGTGGCACAATGGAAACATATCACTTATTTTGGGTGATTAATTTGGTGAGATGAATCTCTAGAAGGGATAGTTCCCTTGATGCACTCTTTGAAACACTCTTTCACTTATCAATTTTACATGAAAAGGGTTAAGAATACAAACTTATAAAGATAAATTATGATGCAAAATTATTTAATTTACTCCTATTGATTTAAATTATACTACTTAGATACAAACAAAACTTTCTTCACACAAAACTCACAACACAAGATAGATTGTTCCATCAATGTTTCATATGCTAGGTTCAAGAGGCATTTTGATGTTTAAGAGGGTAATGAATTATTCCTTAGGATAATATATTCATGGAATAATTATAAAAAACTTATAAACTAAAATATAACACTAATAAAAACATGTAAAAAATTACTCTTATGCACACTTGGTGAACAATCAAGGATAACATTCTAGAAAAGATCATCTTCTACTAGACAAGACCAATAAAATTTCAACAAAACTCAATTATACAGCATGTAAGTAAGAAAATTCACTTTTTTATTGATTCGAGAGTATTTAAAATACAAAATTGTCTAAATTTTCACCATTAACCAATAGAGGCTACCAAAAAGAGCCAAAAGAGTCACTACTTATAACATTTGGGAGAGGGGAAAGATAAGGGAAGTCCAAAGGTCACTTGGACACCTATCAATATAAAAAAAAATGTTAAAATTTCATGATAAAGAGATGTGAAATGAACCATGTAATTTTAGGAATTCCAAGTGTCCATACAAGTTATGAAACTTATGAAAAGTGGCATGAAACTCCTTATCTTGGCTCAGAAAACTACCTTCATGATTTGGACTTATTTAAACATCCAAAAACTATGGATAGGTCTAATGATTTAAATGAGAGGGAATTATTTTATAAATTCCTCTCCATGAATTTTTTTCATTCTTCCTGATATGGAAACTCCTATAAGTAAGGCATCACTGCTTGCAATCTAAAACAATCTTTTTTTAGTCACTCCTCACACTTTGCCTCAAAATTGGCTTCAATTTTCCATGTAAATGTATGGGAGGGCATGTATGACACTTTTAAATACTTTCCATGGCCTTTAACTACTTAGGTACACCTTAGAAAGGCTCATGCTTGGAGTTTAACACTTCTCACCATTGTGTTCGCTATACTAGCTTTGATTGGCTAAGATGATAGGTATTGTTTAAATAATTATAATTTTTTTAAAATCATTATATGGCCATAATGAGTTATTACAAGTCCTAATATTTTCTCCAAACTTTATTGCATCTCTTGAAACCTCATGTACCCTAAATAATACACAAAATAATAAAAATAACCTATTTTGTACCATGTTCATATAGGTAGGGTAGTAAAAAAATGGATGAGTAAGAGCCTTGAAGAGTCCTTTTCAACATCCAATTACTTTCATGTCCATTCCATCCCATCTAGATTCATCTTCAGTCTTCTTTTCCCAATTAGGTCTTTCTAAGGGTTTAGTGAGGGTTTTAGACAATTTTCTTCCTTAATATTTGTTCATATAGCCCTCACATTGTAAATACCAAAAAAATCCACAAAAATTATTTTAGGGGACCCTACTAACCACTCCAAAGTTCTTTTTCCTCCATGCATATCCTCAAAAAAGATATAAGCATTTGGAATCACCCTATCGATCTTGTTTTCCACCTTTCCTACATGATTGGACTATCTTTGAGATAAAGGTATCTTTCCTTTAAGTTTATTTTCATAAAAAAATCTCATAAATGTCTAAATATATCTCATAAACATGATCCAATAAACTATATATCTCACCAAGAACTAGAAGTGAGGTTGGACCCCCAATTGGCTCTAGGTCTACTCAAGGCCTAATGGGATTAACATGCATCCTTCTAGTTTGGTCTATTTAGATTAATCTATCATGGTTTTTTTGGTTTCTTATTCATTATAAAAATATAACCACACAAATTTATTATCACCCCTTTTCATTTCTTCCTCTCATTCACCAACTAGACCTAATGGAAACTTGTCTAGTTACACTGTGTGCAAGGGTATTTTGTTCATTTTGAGAGGTATGAGCCTTAATAGTGATTCCTATCACATTTTTTCATTTTATAAACCTAAAAATATGTTTATTTAGTTTTATAAATCTTTTCATCAAGTTATTTTTCCCATTTTGACTTTATTTGCTTGTTTTACCAAACCCTAATTTTTCTTGACTAGCTGACATCTAAGATAAAATAGTGAGGTATATCCATATTCCTAAAATAAAAATGAATATTTTTATATTTTTATTAGGTAATAATAATACTTTATACAAAATTTTAAATTTAGAATCATTTATTTAGGCACCTAACCAAATCAAATTGCCCAAAAAGGGCCTCCAAAAAGGATTGTTTCCTACATTTTTTCCTTCTTCCTAAGAATGACTCATCAAAAATAACTTAAATGATATTAAGCTTTATAAACATTTCCTAAATATATAATTAATTCTTATTAATCTTTTTATTCACACAAAAACATTCCTCTTCTTTGGATTCTTCATTCTTACTCACTAAGCAAAGAGTTCATAAGTGTAATTGTATGGGTTGTTACCTTTAAGCTAAAAGGAAAAATAGATGATCATCTTGAAGGGATCCTAGAGATTGTGTAAATAATTTATCAATAAATATTGAACCATTTTTAAGTTTATTTTAACCTTATTTCTCTCTTTTCATACTCACCTCTTACCCTCACCAAGATTGCACACTTAGTTGTAGGTGCATATAGGGCTATAAGAGGTATGTGTAGGCTTGTTTCATCATTCTAAAAGTTTATTAAGTTCATCATGATATTAATGGATGTTATAAAATGATTTTATCATCATTTAAATCTCAATTTAACCCTTCATATTCAATTTAAGCTCATATTCTGAGTCCTTCCCTATTCTGACTGAGAAATCCTACCAAAGTGATTGTTGTAGGTGTCCATTAACTTATTTGGACTTTGGTCATGGTGATTAAGGCATTATTTGAATACCTTGAGGTTAAAAAGTATGTTTTTATACCTTCACTCACCTTATATTCTTTAAAAATTCACCAAAATACTAATGTTATCTCACTATCTATATACCCTATTGTAGGTGAACATTTTTCTATAGAGGGACACCTGTAGGTGTCCATGGGGCTTGAAAAACTATGCATCATATCTTTTTAATGACCGTCATGATATTTTTTATACCATTAAACAAATGGATCCATTATATCTATCAGAGTGTGTTTTATTTTATTCTTAGGATGTCAAAAGGCCATTCATAACTCCTAACATGTAGATGTTAGTGGTCTTTCAGTGTTTTTTAGGGCAACTTTAAGGCCTTCAAATTCTATCCTCCACTTACTTTTTGACTCCCATATTTGGCATGTCTCTTATATATACTATAAGAAATAAATTAATCCAATATATATAATTTTTAACCCATTAAAAACATGTTTTATGATATCTACAAAACCCCCTGGACCTTTCTTTTCTTAGTTTAGGGGAAATGTCCTTGTACTCAGTCTTTATTCTTTCCAACATGTTCTACACCTTCTTTTGTCTTTTTACACTTTATATCAAATTTATTACAACTATAGAACATGATATTGTTTTAAAATGACCCTATAATTTTCAAAATATCCCATTCAAATGCCTTCATATCCCTAAGGTACCACTTGTAGGTGGTCATCAACATACACAAGTAGCGAGCATGGAATCTTCGACAGTATGAGAGATGGATAGGTTTATGATCATTCTCATGCTTTCACCAAATGTCCCAATGCACCTTTATAAATATTATAATATTTAAACCCATATCAATCTTCCCACCTCTTATCATGATGTCAGTAAAAGGCTCCTATAGGTGCATATGGGTTGTATGCAGGTACGGTGTCTAGAATGGAGCAAAAAATATGGATGAATGAATCTCAAGAGAAACTTAAACTCAAAATAAAACATTTTAAATTCATGATTTTTATAAATTAGGTCTTAATACAATATCCATAACACTATTCCAATGTGAAATTATCTTTCTTACATCTAGAATAAAGCAGGTAGGGGTCTCTAGAATGACTAGTTGGTGTGGGGAAAGAGTTTATAACCAGTCTTATGTATTTTTTTTAAAAAAATCCCAAAAAAACACCATGAAACATTAAAATAATTATTTATATCATCTTATAATGTATCCAACATCCTTATATTCAACATCACCAACTGGTTCGTATAAACTTAACCAAAATAGAATAAAACATATAGGGTGCAGGAAATAGTGAGTAGAAAAACATAGTCAACTTGTAAAGGATGATTCATAAAATAATAGTTGATAAATACTTTCACTATTTATATTTAAATTAATTTATATAATTTTAATATCACCTCCCAAAATCATTTTCCTTGAAACCTCTTAAGTTGTCTATACTAAGTATAAGCTTACTAGTCACTTATGTATGTTTAGAAAGGCAAAGAAGAAGCATAATGGTTTTAGCTTAAAAATTCCACTTATAAATCATGTAAATAATTAATATGAATTTTATGAAGATTAAAATTCCTTCCATGATCTTATCCCATGTGTCACCTTCCCCCATGGGTCGTACAAGTGTCAAATGCTCCCTTTTTCAGTTGGTTTCTTGAATTTTAGCTAAACAACCTACAAGATTATAATTTAAATAACATACCTAATATTTAATATGACCTATTTGATTTTTTAAAGGAAAAAATGACACTTTTACACCTTATAAACCATGCCACTTGCATTTATGACCCGAAAAGCCCACTAAATGACCCAAAATGACAAATAAACTTATTAGACCATGACTAAGGATAAAAATACATTAGATAACATAAAATTAACTAAAATATGGACTATTTTAAATTATTTTACCGCTAAAATTTTAAAAAACCAAGTTTTTTACCTATAGGGATCCAAACTTGACTTAAAAGTCAAATTTGGTCAACAAAATGGAGACTCATAGGGTAAGTATGTCTACTATACTAAAGACTAGTATCCTTATCAATACATGGGCAAAGGGATTAAATTAATTATCGAATAAAAATATTAATTAATTAATTAAAACACACAAAAGTATCATAACACACCAAGCAAACACAAAACAAATCAATAACCAACAAGACTCACACATGTGCATAAACAATTAGGGGAAATAAGGAAAATAAAAAGTATGTACAAGGGGAGAGGAGAAAATTTAGTATAAATGTTTGAGATATATCCCATTGATTTGGATATGAATCTCCTCTCCATATAACTTTGAAAGTTGGAAAGTACTATGTTGCTTGCAATGGGTGATAACATAAGGGCCACTCCTAAAATCATCAAACTTTGTGTGTTTTCCAGGCTTAGCCCTATCTTCATCCCACTTTAGAACAATCTCCCCATCTTGGAAGCATTTTGGCATGGTTTTATTTTCAAATTATCTCTTTGTTTGGTCTTGATAAGCTCTCATAGTTTACATAGCTTGATCTCTTATTTCTTCAAGATCCATCAACTCACATAATCTGACCTCCATGCTTTAATTTTCCATCAACTCTAGTTGGTAAGTGAGATCTAAGGCTATTAACTCAAGTGAAACAGGCATCCTATCTTATCTCCCATAAACAAGTGTATATGGCAAGTTTCCAATGGCTCTTTAGGGGGTGATTCTATTAGCCCAAAGAGCTATCTTCAACTTGGAATGCTAAGTTATTTGGTTTTCCTCCATTGTCCTCTTTATGATCCTGATTATATTTTTATTAGTGGACTCAACTAGTCCATTCCCTTTTGGATAATATTTATTGGAAGTACTAAGATAAATTTCATGCTTCAAATCCCACTCACTTATCTTCATTCCAAGGAAAGCCAATGTATTGTCTAAAATTATTATTGAAGGAGCCTCAAACCTTGTCATTATGCCTTAATAGAAGTCTAGAAATAAACTTTATTTTTCTTACTTGAGAGCTACAGCCTCCACCAATCTTTTTAAAGTAATCTATAGAATTCAACACCCACTTGTGGCTAGAACAAGAAGAGGGGTTGATTAGGCCTATGAAATCTAGACCCCATTGCATAAAAGGTTAGTCTACTTCTATTGGATGAAGAGGAAAGGCTTTAAAATTTTGCTTAATATCAAAGAGAATACATTTTTTACATTTATTTACCCAAGCATGGGTGTCTTTAAACAAACTAGGCCAAAAATGTCCAGCTCTCATAATCTTAGTAACTATGGTTCTTGAAGCAAAGTGACCACTAGTTGGTCCATCATGAAACTCAAGAAATATCTTCTCAACCTAATTTGATTCAACACACCTCAATTTTACACCTGAAAGGTATTTACTAAACCATACTCTTTCAATAAGCACATAAGGAATAGATTGTAATCTAAATTACCTTCTTTTGGCTCTATATAGGCCTTGTGAACACTCACTAGTTTGAAGAAAATGGATCATTTCTTAAGTCCAACTCTTGATTAATGAATATGTAGCTATCATAGGATTTTCATGAAGTTATAAAACAACTTATTTTTTTTCCTTTAAATCTAAATTATGGTTCTCATATAATCCCTTCCCTTTCACTAGCTTGGTTGTATTGATTTCTACATCATACTCCACTTTGATGATCCAGCCATCCCTTTTTTCATTCAAAAATATACTTGAAAGGAATTCTTTGACTCTAGGATGAGGTACCAATATATGAATCTTGTTTTTAGACAACATATGCCTAAACTTATTTAGAATTTTAACAACTAAAAGTACTTTCTTCTCTACATAAGTGAATCTTACCTCATAGCCTTACAATCCTTGACTAAAGAAGGCAATAAGTTGCTCCAAGTTTTCTTCATTTGATTGAGTGAGCATGGAAAAAATTACATCTTCATTTCCAAAGGTATAAAATTTGAAATCCTTTTATAAATTATGACTTTCAAGAGTTGGAGCTTGAGCAATAGCTTGTTTGATCTTTTCAAAACTTTCCTTCCTTCTCCTTGTCCAAGTAAACACTTCATCCTTCCTTTGCATGGAGGTTAGAGGCTTGAGTAAATTATATAAATAAGGAATATACCTCCTTATCAAATTTATTTTTATAAAGAGACTTTTCAAACCTTTTTTATGATTGGGCAAAGTCAATGCCAATATTGCACTCACCCTTTCAAGATCTATGGATAGGCCTTTCCTTGAGACTATGTATCCCAAAAAAAATCCTTCATTGATAGAAAACACACACTTATTTGGGATAAGAGATATTAAAAACTCTCTACATCTCTCAAAAATATTCCTAAGGTGATTAAAATGGTCCTTTTCATCTTTAGAGAAAATTGTGATATCATCAAGATACACCAACACTATATCATTTATTAGACCTTGAAAAGCCATATCCATTATACAATGAAATGTTGCACCAGTATTAGACAAACCAAAATTAATTTTCATATAAGAATATTTACCCCATTTATTAGTAAATTTTGTCTCTTATTGGTCACTTTTCTTTACCAAAATTTAATTATACCTTGATTATCTATCAAGGAGTGAGAACCTTTCACTACCTACCACAACTTGCAAAATCTACTCCATAAAAGGAAGAGGATAATGGTCCTTCAAAGAAACTCTAATCAAATATATAAATTAAACACATAAAATGATTTCCCCATTCCTATTTCTTACTGGGACTAAGTTTTCCAACCAAGATAAATGCTTTATAGGGAAAATGATCTTAGACTCAATCAAATTTGTAAGCTCCTTTCACATGAGAAGCTCAATCGTAGGATTGATTGGCCTTTTATTTATTTGATAGGCTTAGAATTATCATCTATCTCTATGGTATTTTGAGATAATTTTGGATCAAATCCCTTTATATCACTATATTCCCATGCAAAGACATCAAAAAATTCTTTCATAACTCAATGAAAGCTTATCTTTCTTCTCTAGTACATACCTTCCCTAGAGAAAGTAACTTATCCTTGAATATTTGTACTCTCTCATAGTTTTATTACTTATTAAACATGCTTAAATTTTCCTTATTAAATTTATAATCATCTTTGAAGATACTCTCAAGTGTGACTAAGCCTTTAGGGAGCTTGTTTGTCTTCAATTGTACAATCTACCCTCGATATTCATGTTGTAGTTTGGACTAATTCTTTGAGGAAAACTCAGCCTCCTCTTATATAAAAATAGATATTTTTTGGTCACTATAAAACACTTTCCAATTATTGACATTATTAGGTATAGAGGGCCTTACAATCACCTTGAGATGAGGTTGGTTCTTGTCTTCTCTTATCTCCTTTAGAACATCAAATTGAGCTCCAATTACTACCAACCTATTATCATGTTTGTTTTCTTCTCTTGGAATAGATTAGATGTTGAAGGCTTGTAAATACTCTATAAGGTCAAACACTGTATGATTATAGGACTTAATCAAATATTTATTAATCATATTTTCTCCTCTTATTTGATTCACAACTAACTGAATATCACCATACACTTGCAACTCTTTCACACCTCTTTTCCTAACCCACTCAAGGCCATGAATGAGGGCCTCATATTCTACCACATTATAATTACAACTAAAGTGAAATATAAAAGTAGAGTAGTACCTTTCCTTGGATGGAGAAGCTAACATTGCTCCACCACCTGCTCTAACCTTGCTTCTAGATGCATCAAAGAATAGCTACCATAAACCATCCATGTTTTCATTTGGATTCAACAAATTTGGCATGAAAGAGTCCTCCTAAATAATTCAATACACTCTAATACCATCTTCCTTTATGAATTTTTAAGGATCATGCTCATAATTCTCAGCTCCCCATTCATCTAGATACAAATCAAAAACTCCTTTAAGAGAAGTTGGAGATTGGTCCATGTGAAGCTCTTCCTCATATAGAATGGCATAATTGACATTTACCACTTTAGGAATGTAGGGATCTAAATTATTGTGATGAATAGGCTCTGATTCAATCTTCACCTTGGCACCATACTTTGTCTTAAAAACCATATATGACCAATTGTCTACCAAGTATCCACATATCTTGGTTGTAAACTCTTTTGACAAATAAAGAGCAAAATATGGGGCTAAGTTTACAGCAACCACATCATGAGGGATGGAAAATGTAGGACAGTAATGTAAAATCAAATTCAAATTTTTTACTACTCTCAAGTTCTTTGTTAGTGACCCATCTAATTTTAGGACTCCTTTAGCCATTGGTTCATACTTAAGGCCTAATTTATCCACTATTGACTTGGGAATAATTGAACTACTAGCCCCACTATCTATGATGCAATTGTGAAATAAGAAATAACCAATGATCAAAGATAGATAAAAATTATTTTTATTAGTTTTATTCACTTGTCCATCAATGAATTGACTTTCATTCACCAATACAACATTTCCATTTATAGCTAATCCAACTTGTTTTCCTAGTCCAAACAATTCTTTTTGGAGCATATCTTTTTGTCTCAGTGTTACCAATGAATCTCATAATTAAATATTCATGTGTAACCTCTTCATTTGATCCAAAACATTGATATAAGGATTTATCATCTTGAAAGGCTCTTTAGAAGCACTAGTACTTTGTGATGTAGCTTGTAAAGATGGATGTGTAGGAGCTAGTTTTGAAATTTGAAATTTATGATTCTCCTACACCTTAGGAGCTTAGTTAGACCCACATACTATTGGAGGTGATGTAGGGTTCAAAATAGGTCCTTGAGTTTCCCCTTATGTTTCTTTAATAGCCCTCTTCTTATATCTAGTGTTAGAGGACACATTATTATTCACATTTTTTGAACTTCCCAAATAATTGATGGTACAAAAATATCCCTTCAAATGATTTATAAGAGTAGAATCAGATTGTGTTTTTCCATTTTTCATTGACACCTCAAAATTGGAAACTTGAGATGCTTGATTACCTTGCATTGTCATGGCTAAATTATGTATTTCATTGGCATATGCAACTTGACCTTGATTTTGGTCATAAGAAGGATAGCATGGTTGTTCTTAAACAAATATTTTTGAGTTGGAACAATATCTTTAGAAGATGATGGGGCAATAAGATTGTAACTTTGGTAAAGTCTAGCTTGAGTGATTTCAACTTGTCCTTGAGCATTACCTTAAAAAGGAGGCCTCTTTTCTTGTCTAAATTGATTATAGGATTGGTAAGGCTTGTAATTTTGAGCTTGTTGCCTTTTAATATCAACCAATTAATTAGTGACACTTTGAATCAAAACCTTGATATCATGAATCTCATTGGTAGGGGCAAGGGTAGACTTTTCTTGACTATTAGGCAAAGGATCCAAGGTACGTAGAACAACTTGACTAGGAGGCTACAAATTAGGGAACAATGGCATTGGTGGTCTAGGAGCAATATTCCCTACTTGAATAAGAAAATTCTTAGCATTAATGGCTATTTCATAGGTAGTATGTAGTGTATCCCCACCCATGGATTGGATCATCATGGCTATATCACTATTTAATGCTTTTAGGTAATAAAAATATGCATAATTTGGAGTAGGTATCACAAGTGCTAGGATCCTATCACATGTTTTTTGAATTATAGAGTTAAATTATTGCATGAAATCTTGTGGAACCTTTTTGATAGTGGTCAATTTCTCATCTAGTTATATATAATCACTCTTCTCTTCAAACCTCTTAGACAATATATCTCCTAGTTCATCCCATGAAGGAATGGAATTATGAGGTAGAGTCCCATACCAATCTAACTCTTTCCCTTTGAAATACAATGCCAATAGCCTAATAGACACATCCTCTTGAGTGATATTATGGATGTTGTAGAATTTTTTTGTGTTTTTTATGTGTTCAATGGGAGTAATAATACCTTCTCCACTAAAGGATGGAACACTCTTAAGGGTTATTCCAAGAATTTGGTCATATTGGGCAGGATTTAAAGGAGATGGTCCAGTGAAGGCTAAAAAAGGTTGGTTTCTAACTATATTGGAATGTAAACTATATGTATTAATGGATGAACTAAGTAGAAACATAGACTTCTTAAACACCAACTCCCATGAATAAGGATGAGTATTCACAAATCTAAATCTTTTGATAGAAAATAAAGGTAATTGCATAAAATCAAAAGGTATACCTTTGGTAGTAGACCTAGTGGTCACCTTTGGAATGGAAATTAAGGAATAATAAGCAACCAAAGAGTTTAAATCTTAGTGGATTCATGAGGTACTGAATTTATATGTTCTTTTGACTACAAATTTGCCAAAACCAACACCAATCTTGGATAATCTTCTAGGACATAGAGTCCCACTAGGCATAATAAAAACTATTATCACTTAGATTTTTAATCCTTAAGGAGATGCTTTAGCTCTCCTCATATATTTGTCACAATTGAAACATCTCACTTTTTTTTGATGATCAATTTGGTGAGATGAATATCTATAAGGGCTAGTTCCCTTGATGCACTCTTTCAAACACTCTTTCACATATCAATTTTGGATGAAAAGGGTTAAGAAGAAAAACTTAGAAAGATAAAATTTGAAGCACCAATATTGAATTTCCTCCTATTTATTCAAATTATATTACTTAGATAAAAAAAAAAAGCTTTCTTCACACAAAACTCACAACACAAGACATATTCTTACATCAATATTTCATATGCTAGGTTCAAGGGGGATTTTGATGATTAGGAGCATAATTAATGATTCCATGGGAGAATACAATCATGTAAAACTTATAAAAAACTTATAAACTAAAAGAGAACACTAAAAAATACATGTAACAATTATTCTTTTTCACACTTGGTAAACTATCAAGGATACCATGCTAGAAAAGATCATCTTCTACTAGACAAGACCAATAAGATTGCAATAAAACTCAATTGTACAACATTTAATTAGGAAAATTCACTTGTTTATTTATTAAATATTAATTAAAATACAAAATTTTATATGGTTTCACTATTAACCAATAGAGGCTATCAAAAAGAGCCAAAAGAATCATTACTTATAGCATTTGGGAGAGGGGAGAGACAAGGGAAGTCCAAAGGTCACTTAAACACCTATCAAGATAATAAAAGAGGTTAAATTTTCATGAGAAATATATTTGAAATGAAACACATAATTTAATTAATTCAAAGTGTCTATACAAGTCATGAAATTTATGAAAAGTGGCATGAAACTCTTGTCTTACCTCAGAAAACTACCTTCATGATTTGGACCTATTTGAACATCCCAAAACTAACTAGGGATAGGTGTGATGATTGTAATGAGATATAAGGATTTCATACATGACTCTACATGTATTTTTTTAATTCTTACTCTTTTATAAACCCTTATAAGTAAGCCATCATTGCCTATAATCTAAAAAACTCCTTTTTTAGTCACCCCTCACACTTGACCTCAAATTTGGCTTCAATTTTCAAATAAAATATATATGAAGTAGTTGATGACACTTCTAAAGAATTTTCATGGCCTTATAATACTAAATTACACCTTAAAAATTCTCACACTTGGAGTTTTCACCCATTTCATTATTGTGTTCACTATGCTAACTTTGACTAGTTGAGATGAGACCTATTTTTTGAACACTTAGAAGTTTTTTCAAAGAATTAGATGGCCATAGTGAGTTATTAAAATTCCACATATTTTCCCCAAACTTGATTAAATCTCTTGAAACCTATTTTACCTTACACAATACATAAAATATTCAAAAGAACCTATTTTTACCCTATCTATACAAGTAGGTTATCACAAAAATTGATGAGGAGGAGCCTTGAAGAGTCCTTTATGACCTCCAGTTACTTTCCTAATTGGGTCTTTCCAAGGGTTTAGTGAGGGTTTTAGATAGTTTTATTCATTAAGCTTTGTTCATAAAGCCTTGACATTGGAACTACCAAAAAAATCCATAAACATGATGTGAGGGGACCCTACTAACCACTTCAAACTTATTTGTTCTCCATGCATATCCTTAGAAAATATATTCGTATTTGGAATCACCTTATTGAGCTTGTTTTCAACATTTCTTGCATGCTTAGACTATTTTTCAGTTAAAATTAGCTTTCTTGTAAGTTTATTTGCATACCAAAATCTCATAAATGTCTAAATCCATCTTATAAACATTATCCAATAAACTAGATAGCTCACTAAGAAGTAGAAGTGAGTTTGGATCCCCAATTAGCTCTAGGTCTCCTCAAGGTCTAATGAGCTTAGCATGTACCCTACTATATTGGGCTATTTGGACTTATCTCTCATGTTTGGGTTATTTTATTATTCATTTTTACACCTCATTCAAGCTCACAAGGTCACCACACAACTTTTTTAGCACTCCTTTTCATTTTTTTCCTCTCATTCACCAATTAGGCCTAATGGAAGCTTGTCTAATTAGACTATGTGCAAGGGTATTTTGTTTATTTTGAGAGGTTTGAGCCTAAAATAATTACTAATATAATTTTTTTCATTTTATACACCTCAAAATATTTTTATTGAGGTTTCAAAATCTTTCCATGAAGTTATTTTTCCCATTTTGACTTCATTAGCTTATTTTGCCAAACCCTGATTTTTCTTAACTAGCTGACCTATGAGACAAAATAATGAGATATATCCCTCTTCCCCAAGGAAAAATTAATATTTTATGACTTTTATTATGTCATAATGAGACTTTTTACCAAATTTAAAAGTTAGACTCATTGATTTAGGCACCTAACCAACTCAAATTGCCCAAAAAATGCCTCTAAAAAGGATTGTTTCCTACATTTTTTCCTTCTTAAGAATGACTCCTCAAGGATAAATCCAATTATATTAGGATTAATAAAAATGTCCTATATATAAAATTAATTATAATTAATCTTTTTAATCACCCAAAAACATTCCTCTTCTTTGGATTCTTCATTCTTAACCACTGAGCAAAGAGTCCATAAGTGTAACTATACAGACTGTTGCCTTTAGGCTAATAGGAAAAGTAGATGATCATCTTGAAGTTATCTTAGAGATTTTTTAAACAATTTATAAATAAATATTTAACCATTTTCAATTTTCTTGTAACCTTATTTCTCTCTTTACATATTCACCTCTTACCCTTACCAAGACTGCACACTCAATTGTAGGTGCATACAGGGCTGTAAGAGGTCTATGTGGGCTTGTTTCATCATTATAAGAGTTTATGAAGTTCATAATGATATTAATTTAGGTTATAACATGACTTTATAATTATTAAAATCTCACTTTAACCCTTCATATGCACTTTGATCTCATAAACTGAGTCCTTCCCTGTTCTGACTGAAAAACGCTACCAAAATGACTATTGTAGGTGTGCATTAGCTTATTTGGAATTTGGTCATGATGATTAAGGCCTTATTTTAATAAATTTAGGTCAAAAAGTATATTTTTATACCTTTACTCACCTTTTATTCCCTAAAAAATCACTAAATCACTAATGATAGCTCACTGTCTATATACCCTATTGTAGGTGAACTTTTTTCTATAGAGGGACACCTGTAGGTGTCCATAGGGCTTGAAAAAGTATGAATCGTATCATTTTTATGACCTTAATGAAATTTTTTAGATAATTAAACCAATACAAAAATTATATCCATGAGATTGTTTTATATTTTCTTCTTAGGATGTCAAAAGGCCATTCACAACTCCAAACCTGTAGATGTTAGTGTAGTGTTTCAGTGTTTTTTAGGGCAACTTTGAGACCTTCAACTTTTATCCTCCACTTACTTTCTGACTCAAATATTTGGCATATATCTTCTCTATACTATATTTAATAAATTCATCCAATATATATGATGTTTAACCCTTTACAAACATGTTATATGATATCTACAAAAACCCCTGGACCTTTATTTTCTCAGTTTAGGAAAAATGTCCCTGTACTCTATCTTTATTCTTTCCAACATGTTCTACACCTTATTTTGTATTTATAAACTTTATATAAGATATTTTATGACTCCATAACATTTTAGTGTTTGAAAATGGCCCTATCATTTTCAAAATATCCCATTCAAAGTCCTTCATAGCCTTGAGGTACCACCTATAGGTGGTCATTAGCATACATAGGGAGTGAGCATGAAATCTTGGGCAGTATGAGAGATGGATAGGTTTATGATCACTATCATGCATCAAAAAAATTTCCCAATGCACCCTTATTAATAATATAATATTTAAACCCATATCAAGCTTCCCACCTCTCAGCATGACATCAGCAAAAGGCTTTTGTAGGTACATATGGGCTCTATGTAGGCAGGGTGTCTAGAATGGAGTGAAAAATGTGGATGAATGAGTCTCAAGAGAAACTAAAACTAAAAATAAAACCTTTAAAATTCATTATTTTTATCAATTATGTCTTAATACAAACTCCATTACACTATTATAATGTGAAACTTTCTTGCATACCTCTAAAACAAAGCAAGTAGGGGTCTCTAGAATGACTGGTTGGTATGGGGAAAGAATTTATAACTGATATTATGTCTTATTAAACATCAAAATTAACTCACATAAACTATTTATTACTTATTAAACTGATAAACCCTAATTACAACTCCATGAGCAAGCTAAACAAGTTATATATGTGTGTGTTTTAACATGAAACTAAGCAAGGAGTTGACTAAGCTGAATGGAAAGATTTAAAGTTGTCTAAAGCATGATATGATGAAAATAAAGATGAGAATATATGATAATGTTTCCATAATACCTATGTAACATCATTTTCCATTGTAATTAAACCTTTTTATAAGACCAACATTTTGAAACAAGGTAGATTTGACTGAAACTTCATAATGGTGACACCTTCCTCTAGTATGAGACAACTTGCCCATAAAAACACCATTAAAAATGAAAATAAGTATGGAGATAATATTATAAGGTATAAAATATAATATATAGTCAAAATCACCAATGTATTCATACATACTTGACCAAAATGAAGCAAAACCTATAGGGTGCAGGAAATAGTGAGTAGAAAAACATAGTCAGCTTATAAAGGATGATTGATATAGCATATTTGATCAATAATTAAAATATTTATATGTAAGTTAATATATTTTAGTTTAATATCACCTCCAAAAATAATTTTCATTTAAACCTCTTGAGCTATACGTACTAAAAACAAACTTGTTCATCAATTTTTTTATGTCTAGAAAGGCAAAGAAGAAGCAAAATGGTTCTGGCTTAAAAATGGAAATTCCAAAGAATGTCAAGAATTTAGATGAGTGTGAGGAATATTAAAATTCCTTATATGATCTTATCTCACATGTCGCCTTCCCCCATGGTTTGTACAAGTGCCAAACACTCCCTTTTTTAGTTGGTTTCTTGAATTTTAGTTAGATAACCTACAATATTCTGATGTAATTGGCATCCCTAAAATTTAATATGACCTATTTGATGTTTTAAAGTAAAAAATGACACTTGGAAACCTTGGGAACTATGCCACTTGCATTTATGACCCCTAAAATCCCATTAGATGACCCAAAATGACAAATAATTTTATTAGACCATGACTAAGGCTAAATATACATTAGATAAAATAAAATGATATATAATATGGTTTATGACAAATTATTTGACCCCAAAACATCTTAAAAACCAATTTTTTTACTTATAGGGGTCCAAATTTGACCTAAAAATCAAATTTGGTCAATAATACCTATTACCCACTCCTTTCATATTCTATATAAACCACAAAGCTTTAAATTATCTAGTTAATAAACCTATGTTACATGACTGAATCTAATACTAGATTGTATTATTTCAAGAATTCTAATTCTCTATCGTGATCAAACTAGGAAAGACTAATTACAGTCCTAACCATCTCTCCCAAATTGATTATAGATAACTAATATGTGCCTTTGAGGATGACCTTCTTGATGTATGGTTGTTTTGTGTTTCACATGTTCTTAATGAGTTATAATATATTATAGCTTTCTTAACTACTAGCACACCACCAGATTGTCTAAGTTCATAGGCTAAGAATAAACTAGTCATCTACACTGCACCATTCTAGCTCACTAGAAGGGACCTCTACAAGCTTGGATGAGATGAAATCCTTTGATGTTATGTCATGAAACATGAGTTCTTGGAAGTACTTCATGAATTTCATGAGGTCATTACTAGTAGATATGATGCTATTGAGGATATTGCATGTAAAGTATTATTAGCTAGACTAAGGTGGCCTACCCTTTTTCAAGATTCCATACTACATGTTAAGTAGTGTGATATTTTCTAGTGCATGGGTAAACCAAATCACTAATATGTCATGCCTTTAAATTATATTTTATTACAAGAACAATTTGATAAATGGGCCATGGATTTTATCAACCCAATAGGATGACATATAGGTTCCTATTATACTATAATAATAATTGATTATCTCATGTGCTAGGTTGAGGCCATGATAAAAAGGGATTGTAATACTATAAATACCATTCCTTCGTATGGGAACATATCATAACTTATTTTTGTTGTCCATTAATTTTTACTAGTGATCACAGTACACATTTCTTCAATGAGACTATTCATGTATTACTCACTGAGTTCATGAGTTTCGATCATAAAGCAACACCATGTCATCCCCAAGCCAATGGCACTACTAAGGAATTAAATAAAATTTTAGGTACAACACTTAAAAATATTTTTTAAATTGGTTGCACTAATTATGATGATTAGGTGTCTATACTACTTTGGGCTTACTAAACAACTTATAAACACCTCAACAAGAGTACGCCCTTCAATCTAGTGTTTGGAATAGAAGTTCTTTCAGTTGAATTCTTGGTACCATCTCTTTTCATTATGTGTGTTGGATAAATAGGTGAGGATTCATCATTAAAATCATGTTTGGATGATTTATTATAGTTGGGTGAATCCTATTTCCTTGATCATTGGATTCAAGATGTGTAAAATACAGACAAAAGGCATGGTATGATCACCACTTTAAGCACAAGACATTTACCCATGGAATGAAAGTATTGATCTATGAATCTAAGTTCATGTGCCATTATGGTAATCTCTATGTTCACTAGGATGGTCCTTATATTATTCATAACATTCACCCTACTGGTGCTTGTCATCTACAAAGATTGGATATCTAGTTTCTTCTTAGACACTATAATAGTAGCTAGCTAAAACCATATTTCTCTACTTAAAGTTTAGTTTCATTTGTAAAAATAAGGCATATGCCATTAATTTAGGATTTTTTGTTTTCAATAAAATTACTACCTTAGTTGCATGAAACTTTCTTTTATTTTATGCTCTTTTTTATTTTGTACTTGTGATTTCATGGAGGACCACAATGCACATTTAGTGTAGTGCAAGAGGTGTTACATGTATTAAGAAAAGTTACATGTGTTGGGTATTATAATGATGTACATGCAAGTTCAAAATTCCTAGGATAATGATTCATCCCAATAATATGAATATTCAAAGGGTTTAACAACTGTCATCCACTCAGAATAAAAGCATGAGATAAGACATGTCATTAATATAAAGGGTTAATTGGTTGTGATAAGCATTCCAACATCATGTCATGATGATACCATTAAATGCATTTATGATAAGAAGTGATATTAAGGAAAAGGATTCCATTAAAATTCATTCATTGTGATAAGTGATGGTCGAAGAGAGTAGGGTTAGTAAATGCAAGTTACCCCTTTGAGCCTATAAAAAGGATTTAAGGGCTCATTTTAAACTTTACCTTTGTTTTCATTTGAGTTTTTATAGAGCTGAAGAGTGAATTGAGTCCAAAAACTTCAAGAACAAGTGAAGAACATCAAATTCTTGATCATTGTCTATTATTAAATATCTTGACTTAGTAATCAAGTAAAAATTGGTTAACCTTGAAGCACAAAGAATAAAACTGCTAGTTACAGGTTACAGAGGTAGGCATCCACCATTGACAGGCATCGAAGCATGAAAATATAAGTCACTTCCATTATAAACACATATTTCTTTGGGAATATTGGATGGTCATGCTTCAACCTTTAGGCTCTATAGAGGGTGATGCATCCTAAGAAGAAGGCCCTAATAAGTGATCCACTACCAACCATTCTAGAAGAGGAAGAGCCATGTGTTGGGGAGGAAATGGTATTGATTAGAGAGGAAACACCTAAGGAATAGAGGGATCATGTATAAGGTTAAGTATCTATAATGACATGAAATACAAATAAGAAGGCACAAATACCTCCACTTCTAGCATTGATGATAGAAGAGATGCATTACCCAAAAATGGTGCTATGCAAAAATTGGGTATTAAAAGTACCCTTCTATACCATTTTTGACTATAAATACTACCAACTAAGAAATTAGGTTTAACTATAGACTAATTACTAGGTTGAGCACTAAAACACCAAGAATCAATTGGTGTATGACCTAAAAAAATATAATGCCTTAGACTCTGTAGGAATTTTTCAATTATTTAACCTTTTTATATTTTGGAAAACTAGTGGAAATAATAAAATTTATACTTTCATGCATCTATGAGGACTATATATATTTTTATGGGCACTACATGAAGATTAACCTAAAATAATAAGCAAGGTGTTAGGATTAAAATGCTCTAGAGTGGACGTAGAATTTGATTAGGAGGACTCAGAGGAGATATAAAAAATAATAATGGCACTTGAGTACTAGAAGTAGGGCCATGCCATGTATATTAAGAACTTGTAAGACCCTACCCTCAGATTAGCAGTGTGTATCATCATGACCAAGATCAATGGCACTAATCAATGAAAAGTGGTGGACATGACTCACCTGTACATCACCCATCAGATAATTGAGAGGTTAGTATAATTGGGTAATGTATTTTTCCAAAAAAATCGTATTGGATGCAAAGAGGACCCATCGATAACTAGGCTATAGGTTCCTATGGGGTTATTTATTTTATTACTGGTGTTTGACAAAATTTATGTACCTAATTACACCTATAACAAGCTAAACTGGTCATACCCACTAAAGCATAAGTCCTCAGTAGAGCACTACAAGGTGTTCACATGCCCCAGTTATATCACTCTGACATTCAAATCAAGATGAAGTAATGGTATGATGGCTTTGGAAATGAATGGTGCATTCATAAGGATATGCTTGTCTATGTTGGAAAGAAGCCCAATTTGTTGTGAAACAACATTTTTCTTTGGCCCATATCAAAATGGCCCCCTCTGGAGAAATTTTAGCTTGGTTGAAGTTTCCCTATGCCTTCACAACATGGTAATTCATCAATTTGGTGAACCACATATATAATGCATATCCCCTCACAATGGAAGTAAAATAAATTGATTTATATATCCACACTCTTTAGAAGATGTATGGTTTCCTAAAAAGAAGCCATATAGGGGAAAGCATGAGACTTAGAAAATTGATCTCAAGGATAAACTATTCATAGTTTATTTTATATGTTGTAACCCAAAAAGAAATATTTAGGAGTTACAGAGCATGTAAGATAAAATATTCCATCTATACCCCCTCTTGATAAGAAGTAGGTTGGGCATGATGCTAGCATAATTTCATGATCAAAATCACTAAAATAGTAAAGGACTACCTAGACACTACCACCAATTATTTCACCACCAAAATACTCCCCACTAGAGGATTTTCCACCATGGTCTACCCCACCAATGGCATCACCACCAAAGGCTTGTCCTAAATAAAATTCATGGGAAAAATAACCTAAGGGTTCAATTCCATTATCCCTAACTAATCCATTATAGGAAGATCATGTTAGTCATAAGGAAGAACTTGAGGAGTCCAACTCCAAAAAGACACCCTCCTTGGTGTAAATGGATGAGACCACCCTTGATGAGGTGTAATTGAACATTGAATATCCACTTGGTAAAGAGGGGAATGATTTTGATATAAAACATATGAGTGGAATGGACATTGGTATCACTTCTTTGGCCCCATATGTAGATGTTGAAATACTTGAAGGGGATCCCCTCAAAGGGAAGAAACTAGCTGACTTTGAAGTTTAACCACCTTTGGTTGATCCAACCACCAGTTTATGCACTCAATACCAAATAGGCATTCTAGATTGGATGTTATATTGTTGGTCCTATTTACACCCTTAGGATGCAGCTATTGATACCAGGCATTAGTTGTCCTTTTTCTTAGACATGTATAATGAAGAACACCATTTTTAAATTCCTCTAGATAGCCTAATTTTATATTCTCAAGAAATGGTGCTGCCCACTCTAGTTTGGGTTGATCCCAAGAATATCTCTCCCCTACAATCTAGCATTACATTTTTGAAAATGGCCTTTGAAGTCATGTGGTAGAAAATACTTTCAAATTTTGATGTATGCCAAATAGAAAAGAAACATGTCCAGGTGGTGTCACTATACAACAAGGAAATTTCCACTCACAAGGTGATTGAAGAGGAAGTGATTATGTTGAAGTAACAAATAAAATAAGTCACAGTAGCCAAAGTAGAAAACTTAAATTTATGTAAGACTATTTTGGGCCAAGAACTGGTATTAGTAGATGAGGTCCATTTGGAGGGAGAAGCCATTGAAATTTTAGAAACCCTAATAAAACTTCTATTAAAGTAGTGTAATGAACATCATGTGCCTAAGAATGAAGAATTATGGGTGGCTAAGTAGTTCACATAAGTATTAAAAGTTTATAGATGCACCCTCGAAAGAGTTGGGGAAGTAATCCCTATCTAAGATGGGATTTTTGAGAAATTGGCATGGCCCAATAAAATTTGGAGACCTGGCTCAAGGCAAAAGAATATCAATGGTAGCAATTGGTGAATGTCACCATTTTTATAAAAGACCACACTAAGTGTGCTAAGGCATTTTAAGATGTTGAGACTATGGAAGAAATAATAAATGCACATCGATAGAAAATAAATTCTAGTGTTGTATCTCTCTGAGGATAGGTTATACATGAAGTCACTTTACTTGAAGAAGTCCAAAAGGATACTAATACATCCCTTAACTAATTTTTTAATAAGGCAAATGAGTATGTTAATCAACTCAAGGAGACAAAAAAGTTAAAGTTAGTGATCAAGGAAACAATGTCTAAGATGATTGACACCTTGTCATATTGGGACAGTGTTAGAAAGAAGATTAAATGAATTGTGCTTAAATTTTTGGCTGAGTCTAAGTCCAGTACTTAGCCCAAGATAGACTAAGAGCATAGTATAGGGTGGTGTTGGACCCCAAATTTGGAATAAGTATTTTGGTTTCTAGTGTGGAACCAACACAGTATGAGAGCAACATGGCACAGGAAAACCATGGCATATAACTTGCATGGTGCAAGAGGATCATGGCATAGGAATACCATGGCATAGAACTAGTACAATACGAGAGAATAATGGTATATAAGATAATAGCATAAGAAGACATAGTCAAAGACAAAACATAACTACAAAGAACCCAAGAACATAAGACTTATTGTAATGGAAAAAGACTTGGGGAGTGAGAGGGAAGCGATAGAGGGTTGAAGAGAATTTCTCAAGGATAAACTAGACTTTAATAATCACATGAGTTTCAAACTAGCCTACACAAAGGAGGATATTTAGTAGGAAAGATATATTATTGAACAAGAATATAGGGATCTTTAAGGCCCAAGTCTTTAGGAGAAAAAAAGTAAATGATTACCACAACTTTTGGTATACTAGAGATCATTGGCCATGTAGACACAAAAAATATATACACCATGATCTTGAATGTCAAAATACCCTTAAAACACCTTTGGGACCAACCTGACCCTTTAACCCCTAACCCAGCCTAATGATAGTTAATTTTAGTAAACTAGCTTAACCAACCTTTTTCCCACTTTAACCCTTCACCATCAACTGTCAATGGTCAAGATGACTACCAACTATCACCTTAACTATTGATGGTGAGGGTTCACCTCCTTAACAACCAACATGCAAGTCATCCCACCTCGATTTTCTAAAAATAGTTCATCTTACTCCATGTGTAAGCTACTATGTGAGCAATTTATAATTAAAAGTAATAGTTAACATCTTGTTACAACTCTCTCACCTTGCCTATAAGAAAAGAGGAGTAGGAAAGTGATATCCATATGAAATTGTTATCAAGAGCTTGTGCATCCAGAGTTCCTTTATTACAGGTCAATCATCATTAGTAATCCAATGATCTAACCATCATGTCTGAGAGCCAAATCACCACTACAAATCCACCAAAGGACCAAGTACCATTAATCTATTGAAATCACATTAGACTCCACTAACGAGTCAGCCACCTTAATTAACCACCCAATTAGCTTTTTATAAGATAAGTGTTTGTTTTATAGTATTTAATTACTTTATTTACCTTTCACACTTATCCAAAAACTAACCCATCTCTCAAAAATCCACCTTGAGATTCTATCAATCATTTATTTACCAACCTAGACCTACACACAATAATCGTTGATGTTTGTCTTGACTACCGATGGTCAACTTGATTGCCAATGGTCACCTTAACTACTGACTATCACACCAACCACTGATGGTCATTGTGGTGTGAAATAATAGAAAGTTATTTCCACATACCTCCCCTCAGCCCAATCTAATTTTCTATCTTCTTACTTGTTCATAGACCCCTACCTAATTTTCTAAAGTAGACTCGAGCCATTTAGCACTAGTATTGATTTGTTTATCTCTATATTAGTCATTTATAGTCTATCTATTTGGAAATAATTTCTTGTGTTCAATTTTAGTCCCTTTTTTATTATTGATGCAATTACTTTCTATTCCATTTATAAACCTAATTATTTAAATTGTATGGATTGATAGCTCCTGAGGAAGCTCTTGCTTCCAAGATATAGCTAACACTAGGAAATCCACTCAGCTATTTATATAACCAACCATTTGCTTTAGTGTTGTCTTATTTTCAAATCATCCTTCCAAGCCAAATAAGAGTTCTTCACAATATTATAATTTAATGTGCACATACTCAAATAATTTTTTCAACCATACTAGAATACAGTTTCTTCTTCTTCCTTTTTGAAATATAAGCTAAAATTCACTAAAACATTTTGGCACACTCGATGGGACCTTGAGTATTTACTTTGGGTTTCTTCCTTTACATCTATATGTTTTTCTCTCTATCTATGCTCATTAATGAAACTAAAATTTATTTTGGGTTTAAAATCAAGTGCATCCATTATTTTCCTCTAATTTTAGCTCATTTTCAATTTATATCACAGTATTTTACCATAGCATCACTTTTGTTGCATACACTAAACCAAACCACTTTCATCAATTAAACATCAAACAAACTTGAGACAAGGCCCAACTAGGATTTCATTACCTAGCGGTCACCTTACATTTTCCTTGATGATCCTAGTTGGAGGTCATTACCAAGGGGAGAACTAACTTATCTCTCTAGTTCAGTATAAACTCTACAAATTAGTATATATTGGCTAAGCACCCAACACCCTTATTGGTGTGGTGTGTGAAGTGAGGGGGTAGGCCCCAATACCAAGCCACATATTGATTCCAAATATAGATATTTTTGAGAACCTAAACAACCCAAAACCAACCATATATTGCTTCTATATTACGTGATCTACAAGTGAACTTCTATCACAAATTCTCATAACATAAGGCATAAGCCAAAATTTAGATTAAAATTAACCATAGGATTTTAACATACTTTAGTGTGTGTTGGATATCCTTGATCATTTTCTTGCTTTCTCTTTGTTTGAGTTGTAATATTCTTTGTGTTTTCCCCTCATCCTACTTTCATGGTTCTTACTCATCAATAATAAACAGACTTAGCAAGTTAGGACCCATCTATATATTATCTAGTCTCCTCTACCTCTTCATCCATGGAGTATGTCTCAGATGCTGAGAGTTCTCCTCATAATTATGATGCTTCCAATGTGCCTTAGATAATCTCCCAAGGTGACTTAGACCGGTTTACCTTTTTAGATAACAACCTAATAGTCTTGTAGTATTATCTTAACATGGTATCTCATCATAAACCTATTTTAGTACCACCTACTAATACACCATATGGCATGCCATTGGGATTTTTAGTCAGCTCTTATATTTCCATTGTCACCACCTAATCGTTATCTACTTATGTATCTACCTCAATTGGTAACCCATCTGACACAACCATGTAGAACTAACTAGATCAACCTTTTAACACATAAACACCTCCTAGACCAACTAAAAATTCTTCCAATAAAGCTACCACCCAACCTTTACCTACCCATACTTAAATTATTATTGGATTACCCACTACCACCATCACTACTATTCCTCTGGTTACCTTTACTCTACTTCAAAATGTAGTGACACCCATACCTTCTACCTTACCACCTATCACTACCAGGGTTACCACTTATCCCTTACCTCTAACTCAACCACCCACACCCACTCTATAGTACATACCCTCTACCCAACCACCAATGACCACATATTTATATGTGGCTTCAACCCAACCACCTATTGCCACTTACCCATATGTGACAACTTCTCAACCTCCAACAAGCTATCAATATGTCACTCAACCCCAACCATAATATTCACCTTACAACTCTTCAAGTGCATAACCCCAAATGGACCTAATGAAGATACTCATGAATAAGATGACAAATCTAGATTCATCCATCTCTAGGACTCACAATCTCCTATCCTATGATGAGATTTATAATGAGCCCATCCACCCATCTATGCCTATCAGGCCATACCCTCCTTAATGGAAACTTCCCAAGTTTTCCAAGTTTTAGAGTAAGGAGGATCCCTAGCAACACCTTAGGGAATTTAGGAATTCATGTTATTTGATTGCCTATATGATGCCTTCCTTCTCTACACTTTTACTATATATTTGCTAGGACTGGAATTAGATTAGTATAGTGCCTTAACCAAGTATTCCATCTTCTCCTCTACCAAAGTGGCTCAAAAAAAATTGATCAATTTTTGATAAATATCTCTAAGAATGTTTCCATCACTGACCTCTAATATATTTCTCAATTTGATGATGAATCTATTACCAATTTTTTAGCTCAGTCGAAGAACCTAATCAACCAACTCTCTTTTCCCTTACCCCAACCCAAATTGATAGAGCACTTTGCTCAGGCATGTACCAATCACATCTCCTCAACACTATGTGTCTAAATATTATGAAACTTTTATGAAGCTTTTACCATGACACATAAGCTAGAGAATAGATCCATTGATGAAGGAAAGCTAAAACTATAAAACAAGAACTCTACCTATAAAACTAATGAGGCTTCCTCCTCCAAGCCGAACAACCAAACCAATACCAAGACAAAAATCAATGGCACTATGAACATGGTTATCCTTAAATTTTATTCCCCACCATCTTCCAACAAATATAATTCCTTTGGTTCATCAAAATAGAACATGAGAAACCAAAACTGGAACACCCAAAAGCAATTTACTCAACTTGGAGAATCTTATGCTTTGATCTTGGGGAAGCTATTGAAATATAATATCACATAGCTTCCTCCTATCAAACTACCTTATCAATTTGATTCTTCTCATCCTAAACCTATTTGGTATAATGAGAATGATTTATGTGCCTTCTACCAAGTAATAGGGCATGACATGAGTAGGTGTAACACCTTCAAGAGCATTGTCTAATCTCTCATTGACAATGGGGAGCTTGTGTTGGATAACCTTAACATGCATCAAAACTAGGCCTTTGACATCTTTATGTAGCCTTTCCCCAATCACATGCCTACCAAAAATGAGAGCAACATGGTTGAGTGATCTCATGATACCCATACTGTTAACATGGTCCTTAACACACTCATTATTGAAGAACCTACTGACCAACCTATTTGCTCCTCTCCCTCTCTGCTTATTGAGGTAGTAGAGTTACCTTCTCCTCTTTTGGAGACCCAAACCAAGTAAACTTCCCTTTCTCTCCCTCCACTTTATGAGTTAGTGGAGCTATCAATCTGTCCTTTAACTAACATCCTAGAACAAGCACCCATCTTACCTTCTCCATCAACCACTACGAAACCTTTAGAGATCATCCCTAAAGAGGAAGCCCCCATGTTTTCACCTCCCATAGAAGAGTTTCCCACTCAAAACTAGAATCATTTGATTGAGGAAAAGGATGAGGTCACCACCCCTCTGTCTCAACCTATGGGCTTATTTTTTGGGTCCACTATCTAGGGATTAAAACTAGCCTACAAACCATTCTCTAGGTTAGTAGAGAAATTGGATTTTGTCTCCAACCCTGACATAGATCGAGCCACCTTTTGGGAAACTTTAGGGCTCCTTTATATCACCAAGCAGGAGCCTACAACCACACCTTTGGTAGAATAACCCACCACTTATGCTATCCAAACTCCTACCCTACCAACCAAACCAATAGCAACTTCTACCAACCCAACAAATCCTAATCCATCTAAGACACCTAAACCTCAAACAATAAAATCACCTTATCCATCCAAACCAACCAAGCCAACCAAGAACCTTAGCACCTTCCCTAATAAAGTCTTAACCACCCATCTATGAATTTGGAGCTTACCTCACCAAACCCAACACCTAAGTACCAACCCAAATCAACCAAGGGAGTAGAGATACCAAAAGGCCAAAGATCCAAAATCCTACCTCCCTCCACCTTGTCTTCTATCTTAGGGAATCATCCCTCCACTTTGATTATAAAGTTAGTTATCCCAACTAAGACCCAACCAACATTGTTGGTTACACCAGCACACTTGCTTTTAGATACACATATTTTTACCAAACCATAGATAACCAAGCTACCTATCCTAAACCCTCATTCCTATTCTTTCTCAACCTCCACATTACCAAAATTAAAACCACAACCAAATGCACTACCTTACCTAAACCTTCCACCACCAAACACACTACCAAAATAAATTCCACCTTACCAACCAAGACTAAAACCCCTATACCTTCTCCACCTTTAGTTGAGTCCAAAAGTTATTACAAGCTTATTTCTTGACTCTTCCCCCTATTAGGTAGTTTGACCCTCTCGATTTAGAACCCACTTGGTATAATGACCACCATGTATTATCCTATCATAGGACACTAGGGCATGACATAGAGAACTACAAATCTCTCTAAACCATTATATACCATATTTATGATGAGGATGATCTATTACTAAATTATCCTCCCATGAGCACTATACCAATCCAACCAAAAACAATACCATCTACCCAATTCTTACCTACTCTTTCACTCTCACCTTAGAGTGACAAAGATCTCGACCAATATCCTAACTCAATCCTTCCCTCCATCCATACCATTCATGTGTTCATAAGAGCACAATATAAGGATAAATGGAAGGCCAAAGTGTCTATCCCATGGACATACCCATCTTCTACATTCCAACCAAACCCTACCCAAGCATCCTCTCCTTCACCCAAACCAAAGGTATCTATATTAGGTTCCTCTCAATCCAAACCATTTGAATCCATCAGGAGAGTGGTGGTCAAATAACTTCACCAAACCCTAATGAATATGAGCTTATATGAGTTGATTACCACTTCACTTTATCATCATTAGGCAATGATAGAGGCATTGCAATCGGTAGAGGTCCAACCTGAAGACCTTCAACCTTTGGTAGCATTTATCTTTGCTCTTCATATTTCCAATCTTGTCACTTTCAAATATTCATAAATACCTTATATCCATCTGGATGAGCTAGATCCCCCTCTCTTTATTACTTCTTACATCAACTGAACCTACATTAAATGGGTCATTATTGATGGGGGAGCTAGTATTAACATTATCTCCTCCCATGCCTATAACCAAGATAACCTTTAAAATAATGTCATGTCCAAAACCTCATCCATATTTTTATCCTTTAACAATACCATGACCACTACCCTAGGAATGATTGTCCTTCATATCTGTGTAGGACCCCACATGCTCCCCAAACTCTTCCATGTAGTGGAAGGTTAATTCCAATACAATGTTTTATTACGAAGACCTTGGATCCATTCCATGGGTTAAATCCCATCTACCCTAAATCATTTCATTAAACTTGAGTATGAATGCTAGGTCATCACTACCCAAGCTAACCCAAGTCCCTTTTTGACATGCAACATGACCTACTGACCCAATGATGTCATCTTACATCCATCCAGCACACCTCCTTAATCAAAGACAAGACCTCCACCAAAAAAGAGGAAGTCACTCCTTCTACCAATGAGGCATCAACTAGCTCATCCATTCCATCTAATTAGATCCACACCTTAGACCCTTTGGAATAAACATTCCACCACCTTTCACTAGGCAAATGTCACCTTTTAGCTCTTGATGTCTTCCCTACTCATGAGTATAGGCACCTTACCAACCAACCTGAGTATGACCCCAATGTTGGAATTATTGTTCCCTTTGGACCTCATTATTGTCAAACATGATTTGTATGGGAGACTAGACAAACCCATTAGCACTTCTACCATTTCTCTTTCACCTCATCTATTTATCATTATTTTCTCCTACCTAGAAAAACTGAGCTTTACCAAGACATACCTCCATAGGTGTGCTTGGAAAGGATTTAGTCTTAGATGGTATGAGAATGGCCCACATGAGTTTATTTCCATTTAAAACATAAATCTTCATGAGAAACATGGCCTCAATTTCCTCCTACCCAACCAAAAGTAAACCAAACCACCTATCATCACCATTACTGAGGAAGACACCCCTTCCTCACCAACTTTTCCTCCATTGATGTATGAGGATGATGACATCATCCCACATAATTTTTTTTTCCATCCACATGATCAGCCTTAGTCCTTTGACTTATCAAAATGAGGAGGAAACTATAACCATCCCTTTAACCCATCTTGAGATGATAGGATATGACTCCCCTACTGTTAACACTATTCAGTGCTAAGATGATGATTTCATTCTCACCTACCTTGGTGCCCCAGATTCTTCCATCCATAGATCCCTTCCTCTTGAGACTTTGACCATGTTAAATTAATCCACCATGGATATCAACTTAGGTACTCTAGTGAACCCCCTCATTATCAAAATTGACCAATCACTAAATGCTAAGGAACTTCAAGATTTTCCCTCTTTCCTCCAAAACCATAGCATCATCCTTATTCTTTGATGGATCAAAGTGTCAATGTGATGGAGGAGTTGGTATCATCCTTAATCCATTTGATGGTGAGCCTCTTCCTTTATCCTTCAAGCTTGATTTTAAATGTACCAATAATATGGTTGAGTATGAAGCCCTAGTTATAGGCCTTCAAATTTCCTTAGCCTTGGGAGTCAAAACAATCAACATCTTTGGTAAATCCACACTTATGGTCAATCAAATAAATGGATCTTACCAGTGTAATAATGATGTTATATAATAGTAAAAACAACTCATTGATGAACTATAAGCATCATTAAAACACTACCACATCCATTCAACCTCATGATCTACTAATAATTTTACCAATACCATAGCTTCCCCTACCTCTAAAATCCCATCTACACCCTCTAAATATAATCTATCCATCATTATCCATAGACTTAACCAACCTTCCTATGCCAAACCATATTCTCTTACCATTTTTAATGTGAAGGAAACCCAACCTGACCTTTGGTATTAGCAGACCTTCAACTACCTCAACCTTGCCATCATTCTTTATGGCCTTTCTAGGAGTACTCTAAGAAAATTTGTCCAAATCAGCTCACACTACATCATTATGGGAGAAATTCTTTATAAATGTGGCTTTGATGGCCTTCACTTCCTTTGCCTACGTAGTCACAAAACCTCTCATGCTAGCAAGGAAACCCATGATGGTATCTATGGGGGATACTTTAGTGGCCTCGCTATAGCTAAACACATCCTTTGGCTTGACTATTATGATTATGTGAAAAAGTGTGTTAACTGTCAATAACATGCCAATTTGCATCATGCACCTACCTATAGTCTTCATGTTTCTACTCATTTTTGGCCCTTCTCATAATGAGGTCTAGACCTTATTGGTGAAATTAACCCCCATTCCTTACATCAACACCATTTTATCATCACTATGATTAAATATTTTAGCAAGTGCGTATAGGCTACTCCTCTAGTCTTGACCAAGGCAGAGGAGATTGTCTACTTTATAAACCATCACATCATTTACCACTTCAATGTACTTCATAAGATTATCAGTGATAATGGTAAGTCTTTTAAGAATAGGAAAATCTAGGGCTTATATAATGCATTCAACATTAAGTTAAGATTATCCTCACCCTATCACCCTCAAGTGAATGGATAGGCCAAGGCCTCTAACAAAACTCTTAAAAACATGCTAATTAAAATGGTCAATGCATCTAGTCAGGATTGGAATTTTCACATCCCCTTCACCTTATGGGCATATCACACTAGAATTAGAACCCTTATGAGAGTTACACCCTTTTTTCTTGTATTCAGAGTGGAGGCAGTCTTGCTCTGCAAGGTCTAAATCCCATCTCTTCACATATCTTTATAATATCTTATTACTGAGGATGATTATCATCAATACCATTTAGCCTAGTTTGAGCTACTTGATGAGAATTGTTTAATATCCCTTACCTATCTTCATTTCTATCAAGAGAGTGTCAATCATTCCTATAAAAAATACCTTGGAGTGTGAGAATTCAATTTCAGAAACCTCATCCTAAAGGAAAATCAGCATGTCACCAATATGAAGAAAAACAAGCAGGGTAAATTTCCTTTCAATTAGATTGGACCTTATATCATAACCCATAAGTATGGATCAGGAGCTTATTAGTTGTCTTCTCTTGAATGCCACCTAGAACTTGAACCCCTTAGTGCTTTGCATCCACATCTATTCTTCTACTAAGAGGGATCAATTCTATGTTTTTTTTTACCTTAAGCTCACCCCTTGATTTCAACCACATTCATCTCCCTATTTTAGGGTAAATTAATTTAAATTGAATCATGTGATTATCCATTACAGTCATTACCTAATCTTGAATAATAGGTACCATAGCTATACCCATGACATGATTCTCATGGTACTTTTTGCCCCTCCCCTAGGATGGATTCCCATGATTGTTATCACCTCACCCTCTTTAAACCTATTTGACCTTTTTATTCTTTTAGTTTTGCCTTCATAAATGTGAACCTTCAAGCCTCTTTAAGAAAGTGTATGTCAGGAAAAAATCAAATAAGCAAAAAACAACATCTAAACTAATAGTAATCATGGGTTATTCCTAGCATTCACAGACTATTCCCTTGAAGGATAGATGCATAAGCATACTAAAAATTACACAAATCCAAGTTAGCAAAAAACAACATCCAAACCAATAGTAATCGTGGGTCATTCCTAGCATTCATAGACTACTCCTTTAAAGGATAGTTGCATAAGCATACTAAACATTACATAAATCTAAGTTAGTCTACTCCCTTGAACGATAGCCATCACAAATCTTTGAACAAAGCAAATAAACTTATACCACTCCCTTGAAGGATGGTTGAGTAAAGCATATGATAAAATCACATCATTATTTTTTGGAAGCTTCCCACATCGATCAGCTTCCCATATACACCAACAAAGTAAAAGACCCATTTTCAAAATCACAACAAAAGTAAACTAATTTTGAAATTCGCAATCAGCTCTCACATAACATAATAAGGTAGAAACAACAATTAGTTTTCACAAGTAGTTCCTGCATTGATTAGTCTACATCTTGTTTGGCATATACTTGTTTATACTAACTCTTTGGGTACCTAAAAAAAGAGGCATGATAGTCTCACAACAAGGTTCCATTTTTCATCCATCTCCCCTATAAGCAAGGGATTTTAAGCTTACTTAGAATCATGTAGTCAAGACACCTTTTTACCAACTAATGAATTTTATTTTGAAGCATTCAAATGGCTTATGTTCATCAAGCCAATCCAAATATGGTTTTATTCTAGTCCTTGTCAAAGAAGAAACAGCATGCCCTCTAATTATCCTATCATGACTAGTTGATTATTACATTTGTCTCTTGATAATAATATTTGTTATCCCATCTAGTGTTGTAAGTTAACTTACCTCATGTGTTTTACCTTAAACTAAATTAACAATAAAGCATATGCACATGTATCATAAGAAAATGCATAACCATAACAAATATGATCACATCATAGCATCCATGAGAAATAAATCAATCAACCATTTTTTCACTGTGTGTCTAACACCTAAATAATGAAGCATATACTCATTACAATTCAACATGGCATAAGCATAACCATAAATGAAATCCATCTCATGCCTAGCTAGGTAAGTCTACATAAGTGTCTAGTATCCATACCACAAGCATAATCCATAATAAATATAAACATCACATCATAAGCATTAAACATTAATGTAAATCATACACCATGAGAATAAGTAATAAACAATGATCATATATATAGCTTATGAGTAAAATAGTATAATAATGTGTACAAGTAGATAGACATGTCTCTCTAAAAATGTATATCTCACCACATTGGCTCGCAAGCTAGAATCAAAATGATATATAGTATTATATAAACATATATATAACCAAGACATGTTTATGCCCCTAGGGCACCATTATCTCCTAGTGTATCATTAGGTCCCTATACTTATTCACCTATAACACCTATCTTCCCACCTATAAATGCTTCCCACTTCCCTAGTGTCACCACACTAGTACCACCTAACAAGCTCATTCTCTACTCACCCCAATGGGGGGCTCCTTAAGGCACCAACTCAAAAATATAGCCTCATAATACCATAGTTCCTCTATTGTATCCAAGTATCACGTTATGGGGATGGTTTATGATGGTCCTACCTATGTTATTTCCCCTCCTCTCTACATCAATGAATCCATCTCCTATGTAACAAAGGCTAGTGAAGCCCTCACCTGGTCCTTATCACTTGTGAGAGTAGCAACCTGACCCTATAAGGTGGCCACCTAACCCTATAGTGTTGTAACCTATGCTTGTGTAGTGGCTTATGCTACTCCCACCTATCCATCAAGGTCATCCCCCTATGTTTGTACCCTCTGGCCCCTCTCTTATCTGGGTCCACATCCATATCTCCCCTACCTCCATCACCATCAGCAATATCTATTACTACATATAATTCTTGGTACCATGCCATGTACCCATTTATAAATCCATTGTCATCTATTTGTGACCTAGCTAGCAACTCCTCATGGTCTAGCAATGTTAACATGGGATGTGGCTCTAGTAATAAAATCTATGATCCCTCATGCCTAAACCTAAGAAATACACCTAGAATACCTTATACAAGTCCAAACTACCTCTACACCCTATCAGATGGGATGATCTCCACCTCCCCATCCCACCTACCAAATACCCATATGTAGCTCTATAAGGAGAGTGTCTATCTCATGTAGTTAGGCCATATTATAAATTAAACATATGGTCTCTAGGTGATGTCTATGATCACTAGTGTACTCAATGTACCTCTAAACCAGTCAACATCATGTGTTCCTCCCCCTACACCTAAAGTGTTAAATTCACCTCTTCACCACATGAACCTAATGGGAAATCAATTTAAATGTATCTTGCTCATGGAAATCCCACTAGCCTCAGCACCCAAATGTGCTCATAAGCTAAGTAATGTAGAACTAGGTTGACATTGATACCATAGATCCTATGGACCCTAAACCCCCATAGCTCCTTATATATCTATACCAAAATAATAGGTACCCAACCAAATATGGTCTACCCCTATAACAACTCAACGAATACCCCTAGTAACAAATATGGGAACCTCTCTCTGCTCGAGTTAGGAAGATCAAAGTAGGAGATGGCCATTATATGCATCATCATAAGTCTCCTCTCACCTAGGTCCCTCTGATAAATTACATTATATCTAAACCCATGATCATGCCATCAGACCCATTCACTGTCATCCCCATACAAGAGCTCAATCTTCTCCTCCTAATCCTCTCACTCTATGTGATAGATCAGATCACCCTAGAGAGGTAGCCATGTGATCTTATGCACATCCTTGGGCAAGATCATCATCTCATCGATAGTTAGTAGGAAGGTGTTTGTAGTGGGATCTAATATCTTGATGAGTGATATAATCATAGAGGCATCCTAAGGCACATGCTCATAATGCATCATCACCCCCAACCCAACCTCCTCTATGTGAGCCCATTTGGCTAGGGTCATCCCCTAGTGGATATATACAAAGAAGAGCAGTACTCAGTCACTCATTTGTATATGCTCCCTCACCTGTGACAATTCATTAAAAAACATAGATTAGTCACCTACACCATTATTACCTACCAATACCTACCCTACCTTACCTTATAGCTTTACATAACTGACATATTCCTCTACCTATCCTACCCATCTACCCGCTACCCACCAAATTTACCCTCTAAACCTACAAGTCTAACCTATACCTAGTCAACAATATTTAATATGCCTTAGATTTTTTCAAAAACACTTTTCATAACCCTTTTTCCTAGGCAACCATTGATGGTCATGGTAATCACCAATGGTTGGATATCCTTTTTTCTAGGGATGTTGACCATCAATGGTCGAACCTAACTACTGATACTCATTATGGGTATTCTATGAGTGGAAAACCTAAAACCCTATCCTACCCCAAACTCACCAAAATACAACAAATATCTACTCCTCTTCCACCTAAAACAACCTACCTACCCACCCATCTAATTTTATCATTCACTTGCAAATTTACCCAAATTCCCTAAAACCCCTAACTAGGGAATAAACATTCCATACTACCCTTAAACCCCAATATAATTTCATAATCTCAAACTAACCTATCAAATTAAGGACAACCCCTACCTCATTTCATGACCATCACCATGGAGTTAGTTATAGACCTGCCTATCCTCATTGGTCCCCTTGATCTCATCGATCCACCTCAGCAAAATCTTACCCACTAGCAAGCACTAGCCATTAGAAATAACTTTCACTATAAAAATGTCAAACACTAGAGTTCCACATCAACAATGCCAATGGTTAAAATGAGTTAAAATTTATTCATTTTTTTACTTTTACCCTATGGAATTTTAGGGTTTATACCTTAACCATAGATGATCAGAGTGATCATCGATGGTTTCCCTTGAGCACCCTAAATATTGATGATTAGGGTCTCACACTTTTTTACCCCCAACTAGATCAACCATATTTAATTATACTCAAATCAACTCACCCACCCATGGAGACTAGCTTATCCACCCACCCCAACCACCTCATCAAATCTCCATTGGTTTATTTTGGCCCAACTAACATGCATTGTATGATGACTTTTACCTGGTCCTTTGATCATAGTGATAACATTACCATGTTGACCCTTTTTGAACTTACACCACCTTTCACTTACCTAACCCACTTGTGTCTTCTCAAGAGAACTTCTTACCTCAGATACCCATGACACTTTACCAATTTGTGTTTTCACCTAGAGCACTTCCTACCTTGGATACCCACCAAAACATAGATATCACTTAGGAGACTTACGAGTGTACCCATCCACCACACCTAATTATTGTCATGCAATCCACTTATCATTTATCCTTCTAGTACTCACCATTATATTTACCAATAATGGCACCTTATTATATGTATGATCTTGGATATCACACCTTTCTATAACATTTTGTACACTTATTGGCACTTCAATGCCCAACCTATAACCCACCTTCATGACATCTACCTTCATTATCACCTTCATCCACCTTATCAAACCTACACCCAATTCTATTTTACCTCATCACTCTTGATTTGAGGGGGAACACCTCCTCCCATACTCAAGGTAATCATACCTACAAATAGTAATCCATTTTTGTTTTACATCTTTTTGATTCAAAGTTGCATAATAAAACAAGGGAAAAATGTAGACACTAAAAATCTACACATTGTGATCTTGAATGTCAAAACACCCTTAGGATCCCCTTGAAACCAATCCAACCCTTCAGCCCCTAACCAAGCCTAACCATAATCAATTTTACTAAACTATCATAGCCAACCTTTTACCAACTTTGACTCATCACCCTCGATCACCAATAGTCAGGGTGTACCTCCTTAACCACCAACATGTAAGTCACCTCACCTTGATTTTCTAAAAATAGCTCATCTTAATCCATATGCAAGCCATTAAATGAGTGATTTATAATTAGAAGACCTAGTTAATATTTTTTTTATAACTCTCTTAACTTGATTATAAGAAGAGAGGAGTAGGAATGTGAGATTCATCTATATTTTTTATCAAGATCTTGTGTATCCAGAGTTCTTTTATTATAGGTCAATCATCATTAGAAATCCAATGATCTAACCATCATGTCAAAGATCCAAGTTTCCACTATAGCTCTACCAAAGTGCCAAGTATTATTACTCTACCAAAATCATGTAAAATTCCTCTAATGAGTTAGCCACCTCAATCAACCACCCAATCAATTTTTTACAAGATAAGTGTTTGTTTTCTAGTATTCAATTACTTTATTTTCCTTTTGTACTTAGCCCAACACCAAACCATCTCTCAAAATCCTACCTTGAGATCTTATCGATCAGCTATTTACTAACCTAGACCTACACATTAATTATTTATGGTTGTCTTAAACATTGATGGTTTGCCCAATCATTGACAATCCTTGCAACCACCAACAATCAGCTTGACTACCAATGGTCACTTTAACCATCGATGGTCACACGAACTACTGATAGTCACTATGGTAGGAAATAATATCAAGTTGTTTCCACCTACCTACCCTGAACCCAATCTAATTTTCTTTGTTCTTGTCTATTCACAAACCCTTACCTAATTTTTTGAAGTAGACCTGATCCATTTAGCACTAGTATTGATTTGTTTATCACTATATTGGTCATTTCTTGTCTATTTATTTAGCAAAAATTTCTTGTGTTCAATTTTAGTCCCTTTTGATTATTGATGTAAGTAATTATATTCTTTTTATAAACTTAAATATTTAAAATGTGTGGATTGACATCCCTTGAGTAAGCTCTTGCTTCTTTGATCTAGCTAATGCTAGGCAATACACTCAGCTTTTTATCTAACCAACCATTTGTTTTAGTGTTATCTTATTCATAGGTCATCCTCCCAAAACAAAGATGAGTTCTTAATAATATTTTGATTTAATGTGTGCACAATCAAATAGGTTTTTCAACCATACCCGTATTTAGTTTCTTCTTTTTCTTTTCTGAAATATAAGCTAAAATTCATTGAAATAAGCCAGTCACCTAATTTTCAATAATAATGTAACTACATGGTTAGATAAAATTAAGTGAAAATACCCCTTTGCATAGTTGTGAAAGGATATTGAATATTGGTATTATGTAACAAAACTTTATATAGAATTATAGAAGTTACAATCATTTCTAGTGTTATGCTTCAATTAATTGATTGTTAAAACATTAATACTAGATTTGCATTAAGTGTCATATGGTTTATAATTTACTATGAGATTTAGAGAAAAGCATTGTATGATTTTGTGTAATCAACACTTTGAAATTCATGGAACTTATCTTTGTGTTCTTGTTTTTTTGCATTGATAAGACAAGGTCCACAGTTGTATATTTCCTTTTCTATGTAATCTTTAGTTAGATATATGAATAAACTCAAGTTTGTGATAAGTATTACTGCACAACATAACCCATGGGAATCAATTTCTTGATGTGTGCTTTGGGTGAGCATGTAAGACCTTAGTCTTTCATGAAAATCTAGTGCGTAAGCTTGTTGGGATTAGACACTTTAGCACCTTAAGGAAAATCTTATAGAAAATCATTCAACATTAGAGCTCAAAATAGGTATCTAATGACATAGTTTATCTTCCACTTGACCTATACACATTACCAAAGTGTCTACACATGACTCCCACATCTCTTTTGACCTTTTAACCTCACTTCCTAAGAAAGATTCATCTCATTTCATATGAAAAAGAGGCCTACATGTATACAAACCTATAAGTCTAAATTTTCATTACTTGAAGACTTTTATGATATGTATCTTGTTCATCTTGACCCTAAGATAACTTCTCTACCACCTCACAACATTTTTCATTAGGTTATTACCTTCATATATCACTAATGATGCAACATTTATTACCTCTTCAATTAACCTTTATGTTTAGTAGGCCTATACATAGTCTTTAGGCTAAAACGACTGTATATTACTTGGAGGACCTAATATTGAAATGAATAGTCATGTTATAGGGTTCTTAAAGATCCAATGTAACATTTAATTTCATATGGAACCACTTCACTATTTTTTTGATATTCATGACCAAGATCTTGTTTCTCTCCCACTTGTAGGCTACACAAACTTTTGGTGGATCATGAGATCATGACTTCCTCAACCTTTTTGGGTTATGGTGATGCTTTGAAGAGGTTTAAGAAGATTTAAATAACTTGACAAACTACAACATCCATCTATAATTATTATCATGAAACACAAGACCCTCAAAATATTAAGGCTTTGTTTGCACATTAATGGTAGATGAGCACTAATGAGAATCTGCAAGTTGTCACCATGTTGAGAAGTTTATGGGTGTGGAGTGAGCATAGAGAACCATATAATGGACATATCAATCATTGGATGGGTTTAAAATATGATTTAATATCTTCATACACATTATTTCAACTATTGAAAACCCTAGAGCATCAAGAGGCCATAATATTCAGCTTGTAAACTATGTAAAAGTAGACGTTTGATATCTTCTTAAGCTCACACATGCCAAGTGAGGCATATATAATCATGTGTAATTTATATACAACCCATATATATCCTTTAAAATATCATTTATTCTTATAGCTATCTTCAAACTATATTTTCAAGGAGAGAAATTGAGTATATGGGGTTTATGCAAGGTTTAAGACCACCCTATCTTCCTTAGGATTGTTTATAAATGAGGGGATACCAATATATTAAATATGGCCATTTAATTTAATTAAATTATGACCCCATCCTTTGGTAAAAATTTTAAGTCCCAACTCCGTCTGTACTATATCGACCAAGCATGTGAATGTGGCCTTCACAAGCTTGTCAAGGAGTTGATGGAGATTTTGATGCAAATTTTAGATTATTAGGACCTATGAAAGATTATTACTCATGTAAATGACCTAGGAAATATTAATAGACACATCATAAATAATTTACACCTAAAAATCAGTCTTGTTGGTCCATATAGGTGGATGGCAAGCCTCTTTTAAGCATTGAAAATCACTTATAACTGATTTTCATCATTTGAAACTAACTTATCATGAAATATATACCAATATCACATTATAAAATTATTCATAAGTAATTTTAAAGTACCTCTCTATGTTTTATTCACTATTTTGGGGTTTTAAAGTGGTTTTTAACCATTTACACGTGATATAGACCTATAGAAGAGTTTGAAAAATGACTTATTGACCTTGAACATAACATGAAACCTATTTGGGAACTTGTATTGACTAAAAGGAGTATTATATGACTTTGAAACATGAAATATGACTTAAAAAGACACCCTAAATCTTTAACATCACTTGAACCATCTTGAAGCATGACATGAGTTGACTAAACAAGCATAGGATCAAAATGAGCATTACTTTAAACTTATCAAATTTACCTTAAACTATGATAACATGCATTTAAAAAGGAATAATTTTATTACCCTATCCTATGGTATCCAAAATTTAGCTAACATCTTTGGAAACCTCTTGGGGATGTATGTTTGTATTGCTCATTAGACCAATAGCTTTATCCTTCCATTGAGAAATAGAGGCACTTGCATTCTACTTTAGACTGATATGGAACTTTGACCAAGACAAGATATCTGACTTAACCTCAAAACACACACAAAACAATAACAAAACACAAGTCAAAGGAAGCTAGACTAAATAAGAAAAACACTTGTGTTATAAAGCACTTAGGGAAAACATAGAAAGAAATTACTATGTACAACTAACTTGTATATCTTCATCCTCTAGGATCAAATGGAAAGTTTCTTAGATTAGTTTCCTCGTAAGATGAGACATGTTGTGGAATAATTTTCCATTTGACTATAGAATTTTATGGTCTATGTTTATTTCTTGCCAACATAATTGGCATACTCTCAAATAGATCATCATCAAACATGTTTCCAATAAAGATAAACTCATCATGATTTGCACTTCCCACTTCATATTGTTGTCTCTTTTGGGTAATGTAAGGGACCTCCAAATAGCTCACACCTTGATTTGTAAGGGTAGTAATAAATAACTCAACTTCTCTTGGCTTTTCAAACTCAATTTTTTGCTCATCTTGAGAAGTGTCATAATCATAATAGATTGTTACATAATCAACTTTAACCTCTTTGTGATGGTTGATCAAACTTATTGGCTTAATAAGATATTTGAGCCTCTCATAAAGCACATCTTATTTTTCTTATTGATTTAATAACTTATAAAGTCCTTAAAACTCTTTGAACATGTCCAAGTAGGATTTCCACATGTCTTCAAGCCCTCTTAGTACTTATCCATGAGGTTTTACAAGATCATTAATTATGATATTATCTTCAAGAGATTTCTCATGTATCTCTTATTCATGTTCATTCATGAAAGCCACATCATTGGAAATATCCTTATGGTCTATATAAATACCATCTATACTAGATCAAAACATTTATAACTCTTCCCAAAAGGCAAATTCTTATTTAGTACTTAAAAGCATGTCAAGTTAAATACTAACCTTAGCATTTTTTTAAGGGACAACATGTTGATCAGATTCTTTGCATGATTTAATAGATTCATGATAAGGCTAAAATTTATCTTCTTCAAAATCTATATTATTCCCATGAGGTTCAACAAGATCAAAATCTAATGTATCTTCAAGAAGAATTACATCATTTTCAGCTGCATAATCATATTTATCTTCATCAATACTAGACTAATCCTCTTCCTCCATGAAGAATGGAAGTTCACCTGCCCACTTGAGATATATAACCTCATGCTTTTCTTTTTCTATCAAACTTGATTTATCTTCTTCTATATCAACCTCAAAGCCATACCATTCAATCTAGTCCACTTGATCATTTCTAACATATAGAGAGTTGTCCAATTGTTGGCTAAAAGGTATAAACTTTTGCTCATCCTTGAATGCTAATTTGTTTTATTCTCCACCAAGGGGAGTGTCAATTATGATATCTTTCTTATTCATGATCACTAAAATCACTTTCCACAAAACCTTCTTTAGATTCACCTACAACTGCAACATCTTGCCTATCAAAGATAGCCACATCATCATTCTTTATTGACAAGTTCTCCTTATCAATTGAATGTCCATCTTCTTTACTCAATTAAATTGATTCTCCTTCACAAAAGGAGAGGGTGGGAGGGAAATATATTTTATTATCTTTATTTGAACTTTCTATAATATCCTTCTAACATGGTGTTTTAGGATAACTAGGTTGATTGGATGCTTCTTAGATAGTTATAATTTGAATAGTAAATGAAGGAATTGAGGGATTTTTAGACTCTTTCAACTTGGAATCCAACATTATTCCTCCCTCTTTATCTTAAGCTTGCATGTTAATAACCTCCTTCCAAATTATAAATCCTTTTAGTGTGACTTTCACAACTTCTTCTCTCTCTTGACTTTGGATGGATGTATGAGAAGATTCATTCTCTAGGATATGCATGACATAATCAAGATTCATAATCCAAGAAGGCATCCAAGATGGAATGGTCTTGGGATTTTTAGGAAATTATAATGGAAATAAAATTGATATAGGTTTATCTTTGGGAATACAAGTCTTCAAACTTGGAATATTCAAGCTAGTGGACTCATTAAGAGATACATTGAGCTTATTTTAATATTTTATTATAGCTTGAAGGAGATTTGGAGAAAAGTAAGGTTGACTTAGGATAGGAGGAGGTATATAGACCTAATTGAATTGGGAGTTCACATTACTGTCCCCAAAAAATGCCACTCATTTTTAGGACAACCTATGGACTTTTTTGGCCTTGCATAGACCAAAATTTCTCTCTTCCCTTCTCAAAATTTGTTCTAAGCTTTCAAATTCCTCATTTTTAAGCTTTTTTCCATAAAGGGATTCACAAGTTCAATAGTTTAAAAAATATTCTACAGGCGAGTTTAGTCAAAAGAACAAGTTTCTAACACTTAGTCATTTCCAAGATTGGTTCGGCACCTCAGTTCAATCAAAAGAGTTCAATCGACAAATGATAAAGAACAAAGGCTTGAACCATTGAACTTTGAACTACTTTGGTTCAAAGGTTCAATGGGTTCAATGACCAAGTTGGTTCAATGTGCTTGGTGAAAAATATCAAAAAGACTTAGCCAAATAACGAAGAATGAGCTGATTGAACCATTGAACCATTGAACCAAAGTTGGTTCAATCGACAGGTTCAAGGGGCTGCCCCAAAGTGAAAAAGGCAAGTGCCCTTGCAGAGGGTAGGCAGCATTAGTTCTAAGGTCAAAGAAAAGATAGAATTCTGTTGGATTTATTCAAAGGCCCAAAAGGAACAATTCTTTCAGACTTTTTGTTTGATGGAAATGGCTAAGTCTAAGAGGCTGAAAGAATTCTCTCAAGAAGATTATCTCAGAAAAATGTTAAGGCAAAACTCCTTCAAACTTTTTGTCTGAAAGAATTCACCCAGAGAAAAAGTCTTAAGAAATAGGAAAGAACGAATGGCCAAGTAACAAGAAACTTTCCTTCAGACATTTTGTTTGAAGGGATTCTTTAGGGCTTTTTGCTCGATGGAAAAAGCCCGTCGAAGAGGTAAGAACCCGTTGGGGAAGTTGAAGCCTGAAGGACAAGTACCCTTGTGTGGGGCACTTGGAAATAGATAAAGGACCATTTTAAAAGCCTAAATAAATATGTAAAAAGGAACTTTCATGGACTTAGACAAAAAGGGGCTTTGACGAATGAACTGAATGAACCATTGAACCATTGAACCAAAAGGTTCAATGGGTTCAAGGTTCAAAGATTCAACCAGAGCTTAGAAAGATAAAGGAAGCAATGTTTGAGCAAAATACAAAATAAACCAATGAACTGATTAAACTTTGAACCAAAAGAGTTCAAATTTTAATGGTTTAACATGGTTCAAAAGTTCAATGTCAGCCTCAGTCAAAGAAAAAGTGGCACACAAGTGGTTCAATAGATGGTTCAACCAAGGGATGAAGAAGCGTTAAACCAAGAAGTGATAGAATAAAAGAGACAAAATGAACCAATGAATTGATGAACTTTTAGTGGTTTAACGGGTTCAAGGTTCAACCTGAATCAAGTGATTGACTGAAAAGAGAGCCCAAAGACTCAAAGAGAGAAGATCAATGCAAAGGACCGAAAATGTCTTCAAAAGAGTTATTTCTAGTAGGTGGAACAGTGGATCGAGTAGACTTATGAGCACACCAAACCAAGGACACAGCCTATTTTCTTCCATGAAGTAAAGATAAATATGCAAAGGACTAGATGGTCCATATTAAAGAGGACACATATCAGATGAAGGGACACGCCATAGTTATGGCAACACATTATTCTTAGCATGGTCTCTCTAGACAAAATTGGAGATGCATTGAGGACATTGACTACAGCATGGGTTGTCCCATGGCAAAAGGCACCAATCCTTACATAGTGGCTATAAGTTAATTAATTATCTCATTTGTAAAGGAGACTTTTCATTTTACAAGAGCAAAACTCTGCCCATTTTGAAAGAAGACTGAGACTTTGAGCTCAGGTTGTAATTTCATTTTCATTTTTATCTAAATGAGAAAGTAGGTCATTTACAGACTTTGTGTTATTCTAGCTTATATCATTTTAGAAGATCATTCTTACATTTGTCTTTTGAAGTTGTTCTTATTCATTTAATTTGGTAAGCAGAATTAGTGAAGGTAATAGGGAAGTGCCCTGAAACCAACTATGGGAAGAATTTGTGTTTTCATAATTACTTTCAATCTATGTTTTTCTTTTCTTTTTGTGTGGAGGATTCTAGGGCAACTTTGTGCCCCCATTATCCTTTGTGATATACCCTTTGGGAAGTTGAGGTGGAAACTTTACATTTTGCTTCATCCTACTGTTATTATGCCCCTTTTGATTACTGGTTACTTTACTATTTGAAAGAAACTCATGTTGTTTCTTGTAAGAACACTTCTAAAAGAAGAGAAGTGCCTTCATTGTTTACACCAAGATTTTCTCCTTTGTCTGTGTGCATCATCTCTGAAAGAAGAGAGATGGATGATGTATTCTTCCCCTGTATCTTAGTTTTTGCTTATTTATATTGTATATAGCTCCTACGTATCTATAAGGAACCTCCCCTTCATAAGAGGAGAGATTTGTCTCTGGTTGATGTAGTAAATCTACACACCTGGCTGACTAATCTTCTTATTATGATTGATCAGACCTATTTTGTTGATCAGTATGTTGATTAACAAAATATTCACCCAATAGTTTTTTGGCAACTCCGCTGGGGACATAGTAATTTTGTGCAATTTGAAACCTCAAGTTTTAGATTGAAACATCACCTATGTCTTACCCATAATCATTATAACCCTTATCTATTATAGACTCTAGTGACTTCATTCCATGTCTTACCCATTATCATTATAGCCTTACCATCTTCCTCCATCTCTGTTATATTATCTGGTCTACAAAACTAGAGCCACTAGGAAGAGTGTGCAGTTTGAAGTCTCAATCTTCAAGCTAAAGTAGATCCTTCTCTTTTCCATTTTTATTCTATAATCTGGCAACTCTACATTATACAAGAATCCAAAAATCTCAATGTGTTTTTGACCCTACTTTTGAGTTGGTACGGCAGAGTAATTTTGAGTTATTTCCTCCACAACCTCACCTTCAACGAACTAGGAGTCTTCCTCCTAGCCCTACCAGTTTCCTAACACAAGGTAGAGCTTCTTTTTCTACTACTAGCTGAGCTTTGCCTATCCATTCTCCACCCAGATTTGTGATCCCACTTCTACATAATCAAATCATGGCTCAAGGCCCCTGAGGTAACTCTTTTGGTCCACTAAATTTGACTCCACCTCTGCTTGAGCTTCCACGCAATTCAAGGTAGAATTTCCCCAAATTATTTGGTGATGGGAAGGTTCATCTTGATGAACACATTGTAGATTTTAGCATAGCTTATATTATAATAGGGGTGGAATTTGAAGACATAGCAGTCAGGCTATTCATGGATACACTACAAGGCACTGTTGCAGACTAGTTCTACCACTTACAAGCTAGATCAGTGACTAATTGGGACACTCTAAAAGACAAATTTGAAGCCAGGTTCAAGCCTGTAAAATATGCACATGCCTTGCTATCCTAGCTCACACAAATGAAGAAGGAGCCCCATGAACCTATGAGGGATTTTATTGCTAGGTTCGATAAGCTAAGGCATAGGATTCTCATGGTCACCCAGCTGACACCTCAGAACCTCAAATGCTTCTTCATCAACTCACAGCTGCTTAAAGTGAGTTTCTTACTGAGACAGGCTAGACACATAGACCTTTCTATTGCTCAAGACTTGGCTATTGAGGTAGAAGATGACCTTATCTTGGTTAGAAAGATAAGAAGAGATCCAAATAGAGGTAAATCTTCTCCTTCTTCTAAATACTCCCCTTCAGCCACCACTGATCCAATGGTGCAAAAGCTAGCAAATGAATTACTAGTCCTTAGAAGACAAATGGCCCAAGTTATGTCTACTTCTCTTAATTGGGATATGCCAAGGAGGATATTTCAGAATCAAGCGTACCAAGGCAATGCTGTTAGGAATCAAGGGTAGCCAAATCATCTTCCTCCCCTACAGAGGAACCTCGCCCTTGAAGCACCTCCAACCAACTCAGTGGTTGGATACTTGGAAAATAAACATGATTTCTCTTTCCAACTTGAGTTTGATCAAGAAAATGATGCTGGTCTCCTCATGGAGGATCAAGAAGAATCAGTTGGTGACTCCCACATTGGTTTCCTAAACTATCAAGATGAACCTAGAAGAGAAAGCAATGCAGTTAAGGGGTCATATGCTGTATTCACCTAGTCCAAGAATCAATCAGCTCAACAAGATGATAATGAGAAAGTAGAGGAGTGACCTCAACCAGAAGTTTCAATTGCTAAGCGGGGATCCACTCTTCTTTTCCAACCAAAGGACCCAGTGATTGTGAGAAAGGTAAGTACCCTAAATGCCCTGATGCCTTCTACTTCAAATTCATAGTCCAGTCCTCCCTCTTTCAAAAATCAAAAGGATGAACTCCCATCCTCTACTCCTAGCTCATCCTAGGCATTTGATATCATTGACCATACAAAGAAAACCAAAATTCAAATGTCTAAATTTGAATTTCTGCAGTCCTATCCTGAGCAATTAGATAGACTGGTTCAATGTGTTAAAAATTAGAACATCCCTATTGAACAAGCAATTCCCAAAGTGACACATGATTCCCCCAAGAATGCACCCACTAGGAACAACCTTGTCATTACTCCCCCTACTACTCCTAATAGGACTAAACCTTTTTATGTCTCATTGCTAATAAATGGACATTAGCTGAACAATTGCATCATTAATTCTGGGGCTTCAGACAATGTCATGCCTACTAAAGTGGTAGAATCTCTGGGTCTCACACTGACCAAGACATTTGGGAGATTTTTCTCCATGGAGAACAAATAAGTGCCACTAATGGGGCAAATTAAAGACATCCAATTTGCATTTGATGCCTTTCTAGACAAGCAAATCAAGATGACTGTCCTAGTGGCTGATATCCCAACATCATATGGCATCCTTCTTGGGTGAAAATTCTACAAGGATGTTGGAGGGGAATTAAGCATGGACTTGTCTCATGTGATAATCCCTGTGAAAGGTGTAATGCAGAGGTTGCTTCCTAAGGAGGCAAAATACATTGTCACTCAGACATCAAGGCCTGAAGCTCAAATTCTATTTGAGTCTTCAGGTAGGGGTAATTATTTTCTATCTACTGAAGACATTCATGTTTCAACAAATGAAAATCCTGTAGGTGATGATCTAGGAATTGGTTTAGATGGAACAACACCAAGTATGCCTGATAGTGCCAATCATTGGCAAGTGTTGAATGAGAACAATCAAATCATGTGCTGGACTAAACCAGGAGAGCAACCAATTATGGTAATTGACCATGATGTTGTGCATCAAAATTAGGAAATGGAACTCTTTGCCAAGAGAGAAAAGATTCATGGTTTTGGGATTAAAAGTCAAGTCTTGCTATGGGGCAAGAGGAGAAAACCAAAGGGAGGACACGGAAAATTAGTTTCCTAGTGGAGAGTTCCATTCACTCATCACCGATTCTAGGGAGAATGGCTTCTTGCTAGTTTATCAAGACAGAGTGCCATTTTCACTACCTCTCAGGGGGTAGCATCTAAAGTACTTCAATTCTTGAAGTATTAGATAAGATCATCTATACATATGTATATTTATATAGTCTTTTGTTTTATTTTGTTCATTTCATTTTCATTTTTGGAGCCTTTCTTCTTGGGTAGCGCGACTCCATAGCCCAATGGCACACTTTAAGGCACTGGAGATTTTGGTTTCTACTCCCCTCAGCTATGTTTCAAGTTTTTAACTGAAGGTAGTTCCCCAATTGGAGCCAGCTATTGTCCCTAAAAAATGCCACTCATTTTTGGGACAACCTACAAACTATTTTGGCCTTGCACAAACCAAAATTTCTCTCTTCCCTTCTCAAAATTTGTTCTGAGCTTTCAAATTCCTCATTTTTAAGCTTTTTTTTGTAAAGGGATTCACAAGTTCAACAGGTTAAAAAAGCTTCTACAGGCAATTTTAGTCAAAAGAACAAGTTTCTAACACTTAGCCATTTCCAATATTGGTTTGGCGCCTCGGTTCAATCAAAAGAGTTCAATCAGAAAATGATAAAGAATAAAGGCTTGAACCATTGAAATTTGAACCACTTTGGTTTAAAGGTTCAATTGGTTCAATGACCAAGTTGTTTTAATGCACTTGGTGCAAAAGATCAAAAAGATAGCCAAATAATGAAGAATGAGCCGATTGAACCATTGAACCAAAGTTGGTTCAATTGGTTGGTTCAATCGGCAAGTTCAAGGGGCTGCCCCAAAGTGAAAAAGGCAAGTGCCCTTGTGGAGGGTAGGCAGCATTGGTTCGAAGGTCAAAGAAAAGATAGAATTCCTTCATATTTGTTCAAAGGCCCAAAAGGAACAATTCTTTCAAAATTTTTGTCTGATGGAAATGGCTAAGTCCAAGAGGATGAAAGAATTCTCTCGGGAAGATTTTCTCAAAAAAATGTTAAGGCAAAATTCCTTCTGACTTTTTGTCTAAAGGAATTCACCCAGAGAAAAAGTTCAAAGAAATAGGAAAGAATGAATGGCCAAGTAACAAGAAACTTTCCTTTGGACATTTTGTCCAAAGGGATTCTTTCAGGCTTTTTTCTCGATGGAAAAAGCTCACCGAAGAAGTAAGAACCCACTGGGGAAGTTGAAGCCTGAAGGACAAGTACCCTTGTGGGGGGCACTTGATGACAGAGAAAGGACCATTTTAAAAGCCTGAACAAAGATGCAGAAAGGAAATTTCACAGACTTAGACAAAAAGGAGCTTCGATAGATGAACCGAATGAACCATTGAAGTATTGAACCAAAAGGTTCAATGGGTTCAAGGTTTAAAGTTCAACCAAAGCTTAGAAAGATAAAGGAAGTAGTGTTTGAGTGAAATGCAGAATAAACCAATGAACTGATTGAACTTTGAACTGAAAGAGTTCAAAGTTAAATGGTTCAACATGGTTCAAAAGTTCAAAGGTGGCCTCAGTCAAAGAAAAAGTGGCACACAAGTGGTTCAATGGATGGTTCAACCAAGGGGCAAAGAAGCGATTGAACCAAGAAGTGATAGAACAAAAGAGATAGAATGAACCAATGAACCAATGAACTTTCAATGGTTTAATGGGTTCAAGGTTCAACCTAAATCAAGTGATCGACTGAAAAGAGAGCCCGAAGACTCAAAGAGAGAAGATCAATGAAAAGGACCAAAAATGTCTTCAAAAGAGTTATTTCCAGTAGGTGGAATAGTGGATCGAGTAGATTTCTGAGTGCACCAAACCAAGAACGTGGCCTATTTTCTTCCATGAAGTAAAAACAACTATGAAAAGGACTAGACAGTCCATATTAAGGAGGAGAAATATCAGATGAAGGGACACGCCATAGTTATGGTAGTGCACTGTTCTCATCATGGTCTCTCCAGACAAAACTAGAGATACATTGAAGACATTGACTGCAGCATGGGTCATCCCATGGAAAAAAGTGCCAATCCTTGTGTAGTGGCTATAAGTTTGTTAATTCTCTCATTTGTAAAGGAGACTTTTTATTTTACAAGAGTGAACTCTACCCATTTTGAAAGAAGAAGATTGATACTTTGAGCTCAGATTGTAATTTCATTTTCATTTGTATCTGAATGAGAAAGCAGGTTGTTTATAGACTTTATGCTATTCTAGCTTGTATCATTTTAAAAGATCATTCTTACGTCTGTCTTTTGAAAGTGTTCTTATTCATTTAATTTGGTAAGTAAAATTAGTAAAGGTAATAGGGAAGTGCCCTGAAACCAACTGTGGGAAGACTTTGTGCTTTCAAAATTGCTTTCAGTCTATGTTTTTCTTTTCTTTTTGTGTGGAGGATTCTGGGGTGACTTTGTGCCCCCATTATCCTTTGTGATATACCCTTTGGGTAGTTGAGGTGGAAACTTTGCATTCTACTTCATCCTGTTATTACTAAGCCCCTTTTGATTACTGGTTACTTTACTATTTGAAAGAAAATCCTTTTGTTTCCTGCAAGAATACTTATGAAAGAAGAGAAGTGCCTTCAGTGTTTACACCAAAATTTTCTCCTTTGTCTGTGTGCATCATCTCTTAAAGAAGAGAGATGGATGATGTATTCTAACCCTATGTCTTACTTTCTACTTATTTATATTGTATATATCTCCTACGTATCTATAGGGAACCTCCCCTTGATAAGAGGAGAGATTTGTCTCTAGTTAATGTAGTAAATTTGCACACCTGGCCGACCAATCTTCCTACTATGGTTGATCAGACCTATTTTGTTGATTAGTACACTGATTAACAAAATATTCACCCAACACACATGATCCCATATCATTATCATATACTCCACTAAGTGTAATAGCTTCTTAACCTCTTATTTCTCATTGATTGGATGATCTTCCTTCTCAATACTTACCCATATTATCCAAAAACCTTATAATAGCTCTTTAGCCTCTTTAATGGTATAGATAGGATAACCTACACCATGATCTAATTCTCTATAATTTATTATCATTATTTTTACAAGGTGTAGTACATCTTATTTAAATTTGAGTAAAATTGAATAAGGAATAGCATAACTTTGACACAATTGATTAGAGGGATAGGTGGGCTGGTGGTAAACTTGGCAAGCAGTAGTTTAAGGGTTACTTGAGGAGAAACCATAAAAAACATTAACTTTAAAAGGATGATATTAAGGTACATAAGAATAATTTTGATCATATGAGTAATGATACATACCAATTTTCAATTTTTTGAGGCACTTAGACTACATATACCAGCTAAGATTATTTTAGATTCACCATTAGTGCTTGAGTTGTTATCTCTAAAGGTTGATGTATTAAAGGATAGCACCAAAAATTCCTTTAATGGATGATAATCCTATCCCAATAGGTATTCTAAAACTTTTATATCTCAAATTTCTACCCTTGAGAGGGTGATTCAAGCCCTCTCAACTTGGGCTATTCAATGGGATTAGTTTTAGGATGTGGGTGACCTTTAGGTAGACTAAACCTCTAGATTATAGAGATAACTCCCCTTAATGTATAAATTAGGCTCACTACACTAAATTACAAAGGAAACGGGAGAAGGATAACATGAAAAAAAATAAGAGAGGTGATACACCAAATTAACACCCTCCACTTGACTATCATACACTAATAATCATAGATTAGGCTTAAATTTGATTTACACTTCTCAAAAAAAAAGACCTTCAAGCATGAGTGTTTCAACATAGAGGTCATTGACAATGAATTTATTTAGAGGGTTAGTAGATAGGTATAATCAAGACATTAAGGACTAAAATAAACTTTCAAACCATGCAAATTTATATCAACTCACCATGTGACCTGCAAAAGACAATCCATTTGCAAATAGGTAGGAGAGGATAAATGAGAGAGTGCAATAACTACTACTAACATTAATCAATGATCACACAAGTAAACTAGTTAAAATAATGTGATGAGGTGACAATCATATTTATCCATCATCAAAAGGCATAGTAAAATTGTTTAGTTTAGCAGGGCTTTGCCATACTCAGTAAAAGGATGCTTACAAATCCAAACAGGGCTACATTTATAGAGAATTAGAGAAGGAGATAGAGGATTGAAATAGGAAAAATTAATTGACAAGTGTCACTCCATGAGAAGATAATTTATAATCAATAAACTATTAGATATCAATTCTATAAACTCCTTCAACATGTGTTGATTGGTTTGATCATGATTTTCTATATAATTGGTGTAGGAAAGGTTCTTCAGCTCATTAGATGACTCAACACCTTCTTATAAACTTCCCTTAATCTCGTATAAAAGTGAAAAGTGGACTTATTAATCATCAAATAATATTTAATGGTATTATTATTTTGTTATTTACACCTTGCATCAATTTAATAACCTCCTTATATTGACATTGTAATGGTGATCATTTCTTCTTAGGTGTATTGAAACCCATTAGTACCACTATGCCTCTCCTTGCCTAAAAACCTCAAATCTTGATTTTATATTCATGAATGAAACTTATTTACATTAAATACCTCTCTCAATCTTGACCAACTTATATCAAGCCCTTTGGATTCATAAAACACTCTCAAAGACTTCACTTTGCACCTAAAGCCCCTTTTTGCCTTCAATTCTTTGTAGCCCTTAAAACATACAAAGTTCCTTATGTAGAACATTACACAGATGATATTGGAAAAATAGTGATAGTTTTTAGTACCCACTAAGATCTTACAACTATTATATCTCTTTAAAAAAATTCATGACCAAACCTTGATTTAAATTATACTTATTCCATCTATTTCTTTCTCTAATTAGCCCTCAATTAGGCCTTTAGGCCTAAAAACTAAGATTTGGATCCATTGACATCTCACACATTTTAAACATAAATTGAATGTTTTATTAACTTTATATACCCCCTAAGCATGCTCCATGCCAAATTTAGGATCTGAGACCTTGTACGGATGGGTGAACCAAGAAATGGTCAAAACCCTAGCTTAAATGCTTGTTTAGGCTTGAGAGGTAATTAAAGTGTTTTATTTAAAAAATTTCAAGTTCCAAAGCTTTATAATGGTATGTTAAGTCCTGGAAAATCATAGGAAAACTCAACATACTAAAGAGTATTTCATAGGCCTGTAACTAAGCTTCTTGTGAGACATAGTAATGCATTTCTCCCTTTTAGCCCAAATTAGTGACTTGAATCACTCACTTATCTTCTTGGGAGACCTAAAAAAGTATGTATAAGACTATATAACCTATTACTAGGATTAAAAATCATTTACACCTAATTTTAAGACCTATTCTTACCCTGCATACTCATAAATAGGCCTACAACCATGTTTCTAGGCTAATTTCATATAGTTTTGCTCTTACATGTGCTAGCTAATGGCTCAATCAGGTATTTAGGAGGATCACAAAGGACATATAAGTATTTTAGAATTAATTTAAATATACTTTAGGAACTTAGAATACAAATCTCCTCTATCTAGTTATATTTAGGCTCTTGGTAGCCGGTGAGTATCTTACACTCTTAAGGATTATTCATAAAGATGAGGCCATTAACTTAAGAACCAATGCCTAAAATTTTGAGGGTATAAGATTTTAAAACTACCCCTATGATATTTTTTCACCATGAATATTATCAAGGGATATATAATTGATGCTTGGGAGTCTCTCAAGCTCACTTAGGGTATTTGTGAGTACCCTATAGTCTTAGCAATGGTTTATAAAGACCAGAGGTCTAAACCAATAATTAAAACCACTAGATTTTAGTATGGAGACCTATTTATAAGCCTTAAAAACCTTTTATCTCTATTCATAAGTTCATGATCATATTGATAAAGATAAACTTTGTCTTGATTTGCAAATTTGCACTGAATGAGCTCAAGACCTTTTAGACTAAAATGTAATGTCATTTTTCTTGCCTTTATTTACCTCAAGATGTATTTATAGGGTTTGTGTCACTACTATGAACCTATTAAACTATATATATATATATATATATATATATATATATATATATATATATATATATATATATATATATATATATATATATAATGGTGAATATCAGTGAAGTAATGAGCACACATATACTGGAGTCAAATGACTCAAATAGGATTTTAAGGTCAGACTTGGTAGTTAGCTTACAAACCCTAAGCATAATTTTTTACTCATGTAAATGACTTGTGGAAGATGAATATACACCTCCTAAATCATTTACACCTAAAAATCAGCCTTCTTGATCCGTGTAAGTGGATGGCAAGCCTATTTTAAGCATTGAAAATCACTTATAACTACTTTTCATCATTTGAAATTGACTTAAATCATGAAATATTTTCCAAAATCACATTATAAAATCCTTCATAAGTCATTTTAAATCACCTTTATATGTGTTATTCACTCTTTTTGGGTCTTAAAGTGGTTTTTGACCATTTAAACATGCTAGAGACCTATAAAAGAGTTTGAAAAATGACTTATTGACCTTGAACATAACTTAAAACCTATTTGGGAACTTTTTAAGATTATATGGAGTATGACATGACCTTGAAAAATGACATATGACATATGACTTAACAATACACCCTAAATCCTTATCATTACTTGAACCATCTTAAAGCATGACATGAGGTGACTAAACAAGCATAGGATAAAAATAAACATTACCTTTAACTTATCAATTTTACATTAAATTATGATAAAATGCATTAAAAAATGAATAATTTTATGAACCTATCCTGTGGTATCCAAAAAATTTCTAACAATTACCTTTGATGATTTTCCAAAAGATTCAGTCACAACCTAATGATCATCAAAATTAATATATATTCAAAAATCCATTAAAATATCATTCTTAGGAAGCACCAAAAGTTCATATTGCATATAATTCACTTAATCCTCAACCACATTATGGTAACACATTATATGGTACCATCATCACACTCACACAAGATATACTCATATGGTTTAGAGGCCTTCTATTTCATTTGATGATAGTAAGATTATGGATGATGACTCAGATCTTATTTTACTATTTATTAGAAAACATATTAATAATAAACTTATACATGATGTTATGATTGATAATGGTTTTAGTGATAATTTATGTACTATGACATTATCCCACATTTAGGATATACACATGAATATTTATACCCTTCAACCAAGATGGTAAAATTATTTGATAGGAAAGCACAAGTTTTTGGTGAGATTAATTTACCTTTACAGGTTAGTCAAACACATGTGACCATGGAATTTTCATTTATACCACATATCAGAGTCTTTGATATGTTATTGGGATGACCTTAGATTTATAATATCTATTTAGTGCCTTCCTTAGTACATGGATGTCTTAATTATATTCATGTCAATAGGGTAATCATAATTTCAGGAATTCTATATGAACATCCACTGCAACAAGAGAAGTTTGCTCTGAGATAAATAATCACACAACCTACTAAGGTTAATCATGCATGAAATGGTATAAAAATTTTGTCCCATTTCCCAGGTGACTAACACTCAAGAGGTTCTTGCATCATAAATACATAGTGAACTACATGAAGTCTTCATTTACACCTATATGGCCTACCCTATTATTGAGAACATATCAACATATTTTAGAGAGGGTTTAAAGACCCAAAGTTATACCTACACCATAGAGGTCACCAAGTAATAAAAAATGGGCTTCATAAAGTAATAAAACTTATATTCTTGATTCATGACCACATAGTCCTATGATGAATTTACAAATTATTATAGCTTATCTAACTCTAGCTTTGGCACGTTTACATGTTCCTTGGAATTATGACCAGTTTTTTCTACCAAATTCTCATTCTAGAGCACCCTATCAACATCATTTATATGGGATCATCGGCTATCCTTTTTTTATTCAAAATTTTCAAAAAATAAAAATTCAAAAAAATATTAAAACATTCAAATAAATCAAAAATACAAAAACATTTAGCACTTCACATGTTTACTATCTTTTTCATGTCATTTACATTAGGTTATTATATATCATATCATTTATATATGCACATATGTTTTAATAGTACTTGAGTTTGATACAATCATACACTAGATCCATGATACATGCACATGTAAATGTTGGACTTTTCCTCTTCCTATGTGACACACTATGTTACGGGCATATTGCTTTTATTAATCATGATTGATAGAGGTTATATTATTTTATGATCATTTTACATTATCATTTTGATATTATACACTAATGCTTACATATGCATATACTCATGTTATTATTTTACACAGTATACTTGATATGATATTTTATAGGACATTTTGATAACATGTATATGTAGGGAGTAGTATGGCATGCTTATGTTAATTACTTATATTTCATCTTATCACATCGATTATAGGAGTGTGTTCCTTGTTTTATTCCTTGTATCAATTATGGAACTTTTAAACCTGTTATTTGTTTTTTGGCCCCAATGCCCTAAGTGTTGATTATTTATTTGGTGTGTGGACATTTGAACATGTCTTCCCTTTGAGTATGTGGCATTTGAACATTCCCCTTGTTTGAGGTCTCATTAGACCCCCCTTTTATGACATTGAGTGTTCTTGTGTGTGTACTTTTTTTTTGAACTTCTTATTTTTATATGTTAGTATTATCCATATCATGCATCTTATAACTTTTTATATTGGGATATTGTGAGCTTCATTGTTACATCTACTTAGACATGATACTACTATGTTTCATTACTACATTATTGATACAAATATAATATGGTTATATTATCTTTTGAAGATAATGTGACTATAAATTTTCATTACCCTCACCTTAAAAGGAGGGAATTTCATATAGACATGAGTTTACATACATATAATTAGTATAATTTGATACATTTTACATGATTCAAACATACACTTGTGACAAAATCTTAGACATTTTGCACAAACTTAGGACAATTTTTTTAGATTTGTGCAACATATTATACATAATTTATAGAGTAAAGATTACATTTTGATAGATACTTTATCTTGAGTCACATTTGAGGTGAATATGTCATGTAAATTCACCAAATTATAGATATATTATTCAAGACATATCACTATTAATGTACTAACCTTACCAAGCACCAATTAAGCTCTTATTTAGTGTTATAGTTGACCTCTTGAGTAGTGTGCTCAAGTTTATGTGCCCTCGATGGACTTGGCACTACTATTATTCTAGGTTGATATGATTACACCATTTGAATTAGGTGAGATTGGCTACATTGGATAAATTATGTTTACATGTGGGTTTTACAATTCATTATTACACTAGATTGGGGGCATAATCACCCTCCAATTATCCTCTTCATATCTCCAAGGTTTATATGTGAACCTCTCTCCAATACTTTCATAAGAAAGAATCATTACAAAGAAAACTACCAAGATGAAACATGGTTGCATCGACACACATGTGTACTCCTTCATTTCTCTCTTTTATTTCAAGAAATTTCAATTATTCATTTTCAGATTAATGCACTAATTTCACCTATAACATTTTCTTGGTTGCAATTCATACACATACACAAAATTTTAAATAGGGATCAAGTCAAATCAAGGTGTTTTATACACACCAAGTACACATTTATTTCTTGTAAACTATTAATTTCATCCTCATCCATTATAATATTAAATGGTGGGGGGGAATTTAGATACTCAAATTTGGATTTTACATGATAAACTAGTTCAAAAGGTGTCGTACAAATACAATTCAAATACCATTCATTATGATCAAGTACTTTTCAAGCACACATTTAAGGTTTACCAAGAAAAATCACCTGTTAAGTATTAAAAACTAACATATTTTTACCTTTTTCAATATTATTCATAGTAACAATAATATTATATAAATTACTTTTCAAGCACACATTTAACATTTACCATGAAAAATCATGTCTCAAGTATTCAAAACTAACATATTTTTACCTTTTTCAATATTAGTCATAGTAACAATAATATTATAGGTCTTGAGCATTCAAAAATCATCCCATGAGAATTATTTGTCAAGATACAAGATAGATCACTACATCACTCATATATAGCATATCTTACCATTATGTACACACAAGCCCACACATGGGGTAGAATTACATATGTCTAAGTCCCTCTTTAGATTATTGTATATGTAGGCATCACTCACTAACATAAGGTTATTTAATGTTAGCTCAAGTTCACTTGATCCCACTAACCCCTACTTTTTAAGGTGGCATGCCCTAATTGGAGGATATAGGGTTTTGAAAAAAAATACTGATATAATAACTTTTGTGTGTGATTCGAATAGACAATTTGAAAGGCTATGATGAATAATAATAGGTTCATGTGTAATTTTCATAAAATATTCAATATTTCATATAGGACACTAGTGGTAGAATTAGGACACTAAAATCAATGCTCGTGTCTACAAGGTGGTACAAGTTTATAGATTAGTAGAAAATAAATATTTAGAATCTAACAACTAGATTAAGATATTTAGATAGTTCATTCATGTACTTATACTAATTATATATACCCATGCATTAGTATATAAGATAATTAAAATTTATCCTTTGTATTTATATTATTATACCATTGAATGGTATACTTTATATCTTTGGCATGTTATTAGATTCAATATATCTTTTTTATTGATATTCACTTTTGACTGGAGCTATGAACTAGTCTAGGACACAATAGAGGGCTTAGATCCCCAAGTTATTATATATCAAATGTATACTAGATATACCAATAATGTCCACAACCATCCCAAGAATACCAAAAATGGCCACATCTAACCTCATATGCCTTAGTAAGATTTGAACTTATATGGGACTTGAAACAACTAATCCACTTTATAAACTCACCCACATCTCATTAGTTAGATTTAGTATATCTTATTACAATATTAGTGGAAAATATATTCATTTAATTGGCTTGAATTTTTGAGTAACTCACTCCTTGCTTGATTATTCTACTCTTTCTTTTAATCCTTATTTTCAAAAATTTTAGACAATTTCATACCCTCATAGCATAATTTATGAACGATTTTCAAAATTAAAAGGATCCCACTAGGTGTATAAGTCACCAATCCATTTGGTAATAATTATCACTGAGAAGTGCACCCTATAATAACCTATTATTTATTCTCATTCTTTTTGATAAAATGGAATGACCTTATATTGGATATAATTTCTAGATGAATGGTTGTTTTCCTTTGGTACACTCACCTACTTCTCTCTAGACTATCTAATTATGTCCTTTATTGACTAAGAAAAGGGTAGAAGGAGCAATGATAAAGTTGAAAATATAAATAAAAACTAAAAATTAGGGTGATGCACTAATGTGAAATTCAATTATGCCTATAATCGACATACTTTTTAAGCTAAATAACTTTCACACAATCACTTCATCTTTATACAATGGATCTTGCATTGTAATTCATACACAGGTCTTGACAGACACTCACTCTAGCTTGGAAGGAATGAACAAAGGTTGGATTCAATTCTAGATTAGGTAGAAATCAGACTTGGACACTTTCTATGACCTATAATATTTCTAATATGTTGCATAAAGGTGAGAGATCAAACATAAACATAAAAAAATACTCATTCACTAAGTTACATCAATCAATATTAAGAACACACTTCATGAATAACCTAAAAATGGAAGAAAATTCAACTTTTTATTACTTCAAAGGTGAGGTAGTACAAATTTTGGTAGAGTTTTAGTAATATAAAATAATAATCTCATCATAATCATTCAAAAATGAATGTACATATAGAAAAAATTAAGCAAGAAAATAGGAGAAAAACCATTAGAGATGAGTCCTCATACAATTCATAGTTCACTCCTACTTCCAATAAAACTTCAAACTTTCAAACACCCTTCCCAAAGAGCTTCGTAGTAATTTTGGAGTAAAAACATTAATTACTTGAAGTGTGGCATAGCAGTTAGGGAGATAAGGTAGTTTGAATGTTTTAAAATTTAAATACTCTTCATGAATTATTTGATCTCAGTTAGTCTTGAATATATGTTTAGTTAAATCCTCTTGAACTTGAAACTTATATTTAACTCTTTTTTATCTTTAGTTGACTTTATTTGTATCTTAGAGTTTGACTTCACCTATCTTGACTTGCAATTTGCATGCATCTTAACTTTTTGAATTTTATCAATTTATCATAAATAGGGGTGTAGTAATAGATATATTGCATGATTATTTTTAAATATTCATTTTATATTTATTCTATTAGTGCACTTGATGATGACAACCACATCTCTCCATACTGGTTCTTCTTGGAAGTGTTTACCTTCTGCAGCTTAACGAGCTTCTTGAATTGCATCTTAAGAACCTATAAATAGATGAATATGATTTTTTTGAATATATAATGAGTGTAAATATAATTTAAACATAATAATAATGGTGTAACATACCTTAAAACACATATTTAGCTCCAAACTCCATGTACAACTCCAAAAAATGCCATTTTGTGCTCTCTTGTTCTCAAGAAACCTTGATTTTAATTAGGGAGTCTAAAATGAGTTTAAAGACTCAAAAAAACTTATATTATGATAATTTTATATGTGAAAATATTTAATACTTTTAAAAAATTTAAATTTTCCAAAACTCTACACCAAACTTTCAAACAAAAATTCATAAAAAAGTGTATGTTTGCTTCCTTGAGGGTGACCTAGAGATGTTTTTCGATGGGTTGAGCCTACTTTTAATTAGTTTTAATTGAATTATATTTTATTAATACATTTAAATTAATTATATACACTCTTAAATCATTTTTTTCATTGGAATGAATTCAAACACTCATTTCTAACTCCATTTATGAGCAAAATAGTGAGAAAACCTTGATTCCCTTCATGATTAGACCTATATTTTGAAATTTTATCTCTCCTAATGTATATTATATACTTTAAATAAATTTTAAACATTAAATTATATAAAATTATACTTCAATTTCAAATTTTAAGATATTTCATTTAATAATACTCAAAATATGCACTTTTTGATGTTTCTTGGCTTACTCTTTCTCATTTTTGAATACCTAAAGGTCTACATTTTGTCATATTATTGAGTTTTATGAGGTATAAATACCTAATTATTTTTTAATTATAATTTTTAATAACCTTTATTATTATTAAAACCATTATATGTTATCAAAAAATACTTAAAACTCTCAAAAAGTGCCTTTTATGACTATCTCTCTTACTTGCTTAAAACCCTAATCCCTGTGCCTTTTCATTTATTGATTATTTTAATCAAAAAAAATATTTAATAACATGAATTAAGGGATTATAATTCTAATAATATATTTTAAAATGTTTATTTTTCATCAAATAACTCAAAAATTCAAACATACCTCCTAAAACTGAGTTATTTGGGTTAAGGAAGGGTTTTAGAGCACTTATTCTTCTTAACGATTATTCATAAATTTAATAAAATATAAAATGAATATAATTAATGTATTGTTTATTTAATATTTTCCCAAAACTCCTAATAATAAAATTATAACCAACTCTTCTTCACCTTCATGTACCCAGCATTTGAAAATTATCTTTAATAGCTTGCAACTAGCTAGTTAGAGAAATAACGGAAACCTCTTTAAAATTTTGGACTTATGAGTGTTAATTAAAATGGTTTTTAACTTATTATATTTTTATTATTATTATTATACATTTTTTAATCTTCACTCCATGAATTTAATCTTGTTGAAAATCTACACACAAGCAACTTTGACTAATGGTGGCAAAATTATCAATATTCTTGGTGACTTTACTAGTATGTTTGCCTTATAAATACTCAAAACCAGTAGTTATATCCAGTTTTATATTGAGTTATGAAAACATCACCAAATATAAAACTAAAAATTTCCTCAATCAATTATAACACTTGTGTACAAGCACTTATTGAATTGAAAACTAGAACAACTACCAACTAAAAAATATGCAAGATAACACTTAGATGAATGTGAAAGCTAAAAAAACTACTAGAACATGTGAATAATATCACTTGGAATAAAATTAAATATAAAACTAATATTTATAAATAATAATATGTATTTATCAAAAATGATTAAGATTAATTCCATTTACTAGGATTGGCAGCTTTTCACCATCCATCTTGGCTAGTTGGAAGGCATTATGAGGCTTACATCTTGAGATCATGTAAGGACCACTCCAAAGTGAGTCAAAATTTGTGTGTCTTCCTATTTTTCTCTATCCTCATCCCATTTGAGAACTATGTCACCTTATTTTAATCTTCTTAAAAATTCTCTTCTATCAAATGTTTTCTTTACATGTGCTTGATGCATTTTCATAGCTAACATGGAATGATTTTTGAGTTATTATAACTCCATAATTCCATCATATCTCACCTCCATGGGATCACTCTTTAATAACTCTATATGATGCATTATCTCCAAATAAGGGAGTTTAAGTGAGATTTTCAATCTATCTTCTCTCCCATACACTAGATTGTAGGGTGAATTGGTAATGGATCTTTTAAAGGTGATCCTATAAGCCCATAAAGATAATTTTAATCTCAAATACCAAGTCATTTTATTGTCTTCAATGGTTATCTTATTGGTCTTTAATAATTTTTTGTTAGTAGACTCAGTAAGGACAGTGCCTTGTGGGTAATAATTTGAAGTACTAAGATACACACCATTTTGGATAGCACATTGACTAATTTTAGACCCTAAAAATGCCATAGCATTATCTAAAATGATAGTCAAAGGAACACCAAACCTTGAAATAAAACCTTCATAAAATTCCAAGACACTAGATTCATTTGCTTCTTTCAAATCCATTACTTTTGTCTATCCAGTAAAGTAATTTGTGGCTATAAGTATCCACTTATGGCCCAAGATTGAAGGTGGATTGATGATACCAATGAATTCCAAACCCCATTAGACAAAGGGTTGATCTATTTAAATGGGTTGAAGAGGTAGGATAGTAAGATTCTATTTTCCTACAAATAATGCACACTTCTTTCACTTCTTTACCCAATCATGATAATCTCTAAATATGTTTGGACAATAATATCCACCCCTCATTATTTTGAGGGATATTTTCCTCACTAAAAATTGACCTCCACCTTTTCCATCATGAAATACTTTAAGTAATCTCTCAACTTGACTTGGCTCTATGTATCTCAATAACATGCCATTGACATCTTTTTTGAACAATGCATCATCAACAAGTAGAAAAGTAATAAATTACAGCCTAAAGTATCTTCTCTTTGAACCACTTAAATTTAGAGGATACATACCACTTTAAATTTACCTTACCATACTTTGAAACTAATTTTTTGAATGTGTATGACTGTATGAAATATATTCATCATTTAATAATAAAACTACCTCTTTGCTTTCCTGCACATCTTGAGTCAAGTGCTCGCACAACCCTTTACCTCTAATCAGCTTTGTTACCTTTATTTCCACATCATATTTTATGACCCTTGTTCTCCATCCTACTCTCTTTACACTTATGTCTTTGTTCAACAAGAACTCTTTGATGCTAGGATGGGAAACCATCACATGTATCCTGTTATTAAATAACATGTTCCTAAACATTTTGAGACATCTAATTATTAAAAACACATACTTCTTAACAAATGTGTACCTCGTTTCATACTCTTTCAAGCCTTGGCTAAAGAATGTTAGTGCCTACTCCAAGCCTTGTGAATTTTATTATGTCAATATTCCTCAATTTTATCAATATTAGCATATGCATACAACACAAAATCTTTTGAAAATCAATATTTATGAGAGTGGGAGAACTAGTAATGACTTTCTTGATTTCTTAAAAACTTTATATACTTTCCTTGGTCTAATTAAAATTTTGATTTTTCTTGAGCATAGTTGTAAGAGGCCTTGACAAACTTAAAAAAATTAGATATATACCTTCTTATAAAGTTAATATTACCTAGGAAAATTTTCAATGATTTCTTATGTTTAGGCAAGAATAATGTAAGAATAGAATCTATTATTTTTGTATCAATACTCAAGACATGCTAAGAAACAACATGACTAATAAGTTTACCTTCATGTACTAAAATCACACACTTCTTTGGGTTAAGTGATACCCCATATTGCCTACATCTCTCAAATACCTCTTTAAGATGAAGCATGTGATCATTTGCATGCTTTGAAAAAAATGTAATATCATCCAAATATACAAGAACAACCATTTTGATCAAACCTTGAAAGGACATATTCATATCTCTTTGGAATGTTTCTCCTACATTAGACAACCCAAATGACATTTTTATGTATGCAAAGGTCACTTGGTGGTGAAGTCTATTTTGAATTGATCCTCTTCCATCATAAGTATTTGGATATATCCACTATAACCATCTAGTAATGAAAGCCTTTTCAAACCAGTTACTAACTATAGTATTTATTCCATTGATGGCAAGGGATAATGATCCTTGAGTGAGGCCTTGTTTAAGTGACAAAAATCCACACATAATCTGATTTATCCATTCTTTTTCCTAATGGGAAAAATATTATCCACCTAATTGGAATGATTTATAGGAAATGTGATAGTTTATTCAATCAACTTGTGAAGCTTTTTTCTTATCAAAGGTTCCAACTTTGGGGTAATTGGCCTTTATTTTTGCCTCACCAATTTTGTATATTATTCTAATTTAATGGTGTGTTGATCCAAACTAGGATCAAAACCTTTTATATCATTATACTCCCATGTGAACACATCATCAAACTCTACACATAAATCAACAAAGGAATATTTTTGAGCTTGAGAGCATACTTTACCAAGTTTGAGAGCTTTTCCATTGACTATGTTAATGCGTGCATAATGTTCTTATTTGGTAGACAAAGAAGATTTTTACCTTATTACCTCATCATACCTACTAAAAATATTGTCAAATGTGACAAGACCCTTAGGTAAGTTTTTGGACTTGAGCTGAGCTATTTGATCACCATATTGCTACAAAAGTTTTGACTAATTTATAGAGAAGAATCCAGCCTTTTCTTGTAGGAAATTAACAACTTGATCATCATATTAAAATATTTTCCAATTCAAATTATTATCAATTATAGCTAGTATTACCAAAAAAATTTATGTATGGCTAAGTTTTATCCTTCTTTACATCAGCTAGAATGTTAAACTATGCTCTAATAACAGCCAACCTATCTACATGCTTATTACCCTATTTAGGCTCTACATATATGTCAAATGCATTAAAATATTATATAAAATCTTCCAAAAGGTATAATAAAATATTTGGAATAGACCACTCAACTTAGATAAAATCAATTACACACACTCTTCATCTTTCTTATCTCATCCACTCCTCTTCAACTATGTCAAGAAATGTTTAAACTTAGTGAGGTAGTCTACAATAGAGGTAAAGTCATCTAGATTGAGTGAAGTAAGCTCCACTTCAAGCTATATGGCTCTCATGTGATATACTTTCCCAAATAAAACCTTTAGCTTAACCCACTTTTTGAATGTAGTATCACACTCATCCAAATAAAAAAATAAACTATCACTCACACAAGTCCCTATCAAACCCATACACTCTTCAAATTTACATTGGTGCTGAAATTTTTCAAACTATCTTATGAACTGTCATTGAGTTTCATTCAATAGGGACCATAATCCTTTACATTTTATGATCATTTAAATTATAGGTTTCCATATATGGTATTTTTTTGTAGTCAAAGGCTCACAATGATCAATACCAAAAGTAGAATTCATGCTAGTGAATCACCAAAGAATAAAAAAATGTAAAAGGGTGCATAAATCAAAATTGAGACAACTCCCAAAAAGATTGTATTAAGGACCCCCCCTCCCCCCCCCCCCACAATTTGGCACTTTATAAAATTAGTGAATTTTTACAAATTAATGACTCCAATAGATAGATAATTTAAAACCATTCACTTTTGAAAAAAATGGAACTCAATTTTGAGTTATAGTTCAAAATTTATACATTTTATGAATTCCCATAAATGGGTCAGAAACATTAAAATTACACTAAAAACATATTTTAGTGATCAAAATGGAATTGAAGGTAGGTGTATAGCCAATCATTATAACCAAAATCAAACCACATATTTATAAAATCTAACCAAAGTGAAAAAAGATCTGTCAAATGATCCCTATACCTACATAAGTAAGCTCTACTTCCTCTTGAGGCAAAAATACAATTGGTAAAAGAAAATAATGAAATAGCACACTATTTTTTAGAGAAATTGTGGATTAAAAGTGCTTTGTCACTGCTTAGTTTCCAAGGAAGACTCTATACTAGGGTTTAAGGAGATTAGATCTCCCTAAGGGGAGTCCTTTTGAAGTACAGACCTCTATAATGCTCCAATACAATTGGTGGTGGTCTTAAATGAAAAACATAACCATGGGAATATCTTCCACATATATATTAGGTAGATGATGCTAGGAAAAGATGTCAAATAACTTCTAATTATTGATTTGAAAATATCCAAAAAAATAATGTAGAGGTATAAAAAGGGCACTAATCTCTCTCCCATATAATGTGCAGAATACAACACAATCCATAGAACATAAAATTAGTCTTACTCTAAGTAGGATGTAGTCCAGCTATGCTCTAATGCCTTAAAACCCCAACACCACTATTTTTAGACCCTTTCTCTATGTATACTTAAAATATAATGTAGGCCTACCAAAGAATGGTGCAATAGTATAATGTTCCCCAATGCCTCCTCTCTAGCTTCTTCAAATATATCCTCTAAGAAAATAGATGATGCCACATAGGCCAAATTATAACATAAAATTCTCCGATAGATTCTCCAATTCAAGGCAAAAAATCCAATTTTGGATTCCAACTCTCTATCCTTCTCCAGCCCATGCTCCTTTCTTCCACTCTAACCTCTTTTGTCCTCTTCCAATGCTTCTTTACTAAACAATAAAGAAAACCAGTGCTTCACTCCAACATGTTTCTCTCTTTACCTTCCTTTCAATGTTAAAAAAATGAATTCTTCTCTCCTCAAACCCATCACTCCAACACAAATTCCAAATATCCTCTCCACAATGTAGAGGACTAGAAACTTCCAACATTAATATCTTTAATTCTCCAAAAACTTCAGCTAGATAGATAATGCCTTAGCAAAGGAAATGGAATGTAGATTTCTCTAAATGATTTCTTCAAAACTTCAATGCCTCTCTAGAATATGGACCATCTAGAAGAGGAATAAGGGGATAAATATCTATGTCAAAGGAAGTAGAAGTAAAATTATCTAAAAATTTGCACTAATGCAGATGGTTACAACTCTCAAAGATCTGGGACCATGTGAGGAATGGTAAAAACATTCCAACCCAAGAATCTAAAGACTTATAAACAATAATATCACACATGAATTTACATACAAATAAGATGTAAAACAAGGTAATTCAAATGATTATTTATAAAAATGAGATTGCTAGTATAATAGGAAGCCCTTGCATAAGTAGGCAAGGTAAAATAAATAACTATCCTAACTAAACAATGTGGGATAAATCCTTACATAAGACAAACTAGTAAAAAGATGAAATGCCTAACTAATAGACTAGTAAACATGAGAAATACATATTCTAATAGGATTACTTAAAAACTGATAAAATAGAGGATCAGATCCTGAACCTGATGTGACTAGAATAAAATTGTGATGCAACCCTATTATAGTTTATCAAATACTAAGGAGTCTCTAAATGTTGGCTTGACAAATGAGCCAAAGTGAAAACCTTTCATATATCCAATTTAGTCCTTGTCTAGGACAAGGCTCATGAAAATAAAGGTTAACATGGAAAATTTAATGCCCTTTGGTTAGGACCCTTCCAATTTTCTAAAATCCTAGGTGAGAATGCATTCTACCTAAAGTGTCTAATTAGTGAAGATGTTCCATTTCATTTCAATAGGTTTAGTCATATAAAATGTTAAATTTAGTATCTTTAGTGTGCCTTATGACACCCAATCCATAGGTCCATCTTACATGCTCTCATGACCCTTTTAGGCATCTTTTCACTGATTCCAAATCATCTATAGTCTTTCGATACCTCATTCCAAATTATCCAAGACCCTTTTTCCATGCTTATTATATCCCCCCAAGTCTTATAACCTTAGGACAATAGCACCCAAGTTATATTATAGCACTAGAACCTAAGGTGTCCCCTTTCCAGTGCTCCCATCTAATCACATTTCAAGCCTAGGTGACTATTTTCTCTTGATTCATCTTCTTCATTGTGTCAACCTAACATGATTGAATTTAACCCATGACCAATATATCTATATAAAATCCTATTCAAAGTTAATTTATAAAGGTTGGAAATTATTTCCAAAAACAAGCAAGAATACAAGCAAGACCACTAAGGCAATTTTCCCTAATCTCTACATATAGCTAGCCAATGTAGCCATAAGCTCATTCAAACCCTTACACTAGTCTTTAGCCACCTCAAGCACACCTAGTTTTATAATTTTACATCTTCATACACATAATTTCACAAAGCATATCAAGTGTGAGAACTACATATGGCTTGATCCCTCTTTGGAGTATTGGTATGTAGGCAACATACCCACACAAGGGGTGTGCATACACATTCAATTCATCTTAAACACACTAACCGCCCTTTCTCTAAGTTTTTATTCAATTTCAAGCATAAGGAAGACCTAGGATTGGAGATTAAATCAAATTTATAAAGAGATTCATCAATAGTCAAGACTTAAAATTTCACAAGTAGACTAATACAAAGACAATGGACAAAATCCAAAAAACTTAGATCTCTATGATTAGTTTGGATAATAACGACAGGACCTAGACTATAGCATCAAACCCTGAAGTGTCTTATTTTTGGTGTTCCTATCCTTTCATTGAATGAAAGCTAGATCCTGATTTATGATAGTGTCTCAATCCTGCATAGACATACCAGCTTATGTTTTAGTTGTCTCAGTCCTATTTAAGCTAAGTTACATTTCTCCTCATTTATTACTATTTTTAAAAAGGTTTAAATTACAATCAAATTATATAAATTAGTAACTTAATTATTACAATATTATTTACTAATTTAATCAACTCATACCTTTAATTAGACCAATAATAAGACTCTAATATTCCCAAAACTTTTAAATCATTTGGTGAACCTGACTTACTTTGTTTATGCATAAAAAAACTTAGGAAAAAATCCTTGCTAATTTTTCCAATAATTTTTGTATTTTTTATCTACATATTTAAATCAAAAATTTGCATCAAATTTTAAAATTTTATAGTAAATTTAAAAAATTATTTTTCTTCCAAACCCTAGTTGCATATACTAGGTCCTTTTAAATCAAAAATTTTCCAATAATTTACTAATTTTTTACCTGGATATTTTAACTATAAATCCACCTTAAATTTTAAAAATCCTTATTAAGTTCAAAATATATCATTTTCAAAACCCTAGATGTTTCTACTAGGTCCCATTGCTTTTTGAGGTATCACCTTACATATTTGTGATCTTCATATCCTTTTTAGGCATATTCCAATTTATTATTTATATTATATCTGTTTACTCATTTCTTCCATTATTTAAGTTATTTTCCTATGTCACCTAAGCTCCTTGCATCTCTTCCTTTGAGATGAAGTGCAATACTTAGTGGCAACCCTCTTGAATTCATCTAGATTCTTTCAACCAGATCATATACCATGGATAAAAAACCAGTTTAGGTTCTTGTTATAGATTATACACATCTAGTTTACACAAATTTCCATGAGGATAACTTTGATAATGAACAATATGAAAATAAAAATGATGATACAAACACTGATGTTCATGATCTAATACATCAGACTCTTAATCCACTTCTACCTATTATTGATAATTAAGTTGTCCTCAATAAAGATTTGATCCTAAAAATTTTTAGAGAAAGACTCAAGGAATAACCCCAAGATCATACTCTTATCTTAGAATCTATCATGGAAACCAAAAAGGCTAAACAAGTTGAGCCTTCAATTCCTTCAAAGCAACTAGTTATAAATGACACTACAGGGGCAACTATATCTCAACAACCCCCTATAGTAGCCCAACCTTCCTATGAGGCACCACCAGTTATGACTAGTACATCTTTGTCTCCTGATGTGGTAACTATTGTGTAAGATATAAAATCTCTTCAATCCAAGGTGATACATTTTGAGCAAGGTGATTCTAGACCTATACAGGCCTTGGATTCTTTTTCTCTACTTAATACACCATTGGCACATCATATTGCTTCAACACACTTGCCATAAGGTTTTTCTCAACTCAAAATCACTCTATATGATGGCAAGGGTGACAAAGAGACACACTTGAGAGATTTTCATGTAGAATTCTTGGATTATGTGCCAAATGATTGGTTATTAACCAAGATATTTCCAAAGAATTTAAAGGACTATGCTTTACAATGGTTCTATAGTCTACCAAATCAATCAGTCAACTCATTAAATCCTTTAGCCAACATGTTCCTAGCTCATTTTAGAATTAACATAGGTGATAAGGTTTCATATGCCCAAGTTGTATAATAGAAACAAAGGTCAAATGAGTATCTCACAAATTATGTTCTTTGATATAAGACCATCCTAGCTAAGATGACTAGCCCCATGACCAGTCAAGAGTTACAAGATCTCTTCAAACAAAGTATTTTACCATCTTTGCATGAATCAATAATGTTCAAAAGGTTCTCTTCCTTAATTGAATTATGTCATGCACTAAAGGAAAGAGAAGTCAAACTAATCTCAATGGGCAAACTCAAGTACACAATCATATCAAAAACAACAAACAAGAGCAATAAAAAAGTTCCATAAAAAGTAAAGGTAAATATAGTAACAGTGAAATTCAACCAATAGTTAATGCAGATACAGAGCCCCCCCCAATGAGTGTTTTTATCAACACCTCTTCAGTGATGATAATACCAATCTACTAGTTTCTCTAGCTAAAGTTGTATAGTAGTTATTGGAATGTAATATCAAATCTCTCCCTCCTATTTGAGAAGTTAATCCAACAAAGCCTCTTCCATGAGGATATTATTAGAATGCATTTTTGTATTTTCATAGGGCACCAAGCCACATAATAAACAAATGCATCAATTTCAAACACAAGATATATGACTTGATAAATGGTAACATTATTGATATTGGCACTTCAATTGAGCCTCCTCAGGCAAAGCAAACATAGCAAAAAAAATTTAAAATCTTTTCAAATCCTTTCCCATAGTATTCTAAATAAGAGATAAGGGATACATTAGGTGTTCATCATGCATATCCTCTACCAACTACATATCAGAAACCTTTAGTTGAGTTACACCCTTTAAGCAACATGATTGGTGTATAAGATTTTAGAGTTCCATCAAAACCTTCAATATCCTTCTCAAAGTATGAGATAGTTAAGGATGATTCAAATTATCATGCACTCTTTATCAAAGCTTCCATTCATAATTGTCCCATTCATAGTGTTCTCATAGACAATGGATCCAGTGTGAACATGTGCACTATGACATTACTATAGCATTTGGGATATTTCAAGTAGGATATTACCCTAATGAACATAGTTATTAGTGGATTTAGTGGGCATATATAGATTTCATTGAATGAGAGTGTACTTCCTCTAGAGGTTGGTCTAAAACATGTGGCCACACCATGTACTATTGTCCCTAGTGTAGGAGTTTTTGATATGTTACTTGGTTGATCATGGATTCAAAAACATTGAGTAGTACCTTCTATATTTCAAAAATGTTTGAAATTCATTCATGTTAATTAGGTTTTTATAGTTTTTGGAGTTCCATATGAGTTACCACTCAACACTTTAGAGCCATCTACTATTTTGCAGTCATTAGTTTTAGTTCTACCACTAGTTTCAGTTCTACGACCAATTTTAGTTTCTTCACCATTTTTAGTTCTTCCTTCAGTTTATATTTAGACATAATCAAGACCTTCATTTCCATCATAGAGAGTTAATACACTTGTATAGAGGTCTCCTTTAGAGTAACCATAGTTTTATAATTCTAAATAGATTCTAGCTAAAATATTCACACCCATGGTAGTATCATTAAGGTCTCATACCTCTACACACATAGCATATGTTTAGAGATTTTCTCCCACTACCAGATGGGTCCCTAAGAGCCCTATAGTTTCATCCACTTATCAAAGTTATAGAGGGACCCCACAGTTGATTTCCACTACAAATACTTTTGAGCATTTATAACATACATAGCTTTTAGAACCATAGTTTCAACCTTCCATCATGCTTCATGATCATGCACGATCCCTCTCCTCAATACAGGACACATAGGGAGTCTCATATGAGACTCATCAATTAGTATCATCTCTTCTCAACCTTACTTGTACATAGTTTCTCATTTTTTCTTGTACATAGTCTTTTTATGATTGATTGTACATAGCTCAAAATATCAAAAATACAAATAATTCAAAAACATAAAAGAATTTAAAATTATATGCATTATCCATGTTTTAAATTTCTACTACCATGCTATAATTACATTTGTTTTATGTTATTATTTATTGATTTATCTAAATTATCATACTTCACTTGATTTTCTTTGAGTGTGTGTAGTGACATCCTGATCATTGATTGCTTCACTCTACCCATTAAGGGGGCATCCTACTTCTACATTCAATAAATACATTGATATATCTACCCACCAAAGGCATCTTCTACATGACTACACCATCTAGGTTATGTCATTCCTACACCACACACTCCAATTATCATGTTGATGTATATTACTTACTAGCTTACACAGATTACTCTATCAACATTTCACTAATATATAACACTTTTGTATTTCTTAACATATACTTAGTCTTGTACTACATGTCCTACATACTTTCACTTCTTGCTTTGATTAGTTAGATGTGATTATATTTCTAGCATTTACATTACTTTAATTTTTTGCTTTGCATAGCTAGATGTGATTGCATTTATCAATTCTTGTTTTTCCTCTTGTATGTGCCTTAGGACATTTTCCAATTCCCTTTACTTATATTATTGTGTGTGCCTTAGGACAACTTCAAATTTCCTTTTCCTATACTCTTCTATGTGATTATGGCCCTTGTGCCAACCTTAATTTTTTCAATTGTATGTGTATGTGGCATTTGAACATGCCTTGTATGCTTAATTTTCAAATTGAGTGACATGTTCCCATGTCCTTTGTTTGCTTATCCCCTTGGCCACTCTTATATGCTTATTTCTTCTTGCCTTGTGTGCTTGTTATTTATTTACTTCTCACTATTTACAATGCCATGATCCACATCATGCATTATCATACTTCCTTGGATGCCATGATGGACATCATGCTCCATCCCTCCATGACAACTAATAACTAAAAATTAATAGCTAACAACTAACAACCAACATTTCTATTTTCCATTTAGTACATTGCACATGTTATTGTATTATTATATCTAGCTAGGCATACATATATTGATCTAAAAATATCTAATACAAACTATGTTATATCTTGAGATATATTATCTATTATTGTTACTATATCATGTATTTTTTTATCATAACACACTTGTAGGGCTCCTTTTTTAGGGTAGTCATTGTAGGGTCTTCATTCCTACACTCAGAAGAGGGTGAAATAAATAGGGGTTTTGTCGCAAATATCAAAGCTCCTACCAATTAAAAAAAAAATCCAAAACACATAGAATATAATCAGAGGTTAAACTAAGTAGAATAAACCAAAAAAATAGTGATGATTCTAAAACAATCTTCAGCTTTAGCAAAGGACAATAGCACTAGACATGGATAATAGCACTAGATATTAGGGTGTTTTATTTTCAGCACTCATATCTAAACAACAAAAAATCCAAATTTTCCAAAAATAGATAGAATGGTAAGCTCAACTATAGTTTTGCACATACAAACTAATTCAGATTCAATAGTTTTAGTATAGCTTTTCTCAAAGAATCCAGATATAGGGGGCATCATGTGTGGCATGATGGCTCTCACTTCTAGTTTTATATTAGGTATTTGGTATAACTTCCAGATCATAATCCATGTTATAGACACCAGTGATTGGGGCAATGTGTGTAGCACATTGGTCTTCTTTTCTTTCCAAGTTCAACATATTACCTAGGCATTCTCAGCAGTTACATGCCTTACTCCATTTATAGGTGTTTGGCATCATTTTTAAGTGGCTTTCATACAAGACTAAACTACACATTTTCAAGTGGCTTCCATATAAGCCTATGGCCTAGTTTCAGAATGTATTTCATACAATCCTAATCTCCACCTTTTTTATTTGGCCAAGATTGGCCTAATTTCTAGTACACATTCATCTATCCACACCACATTGTCATATTATAGAGCATTCATGAGCTTTAGGAGCTATCTCATATGACACACATTTCATACTAGTTTTAGTTCATATCACATGGTAATGATAGAGCTAAATGACTAGCTAGCCTTTGTATTCTTGAGACACCTACTTAGAGGGATTAGACACATAGTCTAAACATTGATTAGCACATGCATGACCACCTAACTTCACTTAGTGGGTGATAATGGAGCCAAATTGATAGCCTTTGCATTCTTGAGCCACTATCAAGGATTTGACCACTCAAATCTATTCATGATATTACTCTTGGTATAGCACATACCTAGCATTACTTAGCATCATTTAGCATCACTCAACATCATAATGTATTTTTTATTGGTTTATATACTTGGTAAGGTGTATTCATTCCTTTCTCTTCCTCTCTCTCTTACTCATCTTTTTAAATTATTATTTTAGATATAGTGTATCTAGTAATAATTAATATGACCTTTGTTTTCTCTTGTTAATTTACACTTCACAATGTGCTCTCTCTATGCACACCTAAAATCACATAGCTTCATGGGCTTCAACCTTACAAGTAAGTTCAAGTACACTTTCTATTTTTCTTTTACCCTAGTATTTCACTTTGTTTCATCACTAGAATAAAGTGGGGGGGGGGGGGGGCGGGGGGGGGTGAATGTAGTCATATAAAATTTTAAATTTGGTATCTTGAGTTTGGCTTATGACACTCAATCCATAGGTCCATCTTACATGCTCTCATGACCCTTCTAGGCATCTTTTCACTAATTCCCAGTCATTTGTAGGCTTTTGAGACCTCATTATAGCTTAGTTAAGACCCTTATTCCATGTTTATTCCATCCCCTAGGTCTCATACCCTTAGGATAATAGCACCCAAGTTGGACTATAACACTGGACACTAGGATGTCCCCTTTCCAATGCTCTTATCCAATCACATTTTGAGCCTAGGTGACCATTTTCTCTTGATTCCTCTTCTTCATTATGTCAGACTGGCATGATTGCATTTAACCCATGACTAATATATCTCTATAAAATCCCATTCAAAGTTCATTTATAAGGGTTGGTAATTATTTTCAAAAACAAGCAAGAATACAAGCAAGACCACTATGGCAATTTTCTCTATTCTCTGCATACAACCAACCAATATAGACACAAGCTCATTCAAACCCTTAAACTAGTCCCTAGCCACCTCAAACACACCTATTTTTAGCATTTTATATCTTCATACACATAATTTCACAAATCACATCAAGTGGTATAACTACATATGGCTTGATCCCTCTTCAAAGTATTGGTATGTAGGCAGCATGTCTACACAAGTGGTGTGGATACATGTTTAGTGAATCTTACACACGCTAACCCCCCCTCTCTCTCCAAGTTTTCATTTAAGTTCAAGCATAAGGAAACCTAGGGTTGGATATTAAATCATCTCTATAAAGAGCTTCATCAATAGTCAAGATTTGAAATTTCACAAGTAGACTAATATAGGGACAATGGATAAAACCCAAAAAACTTAGACCTTTGTGACCAATTTAAACAATAGTAGTAGGACCTAGACTATAGCACCAGACCCAGAAGTGTCCTATTTTTGGCACTCCTATCCTTTATCTAAACAAAATCTAGATTGTAATTTGTGATAGTGTCCTAGTCTTACACAGCCAGTACCAGCTTCCATTTCAGCCATCTTAGTCCTATTTAAGGTAAGTTACATTTCTCCTCATTTATTACTATTTTTAGAAAGGCTTAAATTAAAATCAAATTATATAAATCATTAGATTAATTATTGTAATATTATTTACTGATTTAATTAACTCAGACCCTTAGCTAAATTAGGAATAAGACTCCAATATTTCCAAAACTATTAAATCAATAGGTAGTTTTTCAAGAAACCTATACCAAGGCTATGGAGATTTGGTTGATATTAGATTAAATATTTGAGTGGGATCAAAGATAAATCTATCAAGGCTATGCATGATTCGATAGTAGTGGATCAATTTCCATGTATTTTTTCTAAGGTATAATTTACTAGCTTGATGATCCTAACTATATTAACTAATCCTTGTAAATTTTAAAATGGGAATGAATACATTTGCACACACTGTTCAATGTTTTATCAAATTTGGGATTTATGTAAAAACATTAGATGATAGCATTCATGTGAAAAATTAGGAGAATAATATAATAATGATAACATTCAATGATTTGTAACTAATTTACTCTATAAATTTACTAAAAATAGTGAAGTGTAAGGAGAAAATAAAGACTTAGTTGAAAATTTTACCTATAGGAGGAATCAAGGTCTTGAAATTTCTATGTAGAGAGGTCTCGTGATTATAATTAGGATTATAGAACTAGATCTAGGCCTAAACAATAGTGTTAGGAAGAGAAAACTATAGGGATGGAACTTTTGTCCAACCTAGGTTACTCTTATCCATTCGTAGTGAGAAAATCAAGGTTTTTTGGTTATCTATGTCTTTGTTTGTAGATCCTATATCTAGTGTGGGATCTTATGATCACTTATAGAGACCACTTTGTAACTAATTTTCCTTCAAAACCCTATCTCCTTGACATATGAAGACTAATGCAAATCAATGGTGAAAAATGATTCAATAGTTAAATTTTGGTGAGATCTCAACACCCCATGTGTTGAGCACTAACTACATACCAACACTTCGAAGAGGGGTAAAACTTTATGTAGTTATCCCATGCTATGATGGTGTGTGAATAAATGATGTAATATGTTATATGATGTTGTAATACTAATTTGATTGAGTGTCTTAACCATGAATTTTGACCTATAAAATGTATTCAAACTTGAGCTATGGGCTATTAGGGTTGTATGCAATCAAAATTAGGAGAAATGTGTTTCTATGCAAAATTGCTTTCTACATTCAAAGAAGAAATAAGAAACTAAAAGAAATGGTCAAGGCTAGAAGTACCTGATAAAGTCGTGCGCACCGAAATCAGACGTTGGAAGATTCTCCTCTTTTGCTGTGGAGGAATGACACCTGCGAAGAAAAGGCTAAAACACGGAAAAACGTTAGTCAAAGATATGGTGGGCTGTCAGGCGAACGCCCGATCCCAGAAGTGCGAAGACTTCCTAGAAGGATATCAACCCACTGATAAAAAAGTAGAATATTGGACGAAAGTAGATAATAATGACAGAAATAAATGACAAAAAATAAAGTGCATACCTGATATGTAGCACTGTTCTGCACAGTCGCCGGCGTCGGTCTCTGTGGTGCCAGCATCGGTTAAGGAAGGTGCCGACGTCGGTTTAAGTGCCATCGTCGGTCGGGGGTAGTGACCGGGTGTCGGTAGGGGCAGGTTCTGGAAAAGTCTGAACAGGTTTGGGATAGGGTCTGAGAGAGTCGGGATAGGGTCTGGTCAGGGTTGGGATGAGGTTTAGACAGAGTCAGGACAGGGGCAGGGATGTAAACGAGGGATGCTGGGTCTGAACAGAGTCGGGACAGGGTCTGGGCAAGGTCAGGTCGGGTCTGAACAGAGTCTGGGGGTGTAAATGAGAGATGTTGGGTTTGTGGTTTGAAGAATCAGGATGACAGAACTGATAAAAGAATAACCAAGGAAGAAATAAAACAAACAGAATAAATACTTACCTACCAGAAGACGCGATGAAAGCCATAGTTGGAGTTATCTGTGCAGTGCCGGATTGAATGCAGATTAGTTGATGCCGAGAGTGGGTTGATCGCGAGAGTGTTGATGTCAGAGTTTGTAGGTTGGTTGAATGATTGCTCGGGTTCGATTGATCAGCGTTTTGAATAGCGTTCGGGATAGCCTTTCGAATGGTTGGTGGATGCTGATGAAGGCGGGGGACGGTTCTAGAGACGGTTTGTCAACCATTTCGGGAAACTGAATGATAACTGATAATGGATAATGGCAAGGTGACCGACGTCGGCAAGATTGCCGACATCGGCCGATAGGTGACCGACGTCGGCGACATCGGCTGGGTAAAGACCGTCGTCGGCAGATGCATAATGGGGATAGAGTCTAGCTTTAGCTCTGTGCTCATTTTTACATGCTGCCAGGGTCAAGGTTGGTGAAACAAGTGATCGACAAGGGTTAAATAGGCGAAGAAGAATAAGACGGGGAATGACCAGGGGAGTCGACATGATTTCGGTGTCTACATTTGCCCCTTTTTGTCTTGTTGGTTGTTCTGGATGAACTGCAAGACAAAAATAGGAGGGATTGCCCCAGGTGAGGGATAAGGTTGATTTCGTCTTGTTGGTTGTTTGAATGAACTGCAAGACAAAAATAGGAAGCGGAATGCCCCGAGTATGGATAAGGTATTCCCCCTCAAAGCAGGAGTCGAGGGAAGGGAACTGGGAATCGGGTGCTGATTTGACAAAGAGTGGATGAAAAAGGGGTGAGGGTGAATGCTGCAAAAGTCGTGATTGTGCGCATACCACTGCACGAGATGGTCAGGCCAAAGTGTCACAGGTCAAGGGTCGAGGAGTGCCAAAATTGAAGTAATCAGGCCCCAGCATTTAGTCATCTGCTGATCGGGTCACTCAATCTAAGCTGAAGCTCCAAATGGGTCGTCGCGTTCCAGGTATCTCGGGCTCAGGAAGTGCTCCTAGAAACATGAAAAAGTCACAAGTAGTGCGGATCAACCGGCTTGCGATCCTATACTTGTGAGGGTCCAAAAAGGTCTGCGCACAATTCTGCTAACCAGTCATGAGGTAGCATACATGCAAAAACAACCAAGGCAACAATGTCTTGGAAGTGGTCGAGGTCGAAGGAGATACGCATGATCTCCAATGGTCATTGGTCAAGAGGATGGATGGACGAAAGGATGCGGTCGAGCTAACCCCAGAAGACCCCATGTCAACTGAGTGCTGCCTACATAGCCCTGGTGATAGGGCCTCAGGCCGATGTAGTTCTCCCTAGAAGGGAGGAAGAGTCAAAGGGATGGAAATGGGTCATGGTGAAGGGCAAGGTTATGGTTAAAAGAAGGCAAGAAGGTTTGTCCATCAGAGAGACGAACAAATGAGAATGGTCGAGCTAACCCCAGAAGACAGTCGTGTCATCTGAGTGCTGCCTACATAGCCCCTGTGGAAGGGCCTCAGACCAATGTAGTTCAGACAAAGGGTCCGAGTGGTAGACAGGTGGTTAAAATAGTTGATAGATTGGTCATGGTTATGATGAAATGATGAGAAGAAAAAAAAGATGTTGCAGCCGTTTCCAAATGGTGTATTCTGCAACATTGGTTGATGGGTTTTTCATCCCTAGCAATATTCCATATTCGTGATGGATGTATGATAAAAATGAATTGAGGTCTATTTATGCTTCAGCAAGTATTGGTTTATGCTGAACATAAATTGGGTTTGGTCTGTAGTTTCCATGTGTATTGGTGTCCATAGAAACTAGGGTGAATAGGCTAGGTCATGTTGATGGTCTGAAAAGAGAGTTGAGCTGAGTCGATTGACAAGTGATGAGGGTGAATGTGACCAAAGTGCAGAAGAAGTGAAAAGCATATTGCTCTTTCATTGACAAGGACCAAAAAGATAGCATAGATAGGGGGTTATGAGAACCAAGAGCCCCATTCATGCGTGACGTCGTTGACCATAGTTATGTTAGAGTGGTAATCAAATCACTTATACATTAAAGTGAGCTCGAAGTCCCTTGAGCAGGTGATAGGAGGAAAGAGGGTAACCCGTTTTAAGAGCAGAGATAACTTTGCCCCCTTTTTATAGGAGACCCTGAGACAACTATAAGTCAAGTCCATGACTTTTTTTTTTTTTTTTTTTTTTTTTTTTTTTTGGCGCAGACTGATCAATGCGGGAAGCCTGCATAGAGATGTCATTTGCTTGGTGGTCAGGTTGTGAAGCTGATCAATGCGGGAAGCTTCTAAAAATAATGTTGTTTATTGCCAGATTAGTCATAGCCATCCTTCGAGGGAGTGGTCTAGATTTTTGTTTAATATAAGGGCTTTTGAATAGCTGTCCTTCGAGTGAGTGGTCTATATTTTTGTTTAATAATGTTTGATAAGTTGGCCTAGCTGTCCTTCAAGGGATCAGTCTAGTAATACAGCAATGATAGTACAGCTGTCCTTCAAGGGAGCAGTCTGTTTTTTTTATTTTGATATTGATATAGTGACCATGGATATGTTTTGACATCTTGATTTGTTTTTATAGAAGTTGAGTCATGGACAAGACTGTAGAAGGTCAAGGGCTCCCTTTTATTAGGACAAAGCATCCATACATCATAAAAGGGTTATAGGAATTGTTAAGAGGAATAGGGTTGAAAGGAAGTAGGATTAAAGAAGACGGGGATTGCTCAAGGGACGAGCTCAATTTAAGTGTCAAGTGGACGAATACTCGGCTAACAGTAGAACGGTCGCAGATGCAACGCATTAAGAGGCTCAGGTTCTGGGCGTCCATCAAGAGGAAGACAGACGGTAAGTCCCCGAGCCATACTTGTGTGTGATAATAAAAGGTCCGAGTCAATTAGGAGCAAACTTGCCCCATTTGCCTCTTTCCAGATTGGTCAGGTGTTGATTGATGAGTGGACGTGAAGTTGGTTGATATGGTTGTTGATTAATTGAAAAAGGTTGAATGTTTTGATAAAAGGATTGGGTCGAATGTTTGGTTGAGATTTGGTCATTTGATAGTTGGTCAATGGTTGGTCGAGGGTTGATTGGTTGGTATTTGGTCTTTGGTTGGGTCGAATGTTTGGTTGAGGTCAGGTTAAATGGTTGGTTGCTAGTCTGGTTGAGGTTAAGTTGAAAGAGTGATTGATATGTGGTCGAGACTGTGTTGAAAAATTGGTCGAAGTTTGGATGAAGGTTGAATTCCCCCAGCGGCTAGGGAGAATGTTTGACGGATTAGTTAAGGTCGATTGAGGTTTAGTGGTCAGATGGACTGTGTTGATGTTGAATAAAGGGGTTACAGGCAGCGAAGGGACCCTAGTCTGTCGTGGAGATCCTGATTTAGATGACGAGGTTGGAGAGGTATGGGTTGGTGTTGATAATTTGTCAAAGGGGTGGTCAAGAGGATCCTTGGTGAGAAGGGTGTCCTTTTTTCGGTGGTGATGAATGACAGCTTTAAGAGTGCAACAACGCTCGGTGTCATGTCCCAGAGTGTGATGATAATGACAGAATTTAGAGTTGTCGAACCAAGATGGTTTTGATCCGAGAGTTGATGAGTGGGGGTGGTGTTGAAGGTTTGTTGATAACGTGGTCGAGAAGAGATGTGTCATTCCCCAGACATTGGCGAATGGCGACCTTGAGGGCATGACAATGCTCCGTGTCATGCCCAGGCGTGCGATGATACGCACAAATGCAAGTGTCATCGAACCATGGTGGTTTTGGTCCGAGAGAGTGATATGGTCTAAGAGGTGGGAGATAGAGACGAGAGGACTGCAACAATTGCCGTAAGAGCAAGGCATATGAACCTGCTAACGGGTCGAGATGTTTTATTGTAGAGAGGGTTGGTGACATTGGTTTGGGAGGCATAAGAGGTGTTGGTCGATGGTTTGAAGGAGGTATAAGTCTGATGGGTTGATAGAATAATGGAGGTGACTTACCTCTGTGAAGTATGGGAGTGGGAAGCACTCCGATTAAAGTAGACGGATGTGGGCCCAAGATTGAAGGTAATGACGAAGATAGGGGAGGAGGCCTCCGATGTGGTTTAGTAGCTTTCGTGTGTTTGGGTTGAGGGCCACCTTTATGCGAGGCGAGATTAGATGTGGGGTGAACACCAAGAGGTTTAATCTCTTTGGGCATGATGGACGCCTGCGCGGGTTTGGACTTAGATGTGGACGGTTTTTCTCTCAATGGAGAAGGGATTAAAGGTGTGGGCTCTTTAAGTGGAAAGAGCTCTGGAGTAGTCATGGCTTCTATGTATGGTTGGGGAGTCAAAAAGGTATGATCGTCTATGGATGATAATAAGGATGAAGGCGAGGTAGCTGGTGTTGATGTGGTCAAAGCGTCCTCCAATATGGGAGAAGTCGATGGAGGACAAGTGGGAGAAGAAAGTTCTTCGCCATGTGGAGGAGGTATAGGGGAAGAAAGGTCTTCCACCTGTGAAAAAGGTTGGTCAGGGATAAGAGAAAAGATAGTGTCGACCGTGTGTATATCATGGTCTTGAGGGTCATTGATCATGGTTTGGATGTTGTCTTGAGTATGCGGGTGATTAGAAAGGGTTTGCTTGAAGATGTCAAGGTTTTGGTTGGGTGGTGCGTTCGGGTTATCCAAGATGAGATTCCCCTTGTCTAGCATGTCTTGTACGATGTTTTTGAAAGTTTGACAGTGATCCGTGTCATGGCCTTTGACACGGTGATAATTGCAAAAGTGGTTCTCCCTGTACCATGCAGGGATAGGTGTTGAGGGGTCGAATTGATGTGGTCGGATTGGAGGGAGATTGAGGACCCCCTGCTTGACGAGTTTATCCAGGACAGAGGCATATGACTCCCTAATTGGAGTGAATTGACACTGTATGGATTGACGTTGAAAATGTTTATTGATGTAGTCTAATGTTGAAGATGATGATCAGTTGGTTATTGTTGAATATGATGGTCTAAAGATGACAGTGTTTGCCAACCCCTTGGATTGAGAATGGGCAGAAGAAGGTCTGGAAGAAGAATAGTCATTGGTTCTTGTGTTAGTGTTACACAATTTGACCTTATCTTCTTCAATGGTGCAGAGTTCAAGCTTTCGGGCCATGGTGAAGGCCTCATCAAAAGTGTGGAATGTCTGAACCCGTAAGGTGGACGAGATGTGACTGACACATGCTCGGGAAAAGAGCTCAATGAGCTCGGGTTGAGGCAAGGAGAAGGAGAGCTGATTAATCAAGCTTCTCCAACGGGCGACAAAATCGGCTATTGATTCATCGTCAAATTGCCTAATGGAGTAAAGGTCTGTGATTGAGACTTGTTTAGTGATATTGATTGAGAAATGGTCAACGAATAGTTGGGCGAGTTGGATGAATGAAAAGATAGAGTGTCTGGCAAGAGAACTATACCAGTCAAGAGCTGGGCCAGAAAGGGACATAGGGAACGTGCGTAAAAGCAACGCATCGTCATGGGCAATAAGATAACAGGCATGTCTAAATGCCCATAGATGTTGTTGAGGGTCTTCTTTACTCTGAAAGCGAGTGAATTTAGGAAGCTCCCAGTGGTTGGGGTATGGTCGGATAGGGACAGAAGGGTGGATGGGCTCGTTGTAAATCTGGTCATATGAAGAGATATTACTTGAACCAGAGATAGAAGCTTCAAGACGGGACATTTTATCCATCAGCATCTTGATAAGATCTGCTAACGGATTGGCGGGTTGAGTGCCCCCTAAGTTGTAAGGCGCTTGGAAGAGGCTAGAGGAGGCGTGCGACATAGCCAGTTGTACAATGTACGGATGACTAGTCGCAGGGGCAGAAGTAGAGGCTAAAGGTGGTTGGGTTATGAAGGTAGAAGGCATAGGCTGACTAGATACCACCAAAGGAGGTTGTGTGACGGCATTGACAAAGGGCGAGGTAGGCACTCCTGCATATATAGGCGCAAGAGTATGTGGGGTCGAGACAATCAAGTTCTGGTATAATGTAGAACTTGGTTGAATTGTAGGTGGTTGAGGGGGTAACGAAACCTCGGTGGAGGTTGGTCTAAAAATAGACGAGGAGGCCAAACTTTGCGTATTGGCCATGGTCGGGTTAATGGTTGAGGCGAAAGGTTGAGTCATAAAGGGTTGGGTGGCGAACGGTGTTGATGTCGTCGCCACGTCGCCTGAAAGGTCTCGCATTGGGTTTCTCGCGAGATAGTTTTGGAGGGCTGCGGTATTGAGGTCCAAGAATCTTGCAAAATCTTGGTCCCCTTCTGGGATGATAGGTGTCTGGGTTGGAGATAGTCTAGTAGGAATTCTTTCGGTCTTCGAGTAGAACTCCATTATATGATTGTTTGTAGATGGGGTAGGCAAAAGCGATTGATGGCTAGCGTGGTCAAGAAGAGCCTTGGTTTGACTACGTGTCAGAACCATTCAAGGTAAGAAAGAACATCCTCACAAGCTCAAACAAGCAGATAAGAACTAAAAAGATGAAGACACAAGCAGATCCTAAAACCCTAGAAGTAAATTATTAGGATTATAGTGGCTTATGCCTTAGAATGTGTGTAGAGGAAGGTTGGCTTTGTGAGTCAGGTCCTAGAAGAAGCAGTCTATGGATGGTTTCGGGTTTTGTTATGGTGCTCAAGAAGTCTGTGTTAGGGTCTGGTACGTGGCCTGGTGCTAAGGAGCAAGCTCCCCTCACTTCACGATTCCAGTGGTTAGCTGGTTTCGCTTAGCCAAAATATACCTCGCCTAGAGATTAGACTCCGCCAGAGAACGGAGTGGGCTTCCCCCTTGGTGATGAAATCCAAGTAGGGTCACCGGGACGGGTAAGGTATCCGTTGGGGGATGAAATCCCAGTCGGGCCTTGTCTCAGGTAAGTAAAAATGTTTGTTTTGTGCAGGTGGTTTGGTCGTGTAACATCAAGTGATCTAGATTAATTCAATATGTGGTTTAATTACTATGTGTGGTCTAAAAGATGCAGGCAAATAGAAATGAATGCAAAGTGTTTTAATGTCCAAGTTGAAATGTTTGTTCGTATGAAGACGAATGGAGAAAGAGTCGAAGAATATGAGTTTTAGCTAGTCTAGAAGTGCAAGAAAGAAAGAAATGTTCGTTTTAGTTCTGCTTATGATGTCATTTAAGAAGAGACGAAAGGAGGCAAAAAGGAAGGAACCTAATGCACCTAAATGAACGAAAGAAAGAAAGAACCCAAGGAGGACCTAGGGTCCCACCGGGCATGCCAGAATGTTTCTATGCAAAATTGCTTTCTACATTCAAAGAAGAAATAAGAAACTAAAAGAAATGGTCAAGGCTAGAAGTACCTGATAAAGTCGTGCGCACCGAAATCAGACGTTGGAAGATTCTCCTCTTTTGCTGTGGAGGAATGACACCTGCGAAGAAAAGGCTAAAACACGGAAAAATGTTAGTCAAAGATATGGTGGGCTGTCAGGCGAATGCCCGATCCCAGAAGTGCGAAGACTTCCTAGAAGGATATCAACCCACTGATAAAAAAGTAGAATATTGGACGAAAGTAGATAATAATGATAGAAATAAATGACAAAAAATAAAGTACATACCTGATATGTAGCACTGTTCTGCACAGTCGCCGGCGTCGGTCTCTGTGGTGCCGGCGTCGGTTAAAGAAGGTGCCGACGTCGGTTTAAGTGCCATCGTCGGTTGGGGTAGTGACCAGCGTCGATAGGGGCAGGTTCTGGAAAAGTCTGAACAGGTTCGGGACAGGGTCTGAGAGAGTCGGGATAGGGTCTAGTCAGGGTCGGGACGAGGTTTAGACAGAGTCGGGACAGGGGCAGGGATGTAAACGAGGGATGTTGGGTCTGAACAGAGTCGGGACAGGGTCTGGGCAAGGTCAGGTCGGGTCTGAACAGAGTCTGGGGGTGTAAACGAGAGATGTTGGGTCTGTGGTTTGAAGAATCAGGATGACAGAACTGATAAAAGAATAACCAAGGAAGAAATAAAACAAATAGAATAAATACTTACTTGCCAGAAGACGCGATGAAAGCCATAGTTGGAGTTGTCTGTGCAGTGCCGGATTGAATGCAAATTAGTTGATGCCGAGAGTGGGTTGATCATGAGAGTGTTGATGTCGGAGTTTGCAGGTATTGCTCGGGTTTGATTGATCAGCGTTTCGAATAGCGTTCGGGATAGCCTTTCGAATGGTTGGCAGACGCTGATGAAGGCGGGGGACGGTTCCAGAGACGGTTCGTCAACTGTTTCGGGAAACCGAATGATAACTGATAACGGATAACGGCAAGGTGACCGATGTCGGCAGGATTGCCGGCGTCGGCCGATAGGTGACCAACGTCGGCGACATCGGCCGGTTAAAGACCATCGTCGACAGATGCATAATGGGGATAGAGTCTAGCTTTAGCTCTGTGCTCATTTTTACATGCTGCCAGGGTCAAGGTTGGTGAAACAAGTGATCGACAAGGATTAAATAGGTGAAGAAGAATAAGACAGGGAATGACCAGGGGAGTCGACATGATTTCGGTGTCTACAAAATGTTTTTATCTCGATGTGTAAATATGATTATGTTGATTTTCAATGTGGAAGCCTCTCCCCTTTTAAAATGGTTTTAATTTTTTAAAATAGTCATATCATTTAAAATACTTTGAATTGGGATCATTAGGACATGGGCTGACCTTATTATAGCTTTGAATTTGGCAAAATAGTCATTACTTGGTAGGAAGATAAGAGAGGAGGGAAGGACACTAGAGTAGTGCATTATAGTCCCCTAGGTTGCTCTTGTCCAATGGGTGATTTCATCATGCCAGGTTTTAGATAGGGCCTAAAAGGTATCTAAATTTGATAAATATAGGGTTAAGTTCATTCAAGGGTCATATATCAGCTTATAAGAGTGTATAAGGTGGTTTAAATAGATCGAAAGGGGCCCTAAGATAGGTCTAGAGATAAGTGTATAAAAGAGTGGTCACTAGTGCATGGTTTTAGCTTAAATTTTAATTTTACTTGTCTACATTTTCCCCCTTTTATTATATTAATGAAAAAAAGTGAAATTACTAGAGGAAAATGAAAAAGAATGCATGCCTAAAATTACCTATGGGAAGGAGTCTTGGATATTGGCCACAATATTGAATTGTGCTCCACGCAAACCTATAATGAAACTTATGTAATATCAGTCTTTCCTTAAGATGAATATCAATAAGTAAAATAAAAAAATCTAGAGAGTGATAAGGAATAAATACAACTAAATGAGTACGTGCACCATTATTCTTTTTATCATGAAAAAACTAGTGATGATGGTATGTTGTATGTTTGTATTAACATTTAAAAGCTTGGATTAGACTCTACATGTCCCAGTCCTCATCAATAAGTGGGTGTGCTCAAGAACTCAAGGTGACTCCATCATCTTCATCTTAGAGTAGTGGACTAACTCAAGATCCCTATATGAATCTTGATTATATATATATATATATATATATATATATATAAAATACAAAACTTGGTGTAGATATTGGTGTAAATATAAAACCAACCACTGAAAATGTAATAAGGTTTAGTTCTAGTGCAAAATTGGTGCAAAATTAGTGCAAATATTGAATATAATTTGAGTCTAGTGTATACAGCATGTAGAATGACATGAATTATCATTCCATCTATTAAACTAGTGTAAATGAGGAAGTAATGTGCCATGCACATGGCCCCAATTGATATTTGGTGCATATAGATTCTTATACTGAGTTAAAAAATCATGATTCTAAGAAGAAACCTATGTTCTAAACTAGAACAACATGTCATGCATGATTACCCACAAACTAAGAAAATTTGAGATAAGTTGTGTAATTTTGAGTAATTTTGGAAACTAAAACTTTAAAACTATTGAGCATAAATTTGAGCAAACTAAGATTCTAATAAATTTTATAAATGCCTTTTTTAGGCATTTAGACAACGTTAATGGGAAGGACACTAGAGTAATTCTCTCCTATCTAATGTGTCACTTCTATCCAAATTGACTTTTTATGTGTTTTATAAGCCTAAAATTGTGTCAACTATGTAACCACTATTAAATATTGTCTATGTATTGATTTAAGAAATTCAAGTCTCTAAGACAAACATTTTTGAATGCCTTTTATTTTGAGGTGATTTTTTGAGCCTACGTAAGAACTTAACTCAAAATAAAAGGTTATGTAGGAGGTTGGTATGGTGTAAAAATTAATTTTTGAGACATCATGGAAGAGCATGACAATATTGTGTATGTAAACTAAGCATATTAATAATATAAGATACATTCAAAAATAAACATTCATAGTAAGTATGTATAGATAGATGTGATAATGAAACATGTAGATAATTTGATCAACTGAGTATATAATGTTAAATGGACTATTTAGGGAGGAATGCATGATATCCATCATGGTATTTTAAGGGTTTTGGTGTATGATGTCCATCATGGCATCCAAATTTGAGCAACTAAGCAAGCAAAGTGACATGGCCATGATGCACACAATCAAAGAGTACACTCACAACACACAAAACATATAATAAAAGGCTAAGGGGGGAAAAAAAAGGGATATGTTCAAATTCCACTCACCCAAATAGAATATACATACAAAGGCATATTCAAATTCCCTCACACACATACAATGAAACAATAGATACTTAGATCCACATAGAAGAACATGTTCAAATGTACACATACATGGATATAATACACACACAAGGACATGTTAAAATGTCTTCACATGCACATAATCAGAGATATAAGGGCTTAAATCCACTTGGAAATGATGTATTCAAATATCCTCAAAATAAATAAAGAAGCGCATACATGATGTGATTCTAGGAAAATCAATATAAAAAGCATGCATGGTTATGTATTTTGATCAATAAAATCTAAGTTTTAATCTAATTAATGTATAATAATTAAGGTAAGAAATAGTATACCATAATTTTAATGAGTGAAAAATGTCATAATATGTAATACAACCTAAATTATTGAGCATGTGAGTGAGATATTGTGGGCAAAGAAGGATAAAACATATGTTTGTCATGACCCAAGTGAGATATTTAATGAATCTACATGCTATAGGAAGATTGTGTGAATTTTGGAACTGAGTAGTAATAGTCTAAGCTCACTAGGACAAGATCAAGTTGAGGAACATTATAGCATTATACTCTTATCCTCCATAGTGTTCCTATCTAAATATAGTTTTTGAGTGTGTAACAATAAAAGACCCTATAAGTATTTTTGGAATTGATGTCTTGTGTAATCTACATTCACTCATATACATTGGTGAAGCATGTATGATATAAAATTGAATAAAACATATATAGAAAATTATGCACAACTAAACTAATGTATGATAAAGTACATATAGCATGCATAGGTCCTAACCTTTTTTATTTTCTACAATATTTTATTATTTTTGTAATTTTGCATATATATGAATGTAAATATGATACATAACAAATGAGATGATACTAATTGATGAGTCATGTGAGGGACTCATAATCAACTAGCCCTATGTCATGAAAATAAATTATGACCTTTCATGAATGGAAAGGTAGGTGCTACAGTGACTGATATGATCTCAATGGAATATTTGAATATGTACCACTAATTTCACTATAACTAACATTTCCATATGGATTATATTGAATTATGGGGCATTTTGGATCCCATATTGAAGTAGTTGAAGCTCATGTTTATTCCTTATGTGAAGTTCTATTGATACTCTATAATACCCATCAAGGATGTGTTATATTAGAGAATGGTTCTCTAAAATCTATGACAAATATATACTTAAGGGCCTCTCTAGGATGGGTCATATCTATATTTCAAACATCTATGACTTTTATAAGGAACTATGTGAATATGTTAAATCTAAGGGTGTCATAATAATATATCAAAGATCCATGCATTGGGTACTATTGTGAACCTAGTGGCCATATGTACAAGACCAACTATTATTCCCTAACACACACACACACACACACACACACACACACACACATTTTATGAATTCAAATAGGGACCCACTATTGTTTTAAAATATTTGTTTGAGGTCTTATGAGCCTTATAGACCCATAACATTAATTTTGACATGTATAAGTCTAAGGTTATTTTTAAAAGTCTAAATCAAAAGCACATAATTATGAAAATCAAAGCTTGGGCATTAGTTATGATTTATTTTAAGCCTTGGTTTTTCATAATTTCTCTCAAATTCAACTTTTTAATTTTTATTGGCTAATTGACCTAATGTGTTATGTCTTAGTGTCTCTATGATCTTGTGTGCATGTAAGACTATTTCAAATACTTGTAAGTTATTTGTACTTAGAGATCCTAAATAATTATGTCCCATAAGTTTTTGAAACTCTGAGACCTAGACAAGTGCCACCATCACATTCTTCATTGGCTTTTAAGCCTTCTCCAAAATTAAAAATCCCTAAGTTTATTGAACTCTAAGATCCATACAAATGGAATGATCATGTAAATCAAATCTCACCATTATTAAAAAAAAATTGTATACCTTATCAATAGTTAGATCATTACAAGCCATCCACATGGCAAGACCATGTTAAACTGGGACAAAATTTTCTTCATAAAAAATTCTAAGTCTTATGAGTCCTTTGTTACCTAAGATCATGCCATATGGTGTAATCTCATGAACCCATAAGGTCATGTTATTGCTCAAAATAGGCACCTATTGAATTGGAAGAATTGGTTCAGTGAGACAACAAAATTATTCCCCAAGGTGTGGGACTCTTGAGATCTTTGGGATGAACCTCTAGATAAGTCCAACTTCCTTCTAATATGAGTGCACCTAGTTTAGGACTAATGTGTAGACCTAAAAAGAGTAGAAATTAAATCTATATCTAATGTTAAACCTAATTTTTTGAAGGTAAAGGGGAAGAGAGAGGATAACAAGTTTTATAAAATGGAAAATGGTGATGCACCAAGAGAAGAGAGATAACCTCACTTGCTTGATGTTAAAATAAAACTAAAGAACTAAAATTCACAACCTTCAAATTAGACACCCACCACATAAGCATTTTGAATGAAGGTATGGGAATACAATTCATCATTAGGAGGGATGAAAAATAGTCCATAGATAATGCCTATATATACCCATTTATACATAATGTATGACCTGCACAGGATTCTAATTTCATGTGGAGGTATGAAAAGAGGATGAAAATGAGATGGTTGAACATCCATAGACAAATATCAACAACCATTATTGCGCACAAAACATAGAACATGAAAGAAGGATGATTCAGTTCTAATCAATTTCAAGTCCTAAGTAGCAAATGGGCTTGTGGAGGGAAAAATTTGGTAATGTTATGGTGCTCAAAAATGTTGACCATTTTGTAAACAAAGACCTAGGATTTTATAGGCAATTATAAGCCCAAGGGTCATTTAGTAAAATTAGAAACATGGTTGAGAGAATTAAATTGAATATCAAAAATCAAGACACATAATTTCTCTATAAATCAAACAGAGATGGCCAAGGGTAATCAAGACTCTGACTATGTCTTTGAGATATGGCAATGATTGCCTTGAATTTAAATTTGTTAGTTCAGCCCCTTATCCCATTGGTTATACAACAAATAATATTTAATATCTTAATGGTTGAACCTCAATTTGAAAGGTTTTGTCTGTAGGAATGTGGTTGTATCTCTCATAGAATTATTGGAATGTTTTATCCTAATTTTTCTACCTCCAGTTTCAATGTTGATCCCTATGGACCTCCATGCCATGCTTATCATTAAGACACTCCTTTGTCTTGCATTATCTGTTCATGATATCATTATGCTATTATTTATAACACCTTAGTGTTATTAGTTATATTAGCATTAAATTATATAGTCTTGATTATTTATTCAATTCATTGTGCCAATTGAAATGCCTTTTTGAGTCATTCATTTCACAATCCTTGAGCTACCATGCTCTAATTCTACAATCTTACTTATGACAGTATTGATAGTTAAATAAGCCATTAATTTTAGGTTGCTACATTAATGGTGTGTAATTATTCCATTTGTCTCCTCCTTTATTACTTGGTTTTGTCACCCCTTTAATCCATTGAGACCTGGCCATAGTCCATAGCCTCTACATGTCATCTCCCTAATTACTTTAAGTTTTAGATTGTGGGTCTACCAACTATTCCATGTGGAAACTTATTATTTTTATAACCCTTCCTTAGTCTCTCTTGGTCAAGCTCTATTGAGTGCCAACTAGTATTCTCCTATTTGTTTGGTGTTCCTACCATTGTGTGCTTGGGGCCTTCCACCTCCACTGGTTCCATCTAGATATTTTCTTGCATGACTAAGGCTTCAAATGTAATGTTGACTATTAATCTATGGTAAAGCAAGATTTTTCCATGTGGCACCATCTTGATTATCACCTATCTAGAGGCTTTGGACTTATTTAGATGGTTTTAGGATGATGGGTCATTGGGATTATGACACATGGAAGAATCCTACTAACCCATTTTCCTTCTACTTTATTAACATGGAGATCTATTGGACAAATTTAAATAAATATGGTAAAGTTTCAAAAATCATTTTGAAAGGGCTCAATACTGTTTGGAGATTGACATGTGATATTGGTTGAAGATAGAAAATCTTTACAAATTTTTCCCCAAAGATAGGAACACTTATAAGTACATGCATGGATTTCTTTAGGCCTTCTACATGCTTTGAAACCTCTAATTATTCCTTAGTCTTTGCTATAACTAATTCTCATGACTTGTTCTCCAAAATTTTCCTTCATAACAAACGTCCTGACTCTTCTCAATAAATTTTTTGAAGGAAAATTCTTAGCATATTCTTTGCAAAGTCATCATAGATTTTGTTTGGAACAAAAGCTCCTAAGTCCTTCACAACACTTTATCTTACTATTTCATTACAAAAGATGAAAATACCAAACCTTTCATAAAACATGTGAATCAAAACCCATGAATTATTTATTTATCCTTTTTAGACTTAGCCATTTTCATGAACTTAGACTAAACTTTGAATCTTTGAATCAAAAATGGATGTTGTCCTTCATGGTGACTAAAAATAGTCAACATTATAGCAACTTCTATAGGATTTTTACCCACTAAGCATGAATCCATTAGCCTTTGAATCAATCCATTGGACATTTATTTCTATAATAAATCAACACCCTTAAACCTATAAGTATAACCCAGCTCCAACCTACTCGACTTACCACTTAATGAACTAAACTGAGGTTCACCTTTCAATCAAAAGGAAAGCAAGGAATAAGAACAAATGTGAAAATTCACTTAGGTATATAAAATTACTAAAATAATTTCCCACAACACTTATAAAAAATAAAAATGCAACTAAACTACTATATACATACTAAAATATCCCAAAATAGGATATTTTCTAAATTTTAAAATTTCTATAAAACCCTAGGTGAAATGTCAATTCTAATTTTTTATTTCTAGCAAACCCTAGTGCCTAAAATATTATAACAAGGCTGAAATAATCCAATTAAAACCCTAACAATACTTTGACCACTTCATAATGAATAAATAGGGCAAATAAATGAGAATTTTGCTTCAAACCCTAGACACCAAAGATGGAAGAAAAATGCAGAATTACTAAATTGCTTCTTCCCTTCAAATTATGTAGATTTATGACCAAATAATCATCCCAAAATTACTGAATATAAATTTAGACTTAATGCCTATTTTATAACAATTTATGAAGTAATAAATTTTGGAAAAAATCCAAAATTTAAATAATAAATTATAGGAAATTATCTAATATATTTGAGGCCCTAGGACCCTCCAAAATACTTCATAAATTCTTAAGCAAATGCTAGAAATTTAATATAAAAATTAGATTGGCATCTGGGCATTAAAAAAACCCTCAAACCATATCAAATACTCCCAATACCAATTCACCTTAGCTATTAATATTACAATAAAATTTATAATGTCATTAGGGTAAGAAATGACTCTCACACACTAACAAATCACTCCCAAATCCAATCACCAACCTGCATAAGTTATCCAACTTAAAAAACCTTATTTTTATCTTTTTCTGAATTTGATGATCTATGGTAGCTCCAAGGTGAAGTTTACTCATGTAATAATGGGATTTTTCATCCTCAATATTTTTTTTGAAGGTTTTCATATTCAAGGCAAATGGTTGAAGCATTTTGTGCTCAAAGTCCAAAATTTGAATATCAAAATTAGCATCCTCATCAAATAATCCCCTCCTTTGCTTTTATATGCCATCCCCAAGGGGTACACCTAAATGGAGGGAAATACCATTTCAAAATTATAATAAATAATACCTTTTAAAAATCCACTTAAGTGGAATTGATTCCCATGACCCTTAAAGGGCCCCAACTTAAATTAACTTATATAACATAAAGTTATTTTTGTAACTATTCTTTTAAAAACCAATTATTCCATTTCTTTATTCTCTTTTTCATTATCCCTAAGAAATTGATTAATTATAAAGGTATTTAAAGATGTCCCATGCAAAAGAGGGACATGAAAATCCTCCCCACCCATAATTTCTTATCCTCAAGCAATTGAAGTAACCAAAGAGTTGTCCTCACCATAGACCTTATGCAAAACTTGATCCTTGGTCCTTCCCATGGGTAAAATTCCTCATGATGAAGCCCCTCACTATTGTAAATTAATATATTTTATTTCTTATGCAACTATAAATCAAAAAATAACAGCCTTTAGTCCCTTCCTCCCATCTCTTTAGGGACGCATACATTAGATGTGTCAAAAGGATGAAGAGGAATAAAAATTTATCTAAATTTATAACATTATAGTGGTTGGGAAAGTGTATTCCACCAAGGTGGTCTTAAAAATTTTGATTTTCCTTATATCAGCTCCTAAAAAAGACAAACACATTATCCCAAAAAAAAAATCCACCTCCCTTCCATCAATGAAGTGGCTAGAAGCAAGTGTGGGGATACCCTTAATAGCATATGAAAGATGTCTATGTTTCCCCCACTCTCCAAAGTGACCTCAAATTTAATAAATATTATTACTAAAGTAGATATAAGTCTCCTCACGATGCTTTAAATCTACCCTTCACCAAAAGACCACCAATAAATATCCACATACTCCAAAATAAAGGTAGAACCAGCCACTTCCCTCTTGATTAGTTGGATGTGTGTGCAAATCCCAAACCTCTTATGACTCAAAAATATGAATTCATCCTTCCATAACTAATCCTTATAGGGTAACATCAAGCAATCAACCTTCCCCAACCTAATAAAAATATTCAAGCTCACCATTTCATGCCTCAAACTCACATATTCCCTTACCTTAAAGGAGATCATTTCAAGAGGAAACCTATACCTTATGTTTTGAGGGATATGTTTATATATTACAGCCTTCAAGTGCCCCAAAAAATCAATTTTTTTACTACCAACTTTATCATTGATGAGCCTACCATATTTATAATTCCCAGAGGGGTCAAAGTGAAGCTATGCACCACCTTAGAAGAGCTAAAATTGTCATAACTAAGGATTCCCCTTGTGATCTTTCCCCCTTGTACATGTACCTTGGAATGTGAGATCCCTTAGAATGTACATTACCTTTAGGTCCCTCAACATTCCTTGACACTTATTCATCAAACCAAAAGTATGCCTCAATAATTTAAATTAAGAGAGTAACATGGAACAACATTGGACACATACATTTTGTGTTGACAACTGGTGAAGTGAATACTCTTGCCATGATGCCCATATGAAATTTAATTTTTTAACCTCATGTTTCCCCCTCAACTTAAAACTCCAATATGAATCACAAGTGCACAAAATTTGAAGGATTTCTCCTTCCCTAGTGTTACCTTGTTCAAGTCTTCTTTGTCTCATAGATTGAAGATTATGTATAACCCATCTATCACTCTTCCCTTCACATTTCTAGATTATTTATTTCATTTTAGGCCATTTTAAGGGATTCTCTTCATTTTAAAACTTTAACTCACTATCACAAGGAAAAATCTAAGTCTCCTTTGCATTTACAAAATTTATTAGGGGCTATAACATACCTTTTTTCACTAAATGTTTTGGGTGTGCCATATTCAGATTTAGTATGAAAGACTCAAAAAAATTTAAGTATAGATGATGTTGATTATTCACATAAATATTTTAGTTTTCTAAGCACCAATAACTCTAATTTATCATATTATTTTCTAACTTTTTTTAGCACAAACAAATCTGATTTTTCTCATGGAATTGTGATTTTTTTTAGAAACAAAGTTATAATTTTTTTGAGTGTATCCTAGGTCTTTTCTCAATGTAAAATTTAGACCTACTTCCCTTTCTTACAAACTAAAAAATTACCTCTCCATGTGATTTCTTAGCATATTTATTTATATAATTTATTAATCCTAAAAAATAAGGAAATAAATTATATTTTTCATACTTTATTGCTTGCTCCCAATTGGATCCTAAACATTACTTCTTGTTGCCCCTACTAAATTCTTCTTAGGGAAGACTCCTACCATGGACTTTGAGGTCACCTCCAATGGTACCTTATCACTCAAACCATGCAAGATCATTTTTTTCCATCCATTTTCAATTTAAGATCTATAGTTTGGTAATTTAGTGTATACTCTCCACATGAGTGTAACCATTAGATGCCCAAGACAAGGTTGCTCTCTATAATGATAACGACATAAAATTCATCCTTAATGGAGTATGTCTCTAGCATGATGCTAATATTAGGAACCTTGGTGGTTCAAGGTATGGTGAAGCCATCTACCATAGTCACATATAAACCCTTGAATTCAATAGGTTGAAACCCACATGAAAAAATCAAGCTCTTATCAATTAAATTGTGGATGGCCCCACTATCAATGAGAATATAACATCTTTAGCTTTCAATTTTATCTTCACATGAAATGGGTAGTATATAGGAGTCCCTAATAATGAGGTAAAGGTACCACTCATGTCCTCTCCTCCAATGATATCTAAATGACCTTACTCATAAGTGGTTTCCCTTTCCTCTTATTCCTCTTCTCCTCCATCTAAATGCACCTCAATGTAGTGCACTTTCCCCTTCCCATGATAATTATGACCCAGTGTCTAAGGGTCTCTATAATCAAAACAAAGTTTTTTTCTCCTTAAATCATTCCTTCTCTCATTATTCCATATTTTTAGCTCCCTTTTTTGCCCCAAACCCTACTAGTTTGGCTTACCAAACTGCCCCAAACCTTATTGATTTGACCTACCAAGTGGCCCAAAAAGAGTTAGTTTTTATGGCCTAAAAGAGTTTCCCCTTGGATACCCCCATACATTATCTCTTTACTACCCAAAAGGTCCAAAATAATTAGTTTTTTATTAAATAAAAGGTAGAATTTTACCTTGGGGTGTTTAAAACTCAAGGTCAAGGGCCTTTTCAATGTCCCCTTTAAGAAAAGGTGGATCAAAATCCTTGACTAAACCCTGAATAGAATCAACCAACACTCACATGAACAAAACCACCAATCTTCTCTCTAAAACATCCATTACCATGACTAAAATTCTATCGCATTTTCTTTTTCTATTACCCTTTATCTCAATTAAGCTAATTTTTTGAAGTGTAGCTTTGGATCATCCCTATCAAACCTCTTAATGATATTTTTATTGAATTCCCCATAATATTGAATGATTTTATGCCCTTAGGTGATTAACCCATTATACCACCATTCATGGGCGACCCCTTATAAATGCAAGGTGGCAAACTAAATAGCCTTCTTTTCCATCATAGGTCTAAGTGAAAAGTAGGTGTCCACCTTTTGAATCTAATCCTTAATTAAGCTCTTGGAAGAACCATAAAAGTTGGAAAGTGAAAGCTTCCCCAATGCATTATGGATTTCTCCTTGGCTAACCATGTGCCTTTATCCAGCCCTATTGTCACCATGTTTCCCATGCTTCCAAGATGTGAATGTGAAAAATCCATTTGATCCTTAAAAGGAGAAGAATAATTCATGTACTCATTATAGTACTTCAATAATATATCTCTTAAGGTGGGTTACCCCTCCCTTTTTATAATGGAAACTTAATCTTGAAAAAAAGTAGGTTGGTTAGGTGCCTATGTGTGGCTCCTTCATTCCTCTTTAGGGGATAATTCATGAGGTTGTGACTTCTAGAATCACTACCATCCCCATTGGATGGTTTGTCACACCTAATTTCCTTCATAGGGCAAACAAATTCTACCATCATAGTTGTAATTTATTTTTGAACTTGTTTGTACCCTCCTATCTATTTTCATCATCATCCCTTAGCTGAACCAAGTGAGCCATTAGTTCTTCTTGATGATTTTCTTCAACCTTATTATTGATTCTAAGTTAATAACTTAGTTCTTTATCACCCTTTTGCATGAATTAATTTTTAAACCCATCGCTAGCCAAGATATGGATCTCATACCACTAAAATATCCAAAAATAGGATATTTTATGGATTTTAAACTTTCTACAAAACCCTAGGTAAAATTTTAATTTTGGTTTTTTATTTCTAGAAAACCATAGCACCCAAAAGATCACAAAAAGGATCTAATAATACAACTAAAACCCTAATAATAATTTGACCAATTTCTAATGAATAAATAGGGCAAGGAAAGGAGAGTTTCCCTTTAAACCCTATATGCCAAAGATGGAAGAAAATTACAAAATTAATAACTTTCTTGTTCCCTTCAAATTATGTAAATTTATTACCAAATAATTAGCCCAAAATTACTAAATATAAATCTTAAATTAATGTCTATTTTAGAGCATTTTATGAATTAATAAATGTTAGAAAAATTCCCCAAAATTAGAGAATAAATTATATGAAGTTATCTAATATATTTTAATCCCTAAGACCCTCCAAAATATCTCATAAATTATTAAACAAATGAATTTAATGTAAAAAATAAATTGGGGTTTATGTGTGAAAACCCCCTGAAACCCTATCAAATACTCCTAATACTAATTCTCCCCAACTGAGAAATATTATAATAAAATTCAAAATCTCATTAGGATAAGAAATGACCCTCACACACTACAAAATCATTCCCAAATCCAATCTCCAAGCTCCATAAGTAAGTCACCCAAATTTTAAACCCTTATTTTTGTCATTTTTTTAATTTGATGATCTATGGAAGCTCCAATGTGAAGTTTCTTCATAGAAGAATGAGGGTTTGCATCCTCAATATATTTGATTGAAAGTTTTCATCTTCAATGCCAATGGCTAAATCATTTTGTGCTCAAATTCCAAGATTTGAATATCAAAATTAGCATCCTCATCAAATAATCCCCTCCTTTTATTTTATACACCATTCCTAAAGGGTTCACCCAAATGAAGGGAATAAATTTTCAAAATTATAAGAAATAACACCTCTTACAAATCCACTTAAGTGGAATCTATGCCCATGACCCTTAAAGGGCCCCAACTTAAGTTAAATTTTATAACAAAAAGTAATTTTCATAAGTGTTCTTTTAAAAACCAATTGTTCCACTTTTTAATTATCTTTTTCTTTGGCCCTAAGAAATGGATTAATGCTAAGGGTATTCAAAGATGTCTCGATCAAAAGAGGGACATGACACATAATGAAAAACACTTCATAAGTAGTGATTTAGATGGATCCCATTGATTGGGATCAGTAGCTCTTCTCCATTTGGTCTTAAAATTTAAAAATTATTGGCCTATTTGTAGCCTATGATGACATATGCACCACTCCATATTGCATCAAACTTTGTGTGTTTCCCATCCTTTTCTCTATCTACATCCCTATCGATTATTTTGACCACAAGTCAAAATAGGTCAACCCCATATATTAAAAAACTTTTATATGGGTTTATTAGGGTCTTATAGGGTGTGTTAGTGTCCTATCACTGTCATTTGATGAGTCATTAGCTTGTCATAGTCAATTTTAGTCTTAAATCATTTCATGTCACTTAAGTTATTTATTTGAGTCATTCATGAAGTTGTGTATGGTTTGACATGTAATACAATGGTTTCAAGTGTTTTTCACCATCCTCTCATTTTCTTGTCAGACATGTTAGTCCTAACTAAAATTTTATAGGTTTTTATGTCAAAATAAGAAAATAATTGAAAAAAATGGAGATTTAGATAATTATACAACTTATGTAGGTATTTTGGCACAAGTTAGAGGCTTGGAAGTGACCCTTCATGTCCCTTGATATAATTTCCACATTTTATTAGATTTTTAGGTCCCAAAATTGGAAAAAAAAACATTTCATTCCTCCATCACTCTTCTTTGCATGCTAAAAATGTCAAACAATTTTCTCATGATACAACCAGCAAGAATTAAACTAGGTAAAATTCTATTATAGGTTAATATTACTCATTTTACAATTAAAATCCATACTATAGGTTATATAATTGGTCACTTTTGCTTTATCAACCAATGCTAAGAAGTTTACTACTTCTTTCTACTTGTTCATTCCCATACCCTACAAGTTTCCTCCTTGTTTAAGCTAATCCATATAAACCAAGTACTTAAAATGGTGTTAAAAAGTGTGGAAATTATTCTCATGTGGTTATTAATATATTTTACATATGTGGATGAAATATAAAATCACAAACATTTTAGGTTGCTAGTTGAGGTCGCCATTAGAGTTGCACAGTCAGTGTTTCACTAATTATAGAGAGTTATTATTCTTTTGGTGGTTTCAAATGAGGAATACATGTAGTGTTTCATGAATATCATGATATTATGACCACTTATCTTCTCAAATCTGAGTTACAAATGTGTTCATGTGAATAACATAGTCAAAGATGCACATAGTCAGTCTCCTATAGACATCCACCTACAGGCAGATAAAAGGACCCCTACACAGGCATGGTGATGTGATGAAGAGATGGAAAAGTGGTGAGAGGTTAATTGAGGTGTATATAACCAAGTTTTAACCATTTATACTATTTTATATTTGTTAAAACAACTAATTCTATAATGCATGTTGTTTTGTGTTATCTACTATTGATAAACACCTACAATAAGCTCATATATAGGTCTGTGAGCTTGAAGTGCAAGTGTTTGATAACTTCACCACGTATAACTACATGAAAGACACCATAAAAAACATCTTTGAGTTTAGATTATGAAAAATATACTTGGATTCATGCTCATATGTGGAGAAGTAACTTTAGGGACACATTACCTTAAAATATCTGAAATAAAGACTCTACCCTACTCTTGATCCTCTCATGGTGGTTTACCTTGAAGTACAAATTGGTATAATATGTTCCATCATGAGTTTAAGACATAAGAGTGAGGCCTTTAACTAAAGATAATGATTTTTTGTTCCAAATAGGTGATGTATATGAGGCCTCCATTTCATGTATTCTTTCATTTTAGAATGTCAATGTTCTTTACAGTGTTTTAGGTTTAGATACTCTTTTAATACACCAAGATACAATGAAAGCATACCTTTTGGGAAAATAAATCCTTTTAAAGGGAGATGAAACTATGATTCCCAAAATATTTAAAGGAGTTAAATTATAGGGTATTGACCTATATCATCACCTACAAGTACACCTTTGTCCTCAAAAAGGTCACCTACAGTCTAACTGTAGGCACCTACAAGTTCATGATATGAACCTAAAGAGGAAAACCCTAAAAACATGAACACTTTCTAGTTGGACATGGATCCAAAGACTTAAAATATACCCTAATATGTTTAAAATAGGTTCCAATAGTTGAAAACCATCTACAAATGGTCTTTTTCTCTCATAATGGTTGCTCACATTTTGATTGTAGGGTGACTACACAATAGTATATGATAGTTTGGGTGTTGGCCTAACATAAGCATGATGTCAAAAAATTTAATTAGATATGGCATGAGCATAGGAATTAAAGGATAAATTTTAAAATTAAATACAAGGTCTAATATGGAATACACCTACAAGCACATCATTTTCACGAGTGTGTACATATAATGACACAATCTGCTACAGTAGAGTTGACTAAACCTAGTCAAGTAAAGATAGATGAATTGACAAGACTAAAATGGATAATAATTAAGTATGAGATTATAATACCTTCATTATTATGATTACCATCTCATGATATTATCAAGATAAGTAAATATGGCAAGAGTTAATCTTTAAATTACACATACAACCATGTTCAAACTCTATATATATTACTCATAGTCTAAAAGTCTATTTTAGGAAGTTAAAGTGTTGATGACCTTTTATGTGTTTATAAGATATTAAAATTAATATATATAATATCAACTACCCAATATAACCTCTCATATATCCAAATTGGCTGGGATAATAGGGGATATGCCCTCTATTATATCTCAAATAGATGGCACTCCTAGAAAGTGTAAAACTACATGTAGGGGTAAATAATTGACAAAGAGATGAGATTGGGATGTTGGATCACTAAAATTGTATGTAATTAATTATTTTTAACTTGAAACAACATAGATAATAACCTAAATTTATAGAAGCTAAATGTGGTGGCCTAAACCCATAAAAGTATAGTCAGGCCTACTAGGCCTAGACTAGGCTAAGAGCCCTAATGAGGTCTCACTCTCATTTCTAAGGACATGAATTATGGAATGCAATTTAAAACCTTAAGGAGAGGATATGAGTTCTATCACATCCTTTTTTTTATAGAGAGGTCCTATAAAGAAGTCAATTTTGGCTAAAACCTATGACAAGGTATGTAGAATGCACTCCTAAACTCAAGCGGCCATCTTTAGATGCTCACATTGGTACAGACACTTAGTGTTTCAGTGAATTTCATATTATGTTTAAAGAAAGGAAGAGAAAATAAAATTGATAAGGGTATGGTTGAAAAACATGTTTGATTGTGTGCACATTGAACAAAATATTATGAATAACTCCTCTTTGGCTTGGGATGATGACTTTTAAATAAGACATCACTAAAGTAGATAGTTTTTTAGTTGGGGTCAAAAGTTGAATTGCCTAGAAATATAGATCCAAGAAGTACATGACTTCCTTAGAGGTTGTCAATCCACCTTTGAAAAACAAGTTAATGTTTTTGATAAAAGAAGATTTCATAACATAAATGAAAGTACTTAATTTAGGTGAAATAAATACTATTCAAAATGAATTCTTAGATTAATAAGATAAAATTAAGGTGAATTAAAAACTATAAAAATATGGTTTAGATATGATCATGATGTTATTTCTAGTCTGTATTGTGACAAAAATCAAGAAAATAGGGTTTTAGTTGAGGTTGAGAAGTGGTTTCTACTTGATGATTTTGGGTGCCTAGTTTTACATAGTGACCATCAATGGTTAGGGTAACCCTTGATGGTCAGAGTGACCCTTGATGGTTAGGGTGACCCTCGATGGTTAGGGTGACCCTCAATGGTTAGGGTGGCCCTTGATGATCAAGGTGATCGTCGATGGTCAAGATGGCCATCGATGGTTACTATCAACTTTGGTTTAGGTCAAGAAGGTTGTTTGGTTTAGGTTAAAAAATAGTTTTGGAAGTTGGTTTTGGGTTAGATATTAGTTTAAATATAGAGGGTAAGGTTTAGAGGTGGCTATTTTAAGGGTTAGTTATTTAAATGATTGAAAAGAGGTTATGGGTGGATAGGTGTAATTTCTAAACTAAATAATTGAAGCTTGAAATAAAGAATAATATACATAGCTCATGGTTTGATGGTTGATAGTTGATGACTTGGAGAAGTTATAGAGCTTGTTGAAGATGATTGATAATGAAGAGATACATGCACAAAAAGTTGATGATTGATCTTGATCTTTATTCTCTCTCCTACTCTTACCTCCTGATGATCTACTTCCCTGATCTCTCACTCGTTCTACCCCTTTCACCTCTTCCTCCTCTCTTTATATAGAGGAGAGGGAGAGATAAATTAATAGGTTAAGATGTGTCTCTAAATTTATATTCCACATGCATAATCACACAAATGGTTAAGGATAAGAAGGCAAGTTGGATTTGACTTGAGCTAAGTGTTCAAGTGATAAATCTTGACCGTCAATAGTCAAGGTTACCCTCGATGTTTAGGGGGACCCTTGATGATTAGGGTGACCATAGATAGTCGATAGGGCCAAAATGGAAACACTAAGGTTGGTTTATTTAGGTGGTCCTTATAAACTTGCGTTAGGTAGGTATGGGATCAAATGATCTAGGCTAGGCCCAAGGGGTCTTGAGGTGGTCCAGGGGAATTTTAACATTTGAAATCATCATGTATAGATTTATAGTGTCTACATTTTTCCCCCTTTTTATATGTAATTTTCATCAACAAGCTATAAAATAAAAATGAATTGTTGGTTGAAGGTTTAGTTGCCCAAGCATGGGAAGAGGTGTTCTCCCTCAAATCGAGATTTGATGAGGTAAAATGGAATTGGGTGTGGATTTGAAGAGTTGGTATGTGATGATGAAATGGGTGAATGATAGGTTGGGAACTTGAAATGAAAACATGCACACAAAGTGTGACAAAAGTGTGATAGCCAAGATCACACATTGACTAGGTTGCCATAGTTGGTAATAATTAAGGTTGGTGTTAGAAGGATAAGTGACAAGTAGATTGAGTGATAGCATTTAGTCATGGTGGCTAGGAACACGTGTAAATACAAGTCTTCTATTCAATTTCAATGTTTTTATGGGTATCTAAAGAAGGAAGTTCTCTTAGGGAAAACATAAATTGGTTAGGTATAATCATGGGTATCTAAGGTAGGAAGTGATCTTGAGAAGATATGAGTTAGTTGGGTGTGTGCAAGGTAGCATAAGTTCAAAAAAATTCTAACATGGAAATTGATGTCTATGTGGTCAAAAGGACTAAGTAAAATCCATCACAAAATACACTCTAGATGGGCTGAAATGGGCCAATGATAAGGTTAATTAGTTTGGTTGGTTGGTGGAGAATAAAGTGCTCTCCAATGGGTGTATGGTTGGTAGGTTGGTAGGTTTTTTACTGTGTCAATGACTCAAAAATGGAAGACACGCATCTTATCAAGTGGTCATGAAAGTAGAAGGAGTTTGAAATGCTCTTATTGACCAAGACCATAATGGCAAGATGGGTGGGCTTAAGAACATAATCCCCTATCATGCATTGCATTGGTGTTAGTTCATTTGGTTAAAAAAAGTAGCTTGATCATGTAGTGTCAAGTAATCTCAAAATCCCTTAATTTATAAAGTGTACAAGGAGAGATATATGGAGTAGGTGAATGGGTGGTAGTGTAACCTTCTCATGGGGATGACTTGCCCCTTTTATATATAACCTAGAAACCATGATAGACAAGTCCATGTTGTATAAGGTGTAGACTAATCGATGTGGGAAGTCTACTAATGTTATTGTGAAAGCTAAATGCAGCTTCCTTGAGATTGAGTTTTTTTTATTTTTGAATTTAGGTTTTTTTAATAATTTTATTTAATGGGTTTGAAAACTTAATCAATGTGGGAAGCTTCCAAGTGATTGATTGAAAAAATTTGACTTAGCCATCCTTCAAGGGAGTGGTATAAGCTTTGGATTTGTTTATGTTGATAGTTATCCTTCGAGGGATCAATCTACCTTTTTAAGAAATTTTTTTGATGGTTTTTGGTAGATATCCTTCAAGGGATCATTTTGAAATGCTAGATATGTTAACCCAAGTGATATTTGGTATCCCAAATTTAATGTTATGCTAGTCTAGACATGGACTAGTCTATATAGTCTTAAAGTCTTACTTTTATAGAGGAAAAACCATAGCAAAAGAAGGTGAATGATGGGTGAAATAGTTTTAAGTGACAAAAACTATGGGGATTCATCTTATAAGGGGTGAAAAGTGTCTATGAGAATCATGTCATAGGTAGAGCTATGGTACTCATGCTTATGATTAGGCTAAGGTTTTCATGGATAATCACATGATCCTATTTTAATTAGTTGTCTTTAAAATGAGGAAATGAAGGTAGATGAAAATAAAGGATGATCTTAAGTTAGACATAAGATGACAAATAACTTGGTTTAATAAAAGAATGGGAGGAGAATACAAAGCATTGAGGGGTTTAGGTTATGATATACCCCAGATCCATACTTATATGTAAATGATTTGAGTTAATCAGGAGAGAAGAGGTCCCCCAATTACTTTCTAATACTTGATTAGATATGGAAAAGACTCTAGGTTGGATAGAGTATAAAAAGGCAAGGATTGTTAAGTGATGGTGGCTAAACTTTGGTTAGTGGTAATATTGGTTGGTTTTTGGTTTGGTTAGGTAGAAATAGGTGTTGGTTTGGGTTACTGATAAAAGGTTGGTTAAATTTAAGGTTTTTTTAAGTTAAGGTTTGGTTTGGTGGTAGTTAAGATTTGATTGGTTATAAGTTAGGTTGGTTTGGTTATAGGCAAGGTTGGGTTAATGGTAGGTGTCAAGGGTTGGTTTGGTTATTTGTTAATGTTGGGGTTATTGCTTGGTCAAAGATTTTGGAGGAATAATTCCCCTAGATTCTCTTTTCATGAATGTTGAGGTAGGAAAAGATTCCCAAGTAAAGACATAGATTAGTAAAGAGGGTTTAGGAAGGATGAAGGTGACCTTATTTGCCTCCCAAGGTTGTTAGTTGTTTAGAATTTAAGTTATAGGTGGTGGTTCAGGCAAGATCTCTGTGATGGTGCTATGGAAAAAGAAACATTGTTGGGTCAGATTTGGGTAGGGTTGGGGTCTATTAATGATGTTGGAAACATCATCCCTAAATAAAGGTGGGCTAGACAAGAGTGTCAGATTATCCCAATGAGGGAGCTTAGGTGAGGTGTGGATAGCTTAGATAAAAGGGTAGCCAAGATTTAATAAATCTCGAATGAAGGGTTGATGTTGGTTTGTGTTAATGATAAGTTACTTGTGGGTGAATTAAAGTTTGGGTTGATCATGGTTGATTAATTTGGTTTAGAGGTTGGTTTTATTGGTTGGAGGAGGTAGGATGGGTGGTTGATTTAGCTTGTTAGTTGGGTTTACTTATTTGTTTGATTTGTTTGGTAAGGTAAAGTGACAAATATTTGACCTTGTTCAAAAGGGAATGAAATCAAAAATAATCTCATTAGGTAGGTGAAAACTAGAAAATTATAGAGGAATTAAATGGGTTTGATTTTAGTTGAGGTTGGGTTGGATTTAGTTATAGGCAAGGTGTTTTGAGTTTGGGTTGGTTTCATTAAAAGAGAAAGTGGAAGAGGTGGGTTAATTTCCTTAATGATGGTTTTAAAGGAAAGTTGAGAAGGCTCTTCTTAGTCAATAAGTGGGTGATTTAAGGTTGATTCTTCCTTAGTCATTATTTCAAAAGGAAGTTAAAAAGGGTACACTTGGTTAACAAGTGGATTGGTTGGGGTTTTGATTATAGTTTCCCTAGTTACAGATGCACTAAGGACCAAATCTAATGAAGGGACCTCATTGTGTTGAGGGATTTGATCATGGGCTTGCATAATAATGGGTGCAGAAAGAGGTTTAATGATTTATTGCTTGACGACATTCAAGGCTAGGTTGTGGGGAACATGGAGAATATCCATTAGAACCTCCTTTTGATCAATAAGGTTTTGGATGATCATCTTAAAATACCCACATTTATCTACCACATGTTTGTTTATGTGATGATATGTATAAAAATCATTCTCTATAAACCAAATGGGTTTTAGAAGAGAAGCATTGATGGGTTTTATTTGAGGAAGTTTAATGATAGAACCCCTTAAAAGTTTGACCAAGATTGAGGCATATGATTTCCCCAGTGGCGTATACTACTTAGGAATAGGCTGCACTAATGGCTCTTGAGGTTGTAAGCTAATTGGTTGGTTTGGTAAAGTTGGTTGGATAAACAAGTTTGGTTTATTTGAGAAGTTTTAATTATTTGATGGGTTGGGTATGCTTGATAAGGTTGGTGGGTTGGGAAAATTTGGTTGATATTTATTGGTATGATTTGGTGAGGTTGTTTGGTTTAATAAGATTGGTGGGTTTGAAAAGTTTGGTTGGTTTGATAAGGTAGGTTTGTTTGAGAGGTTGGGTAAGGTTTAAGTATTTGATAGATTTGACATGGTTGGTATGGTGGGTAGGTTCGATATGGTTGGGTGATTTAAAAATTTTGGTTGGTTCAATATGTTAGGTTGATAGTTATTAGTTGTATTTGATGGGGTTGATAAGGGTGAAAGAGTGAAAAGGCATGTAAGTAAGTTGGCTTGATAGTTTTGATAGCATTGGTAAGGGTGATAAGATTGATTGGTTATAAGACTTTGTTTGATAGTTTTTGTTTGAATGATTATTGTTTTGATTTGATGAGGTTGATAAAGTAGGTTGATAGTGGTTGGTTTGATAGTTGTTGGGTTGATAGTTGTGAATGGTATAACTGGGGGGATAGACCAAGTATTGGTTTTGAGATCAAGAAGGTTACCACAAAAGGGGTATAGGTGATTTATATGATGGTTTAGGTAGGTAATCAAAAGTTTGATATGGTTGAGGTAATTGATATGATGGTTAGGATAGGTAACCCAAAGACTTTTAAGGCTGAGATAGCTGAGGTGGGTTATGACAAGGGTCAAATAAGGGTTAAAAGGTTATTGGTTGGTTGAGGTTATGATCAAGTGGTTGTTGAAAGGTTGTTAATTGGTTTTAGTTGAGGTTGAATTAATTATAGTCAAGGTTGGGTTGGTTGTAGGTGAGCTTAGGTTGGTTATAGGTGAGATTGGGTTAATGGTAGGTAAGATTGGGTTGATTTTGGGTGAGGTTGGTTTACTCATAGTGTGGTATATGAGCACAGGTGGATCTTGATTCTAGGTAATGCTCTAAGGCATGAGGGTTATTTTCTAGGAGTTTAACAAAGTTGGGCTCTCTTAGAGAAAATATAAGAGTGTTTCACATTGAACAAGGTAATGGAGATGAGGTGGGTGAAGGCAAGATGGTATAAGGTTTTTCCAAGGGGAGTTAGATTTCTCACAACTCAAACAAAGAAAAGACAAGGAAAAGTCAAAAGAAGATAAAACATACACTAAAACACATTAAATCTTAAGGTTAGTTTTAGTATCTCTTGTGGCTTAGGCCTTAAGTTTTTATTGTGTGACTCAACTTGGACTATAGAGTGGGTACTAGGAAATAAGTATATGACTAGTTTCAGGTTATGTTTAGGCTCTCAAAGGTATCTATATTGGAAATCAGTATAAGGTTTTATATTGAGGCCTACCCCCTCACTTCACACACCATAGTGATAAGGGTTTTGGGTGCTTAGCCAATATATACCAATTTCTAGAGTTTATACTCAACTAGAGAGTTGATTTGGTTCTCCCCTTGGTAATGACCTCCAAGTAGGATTTTCGATAAGGGTAAGGTGACTACTAGGTGATGAAATATTAGTCGGGCCTTATGTCAAGTTGTTTTGATGTTTGATTGATGTAAGAGGTTTGGTTTGTGTGTGAAAATAAGTGAGGCTACAGTTGATTTACTTGATTAATTAGGCTATGTGAGCTAATTATGCAAGCAAATAATTTATGAAAGGTTAATTTTAAGCCCAAAATAAATTTTAATTTTGTTTATGAGCATAGAATAGATAAAAGAGCATATAGATAAAAACAAATAAAACCCCAAGTAGAGACTCAAGGGTCCCACTAGGCATGTTAGAATGTTTCATTGAATTTTAGCTTATGTTTAAAGAAAAGAATATAAAATAAACTTGAGAAAGGTATGGTTAAAAAACCTCTTTGGTTGTGCACATGTTGATTAGAAGATTGGGAAGAGCTCATCTTTGGCTTGGGAGGATGACCTAAAAATAAGATAGCACTAAAGTAGATTTTTTGTTAGTTAGGGTCAAAAGGTGGATTGCATAGAAAGCTAGATCCAAGAAGTACATGAATTCCTTGGAGGTTGTCAATTTACCTTTTAAGAACAAGATAATGTTGCTAATAAAAGAAGGTTTCATAACATAACCAAAAGTAATTAATTTAGATGAAATAAATACTATTCAAAAGAAATGATTAGATTAACAAGATAATATTAAGGTGAATGCCAAACTATCAAAATATGGTTCAAGTATGGTTAGGTTATTATTTTGGATCTGTATTGTCACAAAAGTCAAGAAAATAGGGTTTTGGTTGAGGTTGAGAAGTGGTTTTTATTTGTTGATTTTGGGTGTCTTATTTTACATAGTGACTGTTAGTGGTCAGGGTGACCCTCAATGGTTAGGGTGACCCCCGATGGTTAGGGTGACCCTTGACAATCAGGGTGACCATTGACAGTTGGGATGATCATCAATAACTACTATCAGCTTTGGTTCAAGTCAAGAAGGTTGCTTGGTTGAGGTTGTAAAATGGTTCTAGAATGTGGTTTTGGGTTGGATATTGGTTGTGAGATAGAGGGTAAGGTTTAGAGGTGGTTGGTCCAAGGGTTAGTTATTTAGATGACCAAAAAGAGGTTATGGGTGGATGGGTGCAATTTTTAAACTAAATAATTGAAATTTGAAACAAAGAACAATATACTTGGCTCTTGGTTTGATAGTTGATAGTTGATGGCTTGGAGAAATTTTGGAGCTTGATAAAGATGATTATTGATGAAGAGATACATGTATAGCAAGTTGATGATTAATCTTGACCTCTATTCTCTCTCCTACTCTTGCCTCTTGATGATCTACTTATCTGATCTCCTTCCCTCAAGTTTTGCCCCTTTCACCTCCTCCTCCTCTCTTTATATAGAGGAGAGGGAGAAATCAATTAATAGGTTCAAATAATAGGTTAATAGGTGGTTCTAAATTTATCTTCAACATGCATAATTATGTTAATGGTTAAAGATAATAAGGTAAGGTAGAGTTGACTTGAGTTAAGTGTTTAGGTAGTGAAACCTAACCATCGATGATTAGGGTGACCCTCAATAGTCAAGGTGACCCTCAATGGTCAAGGTGACCCTCAATGGTTAGGGTGACTATCTATGGTTGATAGGTCCAAGGTAGAAAGGTTAAGGTTGGGTTATCCAAGTGGACAATCCTAAATTTGGTTAGGTAGGTTTAGGTTTGAATGGTTTAAGCTAGGCCTAAAGGGGTCCTGAGGTGGTCTAGGGGAATTATGACATTCAAAATCATCATGTGGAGATTTTTTATGTCTACACTTATCATGGAGGCCCAAAGAGTTGGGAGATGTTGAATAAGGTCCCTAACATGATTCTAGTGGAATTTTTCTAAGGTTTTAACATTAAGATTATATGAATAATCCTTAAGAGCCAAAATAGCCTAAAACCCTCCAAAACCCTTGCCTAAGACCTAATGAGAAATAAGTGGAAAAAGATGCATCCAAATGAGCTAGTTTGGTCTTGAAATTATTTTAGACTTGCAAAGGACTCCCTCAGGCTCCTTCCCATCATATTGGCTTGTACCCTATTTGTACAAATAGGGTATAGAATAGGTTTTATAGATATATTTGTGTTTTATCGGTTCAAGTATAGAATTTAAAGATGAGAAAATTTGGGAAGGTCAATTGGGATCTAATAAAAATCCTCATGTTCATATATTACTTCAGATATGCACAAAAACACCTCTACAAGCTCTTTCACTTTAGGTAGTCTATGGAAGGTAATGAGAATGAAGGGTGATCACCAAGTGAGAAAGTGATAAGTCTAATTGGGAGGCCTTTTAAGGTATACCTAATGTATTTAGGGATAAAAATACTCTTGGTAGGTTTCATATCACCCCTCACAAGGATTTTTTTGAAAAACTAAAGGTCATTTGAATGATAAGTGTGAGGGATGAGTGAAAGAAGGATGACGGTGACTATAGGCAATAAGAACACTTGTCCAAAATAATACCATTGGTTAAGGACAAATATAATCCATGTTGGAGCTTGTTCTTAACTCCCCCAAACCATAATTCACATGTGTCAGCTCTCCCTAGTCTTGTTTGGAGTGCTCAAGAGAGGCCAAATGATGAAGTTTCCAAGAAGGTAGTTGAAGGGTCCTACACCAGATTTGAGGAATTTTCATGCCTTGAAGGGAAATTTGTCCAAATATATGTTTCATGGTCTATTTCATACTCTACCCCTCTATAACATAACTGATTCTCATGCTTTAACAAGTGGTATTGTGACCTTTGATCTCCACTTCTGTCTCCTCTCAATCATTTTATAAATGTTAGCCATTTTGGCTCTTGTATAATAATTCTACACCATGTATGGCAAATCCATATTGGTTTGATGGTGTGATTTGCCTTTTATTAAGATTTTTAATATTGATTTGAGTTCACAAGCATCTCATCTAAGTGTGTGAAGTGATGTTTGATGAATTCCAGTGATAAGCATCTATCCTTATCTTATCTTTATCCTTTCATGTTTGGTGCAAGAAGTTCTCATTCTAAAAAGTCTTATAGAGTGTAGCTAGTGTGTTTGGTTACCTTCAAGTGTAAAAATTCCCTTAGTGTTTACAATCTGACCTCTAGTCCACTTACCTTGAGTAGTTTCATGCATATCACCTCTATATTTAAATACTACTATTAGAGTATTCTAGGACTTTGAAGCTACTGTTATAGGTCATGTCTCTTAGTGTAGGAGCATGATGATCTTGTGGAGATATTTATGGTGTATCACCCCCTTAGAATAGTTTAATTTCATGCATATTTATACCCCTTTTCACTCAAATAATCAATTAGTATAGGTGATAAGCACTTAAAGATCCATCTAGGGAGCTAGCCCTTAAACCTAGAGGACTACCTCTACTATAGGCAACCCATAGGCCTAGAGATATTCCAATGTTGCCAAAATATTGGAGTAGGATTGAATAACCTCCTCTAAGGTGTGATATTTGGTGACTAAAATAACATTTGAGCACTAAGTCTCCTTCCTAAAAACTTTTATTAGTGGATTTATTATCAAAGGCTCTCTTCATTTGAGCTTGTTGAATCTTTAAGGTGTGCATGGCTTGCATTCTAGTTTCCTCGAGATCCATTAGCTAAGCTAGCCTTAATATTATGTAATTTCTCTCATAAAACTCTAGATGATGGGATAGATCTAATGAATCAAATTCAAGATATTTAGGCAACCTCACCCCCTCCCATAGACCAACCTGAAGGGAGAATTACCTATTTCCCTTTTTGGCATTATTTTGTCTGCCCAAAGGGCTAATTTGAGTTGTGCATGACAAAATCATTTATTTTACTCCATGGTTTACTTTATAATGTGAATCAAGTTCTTTTTAGTGGCATTATAAAACCTTTACCTTGAGGGTGATAGTTTAAGAAAGTGATTAGGTAGATGTTGTGTTTGAATTCCCATTCATTGATTTTGGTTCTAAGAAAATCCAATGTATTTTCAAAAATTATGGTGGATGGAACACCAAATCTTGATATAAGGCTTTCATAGAAATAAAAAATAGAAATCTTATTGGCCTCTTTGAGCACTATTACCCCCATCCACCTTGTGAAGTAGTCATTTATTATGAGGATCCATCTATGTTTGATGCTTGATAGTAGATTTATCATTATGATGAAATCCATGCCCCATTGGGCAAAAGGTTGATCCATTTGTATTGGGTGTAGGGGTAGATATTCCAATTTCTAATTCCATATAAAGAAGGCACACTTATTATAGATTCACACCCATACATGTGTATCTTTGAATAGATTTTGATAATAATAATGAGCTCACATAATTTTAATAGTAGTTCTTTTAGGTGATTAATGGCCTCCTAATAGCCCATAATGGAAATATTTAAGGATCCCACTTATATGATCCTATTCAACACACCTTAAAAGAACTACATTGATGTCTCTTCTAAATAGCATACCATTCATAAGTGTATAAGGAATACTTTGTAGTCTAAAGTACCTAAACTTGTATTTATTTAGGCCATGTAGATACATGCTAGTCTAAAGGAATATAATCATGCTCTGAGTCTAATCTATAGGGGCACTTTGATCTATTGATGGATCCTCACACAATGCAAGGACTACTCTATCTTTAACTTTTACATATTTTACCAGATGTTTGCATAGTATTTTACCTCACATTAGCTTAGTGATTCAAATATCTCTATCATACTCCATCACCTTTGTGATCCAACCATCTCTCTTCTCACTAATATATTTACTTAGCATAAATTCCTTTATACCTGAATGAGAAACCATGAGTTGAATCCTATTTTTGGAGAACATATGCCTAAACTTCTTGAGCACCCTTATGGCCATGAGGGTGTGTATTTCCACAAATCTATAGTGTATCTCATAATCCTTGAGCATATAAATAAAAAATGGTAGGCTACTCCAATTGGTCATCATTTTACTATGCTAAGATGGTTAATATTGGCAGGACCCCTTGCTCTTGAAGATCACAGTTGATTAGCTTTGTATAAGCAAATTAACACAGAATTTAACTAAAAGTAACAAGTAACTAGAAATTCAAAAATAACACAGAATATGAGAGACAATACCCAATTGTATTAATACTCTTCCAAAAGGAAATACAACAAAGAAGATGCCACAATCTTCTTCACACTCCTCTAGGGATCCCACACCTCTAGGGCATAAATAGTAAATCTCTTCAAGATTTCTCTCTCTCAATCACGGTCACAACAGACAACTCAAACACAAAGTTGTTGTTCACCTCCACCAATCAGTAACACTACTGTCAGTACCACAGAGTATACACACATACTCCAAATCCGAGTACACAATGCACTCCAAGAAGATCTCTCATGAACTTGTAACAACCTACAAATCAAACTGATCTTAATTATACATGTAGATCTCACCTAATCTTGCTATACCATAGATCAACCTGGCCTTGCACACTTGCCAACCGAGATCTTACACACCCGGAAGAACCCTTCTCCCTTGGATAGAACTTTGATTCTACAGAATCAATTCTACAAGAATCCTTGAGAGTCTACACCTTTACAATACAGCCCATGAGTCTATTATATAGATCTCATGTCAAACAATAATTAGACATCTAATTACAATAATTAGAAACCACAGCTCAAGACTAAAATTAGTCTTTAACATGCAAACAACCGATTCATTAACAAACTGTTCATGAAACCGATGATAAGGCACCTAGAACATAAATGCTCTGATACCAACTGTCAGGATCTTACTCCTTAATAAGAGTACATATGATTACCTTGTATAAGCAACTAAACACAGAATTATACCAGAATTAACAAGTAACTAAAATTCACAAATGACACAGAATATGAGAGACAATACACAATCTTGTATTAATACTCATGCTAGAAGGAAATACAATGAAGATGCCACAATTTTCCACACCTCTCAGATGTACAGATCTCTTTCCCTCAAGAGTTTACTCTCCTACCCAAAATGGTCCCAACACACAACTCAAACACAGAGTTGTTCACCTCCAACTAGTTAGTAATAACACTACCAGTACTCAAAGTACTTCAAGTAGATCTCCCATGAACTTGCAACAACCTGCAACTCAAATGATCTTACTTACCATGTAGAAATTCTTCATGATCTTGCAACAACCTGTAGATCAACTTGTTCTTAAAATTGGAAGGATCTACCTTGCCTTCCTCTATTGCTCTTAATTACAATACATGCCAATGGGTCTATAAATAGATTCCATACTAAACAATAACTTAGACTTCTAATTTACAATAATTAGACATGCAGCTCAAGACTTGAAATAGTCTTTACATGCAAACAATCAGTTCAACAAACTAATTGTTCATGCAACAAACAGTTCTAGAACCGTACAAGTGACTGACATTGGTCACTGTCTGACTAGAAGTAACCGATGTCAGCCGACTCTTGTCGATGTCAGTTGCCCTTTGCACTAGAGATGACTGACGTCAGTTACACTGACGATGTCGGTATCCTTAGAACTCAACAACCTCCTCCATGTCTGCATCAATGAAGCTTTTAGCTCCACAACCTAACAATCTCCCACTTGGAGATAAATAGTTGTAACTATACCTGTCCCTATACATCATCTAGTTTGTTTCCTAGATTTGTATTCCTCTTCAAGATCACTCTTGAAGACCAACCACCACAAATCCTGTGGTGCACCTCCTATCATCCAAATCACCTACCACATCTGCATCTACAAACCCATGTAGAAAATAACTTGACCCTGCATAGCATGTGCACCTGCTGCTGGTCCCTCTCAGATATCTGAGAATCCACTGAACTGCCCTCCAATGTTTCTTTCCTAGATTGGCTCCAAACTTGCTAAAAACTCTCACTACTTGGGAAATCTCAAGTTTAGTACACATGTACTCAACCTCATCATGTGAATTAGGACACTATTCATAGAACTATCCAACCATCGATGTGTTAACCGGTTTCACATAATCATCTGGAGACAAAATCAACCTGTGACCTTCCATGTCTCTAGAACACACTCATGCCAAAGAATCTTGTTGCTCCCAGATTCCTCATGACACACCTCTAAACTAACTTTACCTTTAGTTCAGCAACTCCCTACATATGTGACCCTGTAACAAGCACAACATACAATAATAGGATAATGTAGCTAATATTATCCAACTTGGTAAAGAAAACACAATGGTTAAACCTCCATTGTCCTGCAGCTTACTCAAGACCATATACCCTAGCCTTCCATCTCATGTGTCCATTCCCACTCTTCTTTATCCTAAAAATCCATTCATCTCTTAGTGCTTTCTTCCAGCTGGCAACTCCACCAAAAACTCCTGTTTGGTTCTTCTCCAAGGAATCACATTCCTCATCCATGCCAAGCTCCTACTATTTCCTGGATTCTACCTGCTCTGCTTCTTTAATAACTTCCTGGTTCTTGACCATTAGTGAGCAACAAGTAGTGTAAAGAAGGGAAATGATGAATTTGAGGCTTACTTACCCTTTCAGTCCTCCATATGGGCATTTGAGACTCCTTGACAGCTTGTTGTCTGCCCAAAATCTATCTCAGTGACCGATGTCGGTCACATCTCAGTCTACACTACCAATGTTGGTTCCATGCGACTGCCTCATCACCAACATTGGTTACCCTAACCGATGTCAGTGTTTATTTGTCTAGAGTCACCGACGTTGGGTTGCACATAGTCGACATCGGTCCTTGCCTGGATGCTGATGTCAGTTTTCTAACTGACGTCGGTCTTTGTGTTTTACTTGTGAGTGATGACTTCTACCCATGAGCTCCTTTTAGATCAAACCCTTGTCCATATCAACCTTGCTCTACTCAGAAGTCTTTATCCCTTTACACTGATCTACGTCCATCATCTTCTCCTTGAAAACCAAGGCTTTCCTGTTCTTGTCACAAACATTAGATTTCTCAAGAAACGTCACTTTCTTCTTTTGTTTACAGAAATATTGATCCATGCTTTTCAAATCTGAAAGCATACCCTTTGACTCAAGAACATGCATCCCCTTCTTATTCATGTGACCAAGCCTATTAAGCCACATCTTTGAATCTACAATTGAAGTAGATAAACCAGAAGGAGAATCAGTAATACAAGTAGATAGATAAAGTGTACCTACTTTCTTACCTCTTGCTACAACAAGTGCACCCTTGGAAAATTTTCAAGAGTCCACTATGAGAGTTACTGTGCAACCCTCATCACCCAACTTTCTAACAGAAATCAAATTCTGCTTCAGGACTAGGACATGCATGACCTCCTTCAACACCCATGTGTTGCTCGTCTGCAATTTCAGCTTCACTTTACCTTTGCCAACCATTTGACAAGGCTTACCATCCCCTAAATAAATTTCTCCAAAGTCTCTCTGGACATATTCATGAAAAATTTCCCTATTTGGGGATGCATAGAAAGAGGCACCAGAATCTAAAACCCAAGATTCTAATTTATCTAAGGAACATACCAGAGCATCTTGTGTAACAAAATCTACAACATCTACTTCTTCATGTCCTTCATGCTGATCTTCATTCACCCAGCAATCTCTCTTTACATGCCCTTGCTTTCCACATTTCCAGCAGGTTATTCTGCCATACCTGGACTTGGATCTCCTGCCTATCTTTGACCTTGATCTCCCATGCTCGATCTTCTCTCTTTGCCTTCCCCTAGTTTCAACACTCAAAGCATTCCCTAATGATTCACCTGTGCTTTTCCTATGAATTTCTTCATTCAAGATTACACTCACAACATCATCCACTTTTAAGATTTTTGAAGCAAACGTAGTATTACTAACTACCATTACCAAACTCTCCCAACTTTCAGGTAATGAGCATAAGATTAAGAGAGCCTTAATTTCATCATCAAAAACAATATTGACTAAATTTAACTGGTTTACCAAACCATGGAAATCACTAAGATGACTATGTATAGATCCACCTTCCAATATTTTCAAATTAAATAATTGCTTCATAAGAAATATCTTATTCAAAGCTAAGGGTTTTTCATATAAATTTGCCAAAGATTCTGTCAACTCTACCATTGTCTTATCCTGTGATAAGTTGGAAATCATAGACAATGCAAGGCTTAACCTTATAGATCCCAGAGCCTTCTGATCAAGAACCTCCCATTCTTCATCCTTCATATCCGTGGGCTTGCATGCAACCCCACCCAATGGTAAGTACAAATCTTTTTGATACAAATAATCTTCTATCTGCATCCTCTATAATTGATAGTTCTTGCCATTAAACTTCTCCATTTGTAGCTTACTTTCTTCTACCATTGTTATACTCCCACTCAAATATAAACCCCTGTGAGTGACCTGTAATCAACAAACACTAACCAAATCTGATACAACCTATTGTAACCCAACCAAAAGCTCTGATACCACTTGATAAGGCACCTAGAACATAAATGCTCTGATACCAACTGTCAGGATCTTGCTCCTCAATAAGATTACATATGATTACCTTGTATAAGTAACTAAACATAGAATTATACCAGAATTAATAAGTAACTAGAATTCACAAATGACACAGAATATGAGAGACAATACACAATCTTGTATTAATACTCATGCCAGAAGGAAATACAATGAAGATGCCACAATCTTCCACACCTCTCAAATGTACAAATCTCTTTCCCTCAAGAGTTCACTCTCCTACCAAAAATGGTCCCAACACACAACTCAAACACAGAGTTGTTGTTCACCTCCAACCAGTCAGTAATAACACTGCCAGTACACAAGTACTCAAAGTACTTCAAGTAGATCTCCCATGAACTTGAAACAACCTACAACTCAAATGATCTTACTTACCATGTAAAACTTCTTCCTGATCTTGCAACAACCTACAGATCAACCTATTCTTACAATTGGAAGGATCTACCTTGCCTTCCTCTATTGCTCTTAATTACAATACATGCCAATGGGTCTATAAATAGATCCCATACTAAACAATAACTTAGACTTCTAATTTACAATAATTAGACACGTAGCTCAAGACTCAAAATAGTCTTTACATGTAAACAATCAGTTCAACAAACTAACTATTTGTGCAACAAATAGTTTTATAACCGCATAGGCGACCGACGTCAACCACTGTCTGACTGGAGGTAACCGACGTTAGTCAACTCCTATCAATGTTAGTTGCCCTTTACACTAGAGATGATTGACATTAGTTGCGTTACTGATGCTGGTATCCCTAGAACTTAGCAACCTCCTCCATGTCTGCATTAGTGAAGCTTTTAGCTCCACAACCTAACAATTGACAGTTCCAAAACCACACAAGCAACTGACATTGGTCACTATCTATCTGGAGATGACCAACATCAGCCGATCCATGACCGATGTCAGCAACTCTATGCATTGGATATGATCGACGTCGGTTGGCCTGACCAACATTGGTTGCTTTGCACCTTAGCAACCTCTTCCATGTCTGCATACAGTGAAGCTTTTAGCTTTATAACCTAACAATCTCCCACTTGGAGACAAATAGTTACACCTGTACCTGTACCTGTACATCATCTAATTTATTTCTTAACTTGTATCCCTCTTCAAGATCAATCTTGAAGACTAACCACCACACATCCTATGGTGCACCGTATGTCATCCAATTAACCTACCACATTCGAATCTACATACCCATGTAGAGAAGTCCCTAACCCTGCATAGCATGTTAACCTATTTTTGGTCCCTCTTAGATACCTGAGAACCCACTAAACTGCTCTCTAGTGCTTCTTTACTGAATTGGCTACAAACTTGCTGACAACACCTTCTATTGGGGCAACAACAGGTCTAGTACACATGTACTTAGCCTCATCATGTGAATTGGGACCCTGTTATATGAACTATCCATCCATAGGTGTACAAACTAGTTCTACATCTCGCATCTTAAACCTTGCCACTACCTTATCCACACAATCATTTGGAGACAAAATCAACCTGTGACCTTCCATGTCTCTAGAAAAACTCATGCCAAAGAATTTCACTGCTCCCAAATTCTTCATGACATACCACTGAACTAACTTTACCTTTAGCTTAGCAAAACCCTGCATGTGTGACCCTGCAACAAGCATACACACAACATACAGTAGCAAGATAATGTTGCAATCATCATCCAACCTGGTAAAGTAAACACAATGGTTATAATGACATTGACTAAAGCCATGCTTTGTCATACACCTGTCAAACATGTACCACTATCTTGTAGCTTCCTCAAGACCATATACCATGGCCTTCCATCTCACGTGTCCATTCCCTCTCTTCTTTAACCAAAGAATCCATTCATCTCTCAGTGCTTTCATACCAGCTGGCAACTCTACCAAATCTCCCATTTGGTTCTTTCCAAAGAATTCATGCCATGCTCCCACTATTTCCTAGATTCTACCTACTCTGTAGTGAGAAACAAGTATAAAGAAAGGGAATAATGAATTTGAGGCTTACTCACCCTTTCAGTCCTCCACATGGGTGTTTGAGACTCCTTGATAACTTGTTATCTACCCAAAATTTGTTCCAGTGACTGATGTTGGTCACCACCTAGTCTGCATCTGACTGACGTTAGTTCCATGCAACTGACCTAACTGTTAATGCTAGTTCCTTGACTGACGTCAATGTTCACTTGGTCACTAACATTAGTTCCTTGACTGATGTTGATATCCACCTACCTGACACCACTGAATTTGCCTGTCTGCACATGACCGACATCGGTGCCTGCCTGTTCGATGTCGATTACCCCTGACTAACATCGGTAACTGTGTTTTCCTATGAGTGATGACTTTTTACCCACAAGCTCACTTTGGATCAAAACCCTATCCAAACTACCCTACTCAGAGTTATTCAATCCCTTCTGCTAATCTCTGTCCATCATCTCCTCCATAAACACCAAGGCTTTCTAGTTCTTAAGTTTGTCAAAGACATCTGGCTTCCTCTTAAGAACATGCATCTCCTTCTTACTCATGTGACCAAGCCTACAAAGCCACATCTTTCCAACAGAAGAATAATTAGTAATACAAGTAGGTAGATAAAGAGTACCTACTTTCTTACCACATGTTAATTCAAGTGCATCCGCTATGAGAGTTATTGTGCATCTCTCATCACCCAACTTTCTTGAAGAAATTAGCCTCATCTTCAAGACTGGGACCTGCATGACCTTCTTCAACACCCATGTGTTGTTTGTCTACAATTTTAGCTACACTTCCCCTTTGCCAAAACTTTGACAAGGCACACCATCTCCTAAATAATTCTTTCCAAAGTCTCCATGGACCTTAACATGGAAAAATACTCTATTTGGGGCTGCATGGAAAGAGGCAACAAAATCTATAAACCAAGGTTCTACTTTATCCAAGGAACATACTAGAACAACCAATGCAACAATACCTACAACACATGCTCCTTTATTTCCTTCATGTTGATCTGCTACCAACCAGTAATCTTTCTTTACCTGCTCTTTCTTTCCATAACACCGTAATTGATCATTCTTGCTTTTGAATTCCTCCATACTTTCTTCTGCCATTGCTATATTCCCACTCAATTAGAAACCCCTGAGAGTGACCTATAATCAACACACTTAACAAGCTCTGACCACCTATTAGTTGATCCTAGCTCTGATACCAATTTGTCAGGACCCCTTGCTCTTGAAGAGCACAGTTGATTACCTTTGTATAAGCAACTAAACATGGAATTTAACTAGAAGTAACAAGTAACTAAAATTTAAAAAATAACATAGAATATGATAGACAATACCCAATTGTATTAATACTCTTCCAGAAGGAAATACAACAAAGAAGATGCCACAATATTCTTCACACTCCTCTAGGGCTCCCACACCTCTAGGGCGTAAACAATAAATCTCTTCAAGAGTTCTCTCTCTCAATCACAGTCACAACAGACAACTCAAACATAGAGTTGTTGTTCACCTCCACCAGTTAGTAACACTACTACCAGTACCACAGAGTATACACACATACTCCAAATCTGAGTACACAACGCACTCCAAGCAAATCTCTCATGAACTTGCAACAACCTGCAAATCAAACTGATCTTACTTACACATGTAGATCTCACCTGATCTTCCTATACCATAGATCAACCTGGCCTTACACACATGTTGACTGAGATCTTACACACCTAGAAGAACCCTTCTCCCTTGGATAGAACTCTAATTCTATAGAACTGATTCTACAAGAATCCTTGAGAGTCTACACCTTTACAATACAGCCCATGAGTCTATTATATAGATCCCATGCCAAAAAATAATTAGACATCCAATTACAATAATTAGAAACTATAGCTCAAGACTAAAATTAGTCTTTAACATGTGAACAACTAGTTTTTTAACAAACTATTCATGAAACTGATAGTTCTGGAACTGCACAGGTGATTGACGTTGATCGATGTCTGTCTGGAGATGACCGACGTCGGCTGATCCATGACCGATGTCGGCAGTTCTATGCACTAGATATGACCAATGTCAGTTGGCCTGATTGACATCAGTTGCTTTGCACCTTAGCAACCTCCTCCATGTCTACATATAGTGAAGCTTTTAGCTCCACAACCTAACAATATGCCTTTCACTCCACCAAATGCATAAAGGATAAAATCCTTACAATAATCATGGTTTATCATGGTAGGATATCATGTGATAGTGCACATTATGGCCTCAAAAATTATCTTATGTTTATGGATCAAACCAAATGTAGTGCCTTTCTTGAGAATTATTGTGAGGGGCTTGGTCAGATTAGCAAAATTTGGCACAAACCTTTTTAAAAAGTTTATCTTTCCCAAAAAGCTTTGGAGGCCTTTTTTGTGACCTAGGAGAGGGAGAGATGGGATAGCCTTGACTCACTCTAAATTGATTGCAAATATTTATTTATAAATAATATTCCTTAATAATTTTCCCTCATGGTAATCAAATATGCACTTACTTGGGTTTAAAGAGATCCCAAACTATCAACACCTTTTAAAGACTTTCTCTAAATTACTTAAGTGATCAGTCGCATGTTTAAAGAAGACCTTGATATCATCAAGGTATAATAGGATGATATTGTTGAGGATTTCTTTGAATGCCATATCCATGGCTCTTTAAAGGTGGTTCCCACATTTTTCAACCCAAAGGGCATCCTTTGGTATGTGAATGTTCCCTACTTAGTAGTGAATGTAGTATTCAATTGATCACACTCCTGCATAAGTATCTAGTTGTACCCTAAGTAACCATATAGTAGTGAAAACCTCTCCACACCTATGACTATTTAAAGGATCTACTCCATTAATGGGAGTGGGTAGTGATCTTTGAGTAATGATTTATTTAAATCATTAAAGTCCATGTATAGTCAGATTTCTCCATTTTTCTTTCACACTAGAACTAAATTGGCCACCCATGAAGAATGTTTGATTGTTAATATTATATTGGATTATATGAGCTTTGAGAGATATTTTATCATTAAATGCTCAAGCTTAGGGATTATTGGCCATTGTTTCTTCCTAATTAGCTTGGTGTTGGGGTCAAACTCAATAGTATGTTGGGATAAGTATGGGTCAAAGCCTTTGAGATCTTGGTAGCTCCATGTGAATATATCATCGTATATTCTACTTATTTTGATGAACTCTTAAATTTTATATGGAAAGCACACCTTACAAACCTTTAAGAGCTTGTCATAATAAATGGCTACCTATTTGAATATATCTTATTTAATCATCAGTTTCTTCTCTCACCTTTGAGCTGGTCATTAGAATTAAAGATGCTTTCTAGCATGACCAATCCCCTAGGTAGTTTTTTCCCTTTAGATATTGGATGATTTTTCCCTCATATTGGTCTTGAATCTATGATTGATTATTGGCATATAACTCAAATTCATCTTCTAATAAATTAATGATTTATTTGTCACTTTCAAACACCTACCAATTGCTTGCATTATCTAAGACTCTTGGTCTAAAAACAAGATTTACAAGATGCTTGGATTCATTCATTATATTATGTGGGAGGTTATAGTATGCACCTAAATTTGTGATCCTATCAATGTCATCATTTTATACCCTTAGTATGGATTATATGTTGAAAGCATTTAACCCCTCAATTATGTCCCAAACCCTATGTTTTTAAGCTTTTAGTAGGCTATTCTCAAACATGTTCTATTCTCTAACTTGGTTTAAAACTAGTTCATTAGCCCTAAATGATTACAACACTTTGACTCCTTTATTTTATTCTGATTAGATACCCTAGAATAGCACCTCATATTTAAAGATATTATTTGTGCAGCTAAACTACAACCTGAATACATGAAAGTATTTCTCCTTTTGAAAAGAGATCATTACCACTCCATATCCTATGCCATTTTTACTTCAAGAGAAATCAAAATATAACTGCCACATGCATTCAAGATCTTGTGCCTTCATGAGATTTTTTAATAAGGGGTCATCCTTGAGAATGTAATATGTGCCTAACTCTATTTTTTATTTGTTACCATATGGATCACACTCATATTGCTCATGTACCCATTCATCAAGCAGGTTATTCAGGATCCCTTCATGGGATGTAGTAGTCTCATGGAGACTTAACTTTTCCTTTTGGTTGAACATAGTAAAATTCATTACCATTGAACTATGATAATATGGCTCTATGTGATTATTATAAATAGGTTCAGCCTTAATGGTCACCTTGGTTCTATATCTAGTCCTCAGTAGCATGTGAAACCAATCTGAGGATAGTTATCTACCCATATTCATAATGAAGTCCTAAGAAATACATATAGTGAAGTAGGGGGCAAGTCAGTCACTGTGATGTCCTATTTAATGGAGAGGCTTAGATATGCATGTAAAGTGAGGATCAGGTCCTTGATGATACCCATAATTTTAATTGATGTTACATCTAATTGGATGACACCTTTCTAAATAGGAGAATATGTAATACCTAGCATGCCTATGATTTTTTTTGGAATTAGTGAGTTGTTTTCCCCTAAGTCTATCATAAAATTATGTACAAAGTGATTTTTAATCATCATATAAATGTATAAAATGGGTATTTTGTTGCTTCTATGCACTTCTTCAATGCCTAGTTGAAATAGGCTTGTAAGAGTAGCTAGAGAGGCCTTTGCTAGTTCATGAAGATGAAGCTCTTCAATGCTTCCTAAAACAAATTCCTTTGATAAGGAATGGATAGGGCCTCCCACATAGTCATGTTCAAGTTTTTTTTATTCATTTGTTCTACTATATTGAAGGGAATTTGAGTCCTCTTCATCTAAAAATTTGGGATAGTAACCTCCTACTTAGTGTGTTGATTGGCCTGAGGTTGATTCTATTTTTGAATAGGTTGATCTATTTTAGACTAGGGGGTAATAGGATTCACCCTCTCTTTGGAAAATTCATGTGTAACTTGTGAATTAGAGGTTTGGCCTGATGAAGAAGATTTTTTTCCCTATGTTTCCCTTATTTTAAACCTTGTATTATAATCCACTAGATTATTGATTGCATCTAGAATTTGGTTATAATTTATGTCAATGAAGTCATTTTCTTTCTTATTTACCAAAGTGGATTTGTTTACCTTCATTTATAAATCTTTATGTACTTCCCTTTGTGAATTTAATTCCTTTGGATGCTCCTAAGGGTGTGATATAATGTGCACCAAAAAATCTTGATTTAGCACTCCATTTGCATAAATAGCTTGATTATGTGCTTGATTGAAAGGAAAACACCACTCATAGTCTATGTTATGTTGTTCTACATAGGCATGAGGGCTCTAGTAATGATAGAATCATTATAATTCTATGCATAAGGTAGTCTATTATATGGGAGTTGGTTTTGAGCTTTGACCACACCTTGATAGTGAGGTTTGTTCAGCTGATATGGTTGGTTTAAGGTTTGTTAAGGCCTAGAGTATTGCACTTTCTACCTTTTGACTGATAATAACTCATTTCCAAATCTTTTAAAAATGACTTAAATTCATGTAGCTCACTTGGAGGTATAGTTGATGGAATTAATGGTCTATCTATAATAGGAATGGGTTCTAGAGTTAGAAAAGAGGGCAAGTTAGGTTGACTTGTAGATGGGGGCTCAGGAAAAAAGGGCATAAGGGGTCTAGACATACTTTTTATTGATTGGATCAAATAATTTTTTTCACACATAACAACCTCATATACGTTAGGAAATACTACACATCCCATAGATTGGATCATCATAGACACAATACTATTTAATTCTCTTTAAAATATAAAAATGCAGTATTATGAGAAGGTTTTACCAATGATGGAATCTAATCTCAAGTATTCTAGAATGTAAAGTTGAAGTTGACCATTTTATCATCTAGAGATTTGTTAATGGTTGTGAGATACTCTAATGATATGTGGTTACTCTTCTCTTCTAACTATCTACATAGATTATCTCCTAACTCATCTCAATTTTGGATAGTACTAAGATACAAACCTCAGTACCACTAGAGCACTCTTCCTTTCAAAGAAGAGGTAAGGAGTTGCACTATTATGTTGTATTAGATTATATTATAAATGGATCAAATGCTTAAAACATCTTGTATATGCTCTACATGGGTAGTAGAGTTCTCTCTAATAAAGTATGGGATGTTTATAATAGTAGCTATGAGAATATATTTTTACTAGGGGAGGTCCAACGGAGTACCTCCATTAAAGGTAATAGAGGGCTGATTTATAATAATGGCCATGAATGGGATAGGTAATATTATTCCTATGAGAATGGGGAATCTACCAAATGGTGGAGTAGATTGAGATCTAGGGGAAGGTTGTCTTGAATCATTAACTCTCCTAATAGGGGATAATGATGCTCTAACTCTTATCCTTCTAGTATGTACCGATAATTTAAAAAAATTAAAATTAGTACCTCTTGAATATGATCTTGTTTGTCTTGGTATATAGATGAATAACTAATATTTTATGAACAAAAAATGCTTAAAGTCACTAGGTCTCTGCTAGAGTTTCTTTAGAACTATTGACTAAGAATAGCACTAATTCTTATATGAATCTTTGAATTGGATCCCATCAGGAATGATAGAAACTATTATCACTCAAATCGTGCACCTCATAAATTGGATGAATTGTTTTAGTGAGATAATGGGATTGTCCCCCAAGGTGTGGAACTTTTGTGTTGCTTGGCATAAACACCTATAGAAGGATAGCTTCCTTCTAATCTAAGTGTGCCTAGTTTATAAATAATGCATAGACCTACAAATAGAATAAATAAAATTTACAACTAATGTTAAACCTAATATTTTAAAGGGAAAAGGGGAGAGAGAGGGTAAGAGATTCGTTTAAAGGGAAAATGGTGATACACCAAAAGTAGAGTGATCACCTCACCCACTTGATAACATGATAAAACTAAGCAACTAAAATGCACATCCTTAAAATTAGACACCCAATACATAAGTGTTTGGTATGAAGTTATGGGAACATAACACAATGTTAGGAGGGATGAAAAATAGTCCATAGATAATGCCTACGTATATTAATTTATATATAATTTGAAACCTAAAGAGGATTTTCCTTCCATGTAGAGGTATAAATGGAGGATGAAAATGAAAGATATTCAAACATCCACAAATAAATATCAATAACCATTAGTGCACACATAACATATAACATTAAATAAGGATGTTTAAGTTATCATTAATTTCAAGGATGAGGTAGTAAAGGGTCTTGTGGAGTGTAAATTTTTGTAGTGTTATGGTGCCTAGAAATGTTGACCATTTTATAATGAAATACCTGGGCTTTTATAGGTAACAAGAAGCCCACAAGTCATTGATTATAGTCATAAATATAGTTGAGAGAATTCAATTAAATATCAAAAACTAAGAAACATAATATCTCTATAAGTTAAATAGGGATATCTAAGGGTAATTGGGACTCTGATTATGTCCTAGAGGCATGATGATGATTGCCTTGAATTTGAATCTATCAGCTTAGTCCCTTTTCCCATTGGTTTTGCAAAATCTAGTATTTAATCATTCAATGTTTGCAAATCAATTTAAAAGGTTTTATGTGCAAGAATGAGACTATAAGTCACATGGAATTATAGATTTAGAATATTTTGGCCTAATTATATCACATCTACTTTCAATGTTTCTCCCTACATATCTCCATGCCATTTTTGTTAGTAAAACACTCTTTTATCCTACATGCTCTAGTCATGATGTCATTATGCTAGTCTCATTCATGCCTTAATGTTATTACTTATATTAGCATTAAATTCTATAGAATCAATATTTTATTAAATTCACTATGCCAACTACAAAATCCTCTTAAGACATTCATCTCACAATCCTATTATCCTTGAACCACCATGCAATGATTCTACAATCTTATTTAGGATGATTTTGATGGCTAAATGAGTCATTAATTTTAGGTTAGTAAATTGATGTCATGGTGTTGTTCCATTCATATCCTAATTTCATACTTGGCTGCATTACCCATTTAATCCATTTATCCTTGTCTGTAGTATATTCCTCCACATGTCATCTCCCTAATTACTTCATGTTCTACATTTTGGGTCTACCAGTTGGACCATATGGTAGCATCTTATTTTTCAACCCCTTCCCTGGGATCGCTTATCTAGGATCTATTAAGTGTTAGCTAGTGTTCTCATATTTTTTAAGTACTCCTACCACTATGTGTTCAAGGTTTTCCACCTCCATAAGGCTACCTCTTGTTCTTTCATTGCTTGGGTTAGGATTCAAATTCAATGTTGACTATTCATTTTGTGGTGAAGTGGGATTTTTCCATGTGGCATCATCTCATTTACCCACTTGCTTTGAGGATTTGAACTTACTCAAATGGTTCTAGGATATCAATTCATAGGGATTGTGACACATGAAAGCATTTTGATAACCCTTTTGTTTGCTACTTTTTTGACATGGATATCTGCTAGGCAACTTTGAATAAATTTGGATAAGTGTCAAAAAACATTTTTAAATAGATTGGGACCATTGGGAGATTGACACATGGCATAGGATAAAGATATAAATTCTTCACAACTTTTTCCTTGAAGATAGGAACACTTATAAGTTCTCACATATATTTCTTCAAGAATTTTTTAGGCTTCAAAACCTATGCTTTTACCTAAGTCTTTACAATAATTCATTCGTGTAACTTGTGCTCTTGAAATTATACTTTAAAACTTTTGTTTGAAATAAAAGTTTTGACTCATCTCAATAATTTTTTTGAAGGAAAATACTTAGAAGATTATTTGCAAATTTTTCATAAATTTTGTTCAAAATAAAAGTTCAAAAGTCCTTCCCAACACTTTATAAAATTAATTTGCTTCAAAATATGCAAATACCAAACCTTTCACAACACTTGTGAATCAGAGCCCATGAAGTATCAAGTTATTATTTTGAGACTTAGCCATTTTCATGAACTTGGACCAAACCTTTAAAATTTCATAACTATTAAAGCCTTAAACTAAAAATGGATGTTATCCTTTAAGGTGAATAAACATAATCAACAATTCAAAAAAAAACCTAAGTATTCTAAGAGCTTTGAGCTTTGAGATCAATATAGGTGGCACAATACCTGAGTCTTTGAGTCTTAGAGACTTGATATCTCACCATGTATCAACATCCCATCCACTTATATCCCTCTTAGAGGAATACATAGTTTGAAAGTTCAAATAACATTAGAGCCTCAAGATTGTTCCACATGGCTCAATCCTTTTAACGCGTATCCTCCAAAACATATAAATCAAGATCATAAATCTAAGGACCCTAGGTAAATGAGATAAAGATAAGTATCATGATCAAGGAGAGGCATGGCCAAAATAAAAATAAAGAGTTTGATAGCTAATAAAATGTTGGTAAGTGAGAGATAAACACATGTCTCAAAGTATTGACTGAGCACATCATGTTAGCAAAAATATGCCATATGATATATCAAGTAATAACCCACTAAAGCTAACTAGAAAATTTAAATCTAGATGGGAGTAAAATAAAAAGTTTTTATTTGTATTGATGTCACATAAACTATGCATTTAAGACTCAATCTTTGTAAATATATGCAAAATCCAAATAAGCACAAGTCACTTCATCATTAATCTACATGTTGAACATTACGATTTTGAGCTCTAAAGCAACCAAATGCCCTAGTTTTTTAGTGAATCTGAAATGAATCTCAACTAGTCTCCAAAATAAATACCTAGTCCTATATTACTAAAATGTATTCTCCAAAACCATCTCATGTCCTAGTCCCCTCCTCATACTCCATCTCTGAGAGCATCAAATATATAGATGCTACATTTGATAAAAGTTCCTTTGATTTCAAGTTTCCTTATTATTTAGCCATCTATAATGTAGTGGAGGCCATAGTGTGATACTCCTCATAAGATTGACTATCTCATGAGGAGAATAAATAAATTGATTATTTTCTATAGATAAATAACATGGGACTACATAACACAGATATAAAACTAGAAGTAATGCCCTATATAGACTTTTTTCATGATTTATTATTTAATGGTACTTGCATTAGAAATTGATTGCATCTTAGAAAATGATATAATGTAGTTGCACATGTCTTAGGCAAAGAATTTGAGAGGTACCTTAGGCTTTCAAAGCTTGAATTTGCCTATAATCAAGTTTTGACCAATGTAAGGATGAAGCATAACACTATAGAGGGAAAGTTGAAATAATGGTTGGTAAAAGGATATAAATTGAGTCTCAAAGGAGGTATTTACTCTAATGACATAATAAAGTTTAGGCCATGTATTAGATTAGTAATGGACCTTCTAAATAGGTTAT